>OX465582.1:111602164-112184447 GCA_950022655.1 Alentia gelatinosa
ATGCCAGCATAGTGAACGCGACATTTGATAATCTATAATGAATAATTCAATTCTTCCTCGTGTTTTTCCCCACATTTGAGTTTGTATTTGACGTTTCTACGGGCATTTTGGGGTGAGTTACAGAGCCCATACTGTAGGTGGTTGACCAATAGATAATTGTGTAAATCGATATATGGTCAATACATACATATGGAAATGTTCGGAGCATGTTTTTCTTTACTTAAATATGTTTAACATATGGTAAGATATGTTTCAGAATTGTTGTTTTGATCATTACTACATACCCATGCCGTATATACTGTAAATACGCACCGTTTTGGCATATGACTTAAAAATATTATCGTAAAACTGGATGAGTTTTTATCTTGGCCACCGTATGCCACGACTGGAGTTTGGCATAGTGATTTCACGAGGCGAAGCCGAGTGAAGTCCAGAGCCAAAACTCCAGGAGTGGAATGCGGTGGCCAAGATTAAAACGAATCAGGTTTTGATTTTATCCTACCCGTCTCCTCGAATTTTGGATTATTACGTGATAACAATTCTGTATGCCACTAGTGGCATATAAAACTCCGTATGCCAGTCAGCGTGGCATACCGAAACTCTATGTTAAGCCTATGGGATTTTATCTTAGGGGTAGGATAATATACGGACCGCTGATCCGTACACTAAAATACGGACCACCTTGCCATACACGTTTATTAAGAAACTGGTTGTTATACCAAATGTACGGAACTCGGCATAAATGCCTCGGTCCGTACAAACTGTAAATCAGCATCTCGTTCTGTGACATGTACAGCATGGTCAGGACGTTCTATATCAATACGAGAGGGTAGACCCTCTCGCTAACAGCGGCAGCCTAGTGGCATCAACAGCGAGACCTCACTAACTATTGAAACGGGTGTTACCGCTGTTGGTGCCGCTTTGGTCCAAAGTGCCGCTCGCTGTTGCCACCCTCTACTATTGAAACACAAAGTGCCGCTATTTTGTTAGTGAGACCAACTACGAGAGTTTTTTCTACTAGAGAAACAGCTCCCTGGTCTGCACTCCACCTCGTTTGATCGCTACGTTATTCACTCGGTCAAACCATGTTATTTTCATCTCATAAGATTCCTTCTAAGAACAACCTGGAAGTTTGATAGCTTATAGATGAACAAGAGGGTTATAAGATAGCTCAGATGGTGCCGCTGTATGTCCTGCTTCTCTGTCATCCTCAACCCTTGACTCTATCAGTCGCTAGTGGATAAAACACCACCACCAAAACAACACCTAGAGAGGTTATCACTCTATTAAGAGATTAATATGTAAATGATATGTATGACGTCATACCGGGGGATCGAGCCTCGTTCTGGTGCTCCACGCCACAGCGCCCCCTATCGTGACAAACAATAAACTCCTGAACGCTTTGAGGACGCCGACTTCCGGTCTAGAATGGGAATTAAAATGTAATTGGAAATTCCTCATTTGTGAGACTTGATTAGGAAATCCCCTCCACCATAGCACCCCCTCCCTCCCTCCCTGCCTCCCTCCCTGCCTCCCTGCCTCCCTCCCTGCCTCCCTGCCTCCCTCCCTGCCTCCCTGCCTCCCTCCCTGCCTCCCTCCCTCCCTGCCTCCCTCCCTCCCTGCCTCCCTCCCTCCCCTCACTCTCCCACCCGAGTCTCAGACCCATCAAACGTGATTAAACACCTTTAATGACTTCACAAAGGAAACACATCTTCCCGCCAACGGGTCCTCCACTTTTCTACCTCCGTCTCCGGAGAGGCAGACTTCCGGTTGATTATTCCCACGCGACTTTAGTGTCTGGCGTCTCTGTGAGGTGGCGCTGGTGTGTGGAGGGAAACTGGATTAGGGTGAAAGGATTCCGGAGTTATGTGGTAAAGATGCTGAGGTATCTTACAGAGGTTTATTAATGTCGGAATTTCTCTTCTCCTATCATTATGTACCTTGGATTATTGATAATTACGGAGATTTGTTCACCTCCAGTCGACCCGGAATCCATGCCCAGCCTTATCGAGTACTCCGAAGTTATGCTTGTATCTCAGATCTAAGCTGCGATCTGATTGGTCTAGATTTCGTCACGTGACACCCTCCATAACGAAATAACGATCCTCGGGAAGAAACTTATACTTACTACATCTATAGCAGCCGTATATAACTATGCATAGTTGTCGGTATGCAATATTATAGTGACAGAGCCTGTTAAAGTACAGGGATGATTAAATTTATATTTGTAAAACACGAAAGATGTATTAAAACGTTATTTGTGTAGGGTTTGGTAATAATGTGATGTCTTCCGTATGGAATTTGTTACATTTATCTTAGTCTGGTATAAACGTTCATAGATTTAACTCGTTCTCAACAGGCTTAAAAGTACAGTGACTCATACTCAATGGGCGATAAGCAGATGAACATTTCAAGGCTAAGATAAAACCAGAAACATATTCGTGTTTGGTCTGAGTCTCATTCGTCATCTTGTTTTCGAGCGCTTCAGAATACTCACTCGGCCATTGTCTTTTTCATAATACTGCTCACTCCAAACTGGATGGCGAACAAGGATACAGACTCATCAACTTACTTCACAGAAAGCATATCGAGGGAGAGATATTTGTTGAGGGGAGATTTATGAAATATGGAATGAGATCGCTCAGCTCAGGAATCTGAATGTTGAGTGATAGAGACGATATTATATTCACAGATATCTATTATAAAAGGCCATATAACATGTTAAGCAATACAGTATTTTTTAAATATCTACATTAAAACAGTGACATATCTTGTAAATCTATGACATGTAGTCTCAGCTGCCGCTTGGAATTTGGAAAGGGAATATCTGATTCGGATTGTATAAAAGTCAACTTTAACAACATATTGTCTGCTCTGAGTGGAGGGAATGTGTCTGCATAGTGAGGCAGATTGCTAAAAAGTCTGAGGCAGAGCTACCTTACATAAAATATAATTCTGTCTACTATAAGACCACCTGATAGATATGTCAAAGTAAAGCAGCTCCCACTGATCGGGTTAGGTTTAGACAGCTCTGGTGAATGAGATGACTGGCGGAATAATACTGCCATCCATAGAGACTTTACAAGAAGTTCTGTAACCATGAACAAAAGTGCGACAATACTTCCACATACACCATGTTCTATAGATATATAAGTATATCTATAACCATGATGAAAAGTGTGACAATACTGACACACTTTGTGACGCTATAAAGACTTTACAAGAAGTTCTATAACCATGATGAAAAGTGTGACAATACTGACACACTTTGTGACGCTATAGAGACTTTACAAGAAGTTCTATACCCATGATGAAAAGTGCGACAATACTGACACACTTTGTGAGGCTAGAGACTTTACAAGAAGTTCTATAACCATGATGAAAAGTGCGACAATACTGACACACTTTGTGGTGTATATAGAGGCATAACAAGAAGTTCTATAACCATGATGAAAAGTGCGACAATACTGACACACTTTGTGGTGTATATAGAGGCATAACAAGAAGTTCTGTATAAATTAGAATGAAGCTGAACATGCTCTTTTAGCTGGTAATGTTAGGAAATAGTCTCTCACATGTATCAAGTCTTTTTTCGACTGTTTTATCTTTATTTTGCTATAATAGTGCACAGGCTTCATCTGTATTATTCCCTACACGTTCTATTTGCGATCGTTTTATCTAGTACTATTGTTTATCCTACCCCTAATATAAAATCCCATAGGCTTAACATTGAGTTTCCTTATGCCACGCTGACTGGCATACGGAGTTTTGTATGCCACTAGTGGCATACAGAATTGTTATCACGTAATATTCCAAAATCTAGGAGATGGGGTAGGATAAAATCAAAACCTGATTCATTTTAATCTTAGCCACCGCATGCCACTCCTGGAGTTTTGGCTCCGGACCTCACTCGGCTTCGCCTCATGAAGTCACTATGCCAAACTCCAGTCATGGCATACGGTGGCCAAGATTAAAACTCATCCAGTTTTACGATAAAAACTGGACGAGTTTTAATCTTGGCCACCGTATGCCACGACTGGAGTTTAGCATAGTGACTTCATGAGGCAAAGTCCGGAGCCAAAAACGAATCAGGTTTTGATCTTATCATACCCCATCTCCTCGATTTTGGAATATTATGTGATAACTAGTGGCATATAAAACTCTGTATGGCAGTCAGCGTGGCACACGGAAACTCAATGTTAAGCCTATGGGATTTAATAGGGGTAGCATAAATACAGAAACAGATTTTTAATTTTTTTAAAATGGTTTTTTTAGGGTCATACAAGCATAGCCAGGTTCGGCTACGGCCGATCTGCCACCTGGTCCCTTCCGGGTTGGAACGAGAAACATTTTATAGGTACATATAGGAGTAGACAAGTTACAACTTCATCCACTGATACGACAGGTCATATAATGTTCAATCAACAATGAAAATGATGAGATGATAAACTAGAATGTGCTCAAATCGACCCTCTGACCACACACACAAAGAAACCTTTTGTTTGGCTAATAACCGTTCAAGTAAGCAGTTAGACAAATAGAATAATCCAATGAGGACATATCGAGATCATCTCTGATTATACTTTAATAGGATTAACGCAGTTGCAACGCAATTGGATACTGGTGAAATATATCAGGGTAGTAATTGTCTGACATGTGAGGTAAAAGAAAACTTAATCAGTCAATATACAAGTATTTATAGGGCTGATGGATAATTTTCATCAGTCATAGCCATTCCAATACAGCCAGGGATACAAATTTGCCATTGCAAACAATGAGAAAAACGCTAGGTAAAATTTCAAATACAACTTTTAATATAAGTTCATTTCAAAATGACATAGGTATCTTATACGTCTCTGTATCAAGGCCATTCCCCATCTACGTATCTCTCTGCACAGGGCTCCCTTCATAGAAACCTGTCTTTGGTCTACACAGTGTCTTAGCAGCTACTCTAATATGAAGGAAGATAACAGCCCTGTATGTATACACTTGTAGCAGATATGTTCTCCTCTATTTCACATTTAAACCTTATACAGTTCATGCAGCTTTGCTTTGAGCACCTCTACTCTTAAGGTGTTTTCTGCTGAGAATGTTTATATAAAGAGGCTATAGTAACTATCACCAAAATGGCCACCCTTTCTGTCTGTGTGTTTCTCTAACTGAAAAGAATATATACAGCTTCACAAATTGCAACTACACAAAATAATGAAAGTTCTCACAAACAGCTTATCATCACATAAAAGGTTCATATCCAAATTAAGTCAGAGTCTCAACAATGAGAGAAGTTGAGATATAATTGGCAAGAGAAAGGATAATACGATTTAACCTCAACCCTTTCACTGACTAATTGGTGAACATTGTTGACATAATTCCCGATTGAGTTTTATTTTTACAATACTCCATGGGCGTTGAGTACGAGTTGCCAATGTTATGTCTATGGTGAAAAATACCGGGGATGAAAGAAAGAGTTTATATAGGCTGCTCCCTCTGGTCTATGCACTCTGGCCTATGTCTTACAAAAAAGTCAAATGACTTTGAACTACTGGAACACTGCAACTGGATGGTAACCAAATATCCTCATTTTTATTCTGTATACTTGTACTTGAAGGTGTCTAACGTTTTTTTAAGTCGAGTTACAAACACAAAAGCTCTCGTCTTAAATCAATTAATAAACTGAATTTGCATGCAGATTGGAACTAACACTACTTATCGACTTTTGATTCTTTTTTTTCATTTTCCATTATACACACTTGATAGTCGAGAAATTATGTACCAAAGTAGCTCTCGAATATGCTCTCATTCCGGTTTTTGCCGATGCTTGTTTCAGATAAATAAAAGAGTTCTATTTAAATCCATCTCACTCATGTACAGCTTTACACTCAAACCTTACAGAGTTCATGCCGCATTGCCACGGCCACCTCTCCTCTGTAGGTGTTGAATGCCCCGCAGTGACTGCCGTAAAGAGTTCATGCCGCATTGCTACGGCCACCTCTCCTCTGTAGGTGTTGAATGCCCCCGGTGACTGCCTTACAGAGATCATGCCGCATTGCTACGGCCACCTCTCCTCTGTAGGTGTTGAATGCCCCCGGTGACTGCCTTACAGAGATCATGCCGCATTGCTACGGCCACCTCTCCTCTGTAGGTGTTGAATGCCCCCGGTGACTGCCTTACAGAGATCATGCCGCATTGCTACGGCCACCTCTCCTCTGTAGGTGTTGAATGCCCCCGGTGACTGCCTTACAGAGATCATGCCGCATTGCTACGGCCACCTCTCCTCTGTAGGTATTGAATGCTCCGCAGTGACTGCCGTAAAGAGTTCATGCCGCATTGCTACGGCCACCTCTCCTCTGTAGGTGTTGAATGCTCCGCAGTGACTCCTTACAGAGTTCATGCCGCATTGCTACGGCCACCTCTCCTCTGTAGGTGTTGAATGCTCCGCAGTGATTGCCTTAAAGAGATCATGCCGCATTGCTACAGCCACCTCTCCTCTGTAGGTATTGAATGCCCTGCAGTGACTCCTTAAAGAGTTCATGCCGCATTGCTATGACCACTTCTCCTCTGACTGCCTGTTGTCACAAAGGAATACTCCTGAAAAAAGACGCTCTAGTAACCATGACAAAAGAGCTCCCCTCCATAGGGTCTGTCTGTGTGTCCCACTAACCGGGCAGATCTCAGCTTATTGCAAACAAAATATAAACAGCCACGAAATTACAGGAGATGTTCGAGGTCTGACCAGCTGTTCTATATCACGTGAAACACGCAAATAGAATTTGAATCTTGTAAGGTAAACGAGACATCCACCTCCCACCGCTACTCTATACCTCCTCCGAACAATACACGGAAAGACAAATGTACACCACACAAGAAATTAAACGTTTGGGATGTCCACCAATAAGATAAATGGTTCTGATCGGTGGGCGGGGAGGTAGAGGGAGCGTCCAGTGTGTACGCGGCCGGCAGCGCTCCCGGCCTCTCCCTGACAGGCCCGGTTATTTACGACCCACCCCAGATGACCACACAGTATGAATAGTTCCTCACGAAACCCAACAGGTGTCGCTCTGGTCACGTGACCCTCCCACCAGCCTGCCGGGTCCCAGCTCAGTCTTTATGACCAGCGCTCTCAGCGTCCCTTAGATCGCCGGTACCAGCCCACTTCCGGTGGTCTATAAATAGATCTGTACAGGCGGGTTTACGACGCTAGCCGCTCATACATTCTCACCGGCTCTAAGCCGCTTTCTTTAAAGGTTGCCATACGTCTTTGAAATGTTACATTGGTGTAAAGTATACGTTTTGTCAATTGGTTTATTACATTTATATATATATGAGTCAAGAGATAATAGAGGGAACGAATGATAAAAGAAAAAAGCAATAGCAATGGGGTCCAACAATAAATGTTTCCTCACATTTTTTCAAAGCCATTGGTGACATTCCCTGTAAATCATATCTTATAAAGAAGTATATAATATGGATAGTAAACATGTAGTAAGTAGGATAGTCATATATAACTAGGTCATTCTCAACAAATCATCAGAACAAATAAACAAGCTCAGCAGGATTTGTCTCAGACAAACACCCTGTGAAGTACATGAATCTCAGCAGGATTTGTCTCAGACAAACTCCCTGTGAGGTACATGAATCTCAGCAGGATTTGTGTCAGACACACACCCTGAGAGGTACATGAATCTCAGCAGGATTTGTCTCAGACAAACACCCTGTGAGGTACATGAATCTCAGCAGGATTTGTCTCAGACAAACTCCCTGTGAGGTACATGAATCTCAGCAGGATTTGTGTCAGACACACACCCTGAGAGGTACATGAATCTCAGTAGGATTTGTCTCAGACAAACACCCTGTGAGGTACATGAATCTCAGCAAGATTTGTCTCTGACAAACGCCCCATGAGGTACATGAATCTCAACAGGATTTGTCTCTGACAAACGCCCCGTGAGGTACATGAATCTCATCAGGATTTGTCTCAGACAAACACCCTGTGAGGTACATTAATCTTATCAGGATTTATCTCAGACAAACACCCTGTGAGGTACATTAATCTTATCAGGATTTGTCTCAGACAAACACCCTGTGAGGTACATAAATATCCGCAGGATTTGCCTCAGACAAACTGCCTGTGAGGTATGTGAATCTCATCAGGATTTGTCTGAGACAAACACCCTGTGAGGTACATGAATCTTATCAGGATTTGTCCCAGACAAACGCCCTGTGAGGTACGTGAATCTCATCAGGATTTGTCTCAGACAAACACCCTGTGAGGTACATGAATCTCAGCAGGATTTGTCCCAGGCAAACACTATGTGTGGTATGTGAATCTCATCAGGATTTGTCTCAGACACACACCCTGTGAGGTACATGAATCTCAGCAGGATTTGTCTCAGACAAACACCCTGTGAAGTACATGAATCTCAGCAGGATTTGTCTCTGACAAACACCCTGTGAGGTACATGAATTTTAGCAGGATTTGTCTCAGACAAACACCATGTGAGGTACATGAATCTCAGCAGGATTTGTCTCAGACAAACACCCTGTGAGGTACATGAATCTCAGCAGGATTTGTCTCAGACAAACACCCTGTGAGGTACATGAATTTTAGCAGGATTTGTCTCAGACAAACACCCTGTGAGGTACATGAATCTCAGCAGGATTTGTCTCAGACAAACACCCTGTGAGGTGCATGAATCTCAGCAGGATTTGTCTCAGACACACGCCCTGTGAGGTACATGAATCTCAGCAGGATTTGTCTCAGATAAACACCCTGTGAGGTGCATGAATCTCAGCAGGATTTGTCTCAGACACACGCCCTGTGAGGTACATGAATCTCAGTAGGATTTGTCTCAGACAGACACCCTGTTAGGTACATGAATCTCAGCAGGATTTGTATCAGACAAACGCCCTGTGAGGTACATGAATCTCATCAGGGTTTGTCTCAGATAAACACCCTGTGTGGTATGTGAATCTCATCAGGATTTGTCCCAGACAAACACCCTGTGAGGTACATGAATCTCATCAGGGTTTGTCTCAGATAAACACCCTGTGTGGTATGTGAATCTCATCAGGATTTGTCCCAGACAAACACCCTGTGAGGTACATGAATCTCATCAGGGTTTGTCTCAGATAAACACCCTGTGTGGTATGTGAATCTCATCAGGATTTGTCCCAGACAAACACCCTGTGAGGTACATGAATCTCAGCAGGGTTTGTCTCAGACAAACGCCCTGTGTGGTACATGAGTCTCAGCAGGATTTGTCTATCTAAACACCCTGTGAGGTACATGAATCTCAGCTGGATTTGTCCCAGACAAACGCTCTGTGAGGTACATGAATCCCTCTTTAGACACGGGTGAGGACCTATAAAGCAGAATGCTCGGAATTTTGGAGAAGGGTGTACTGTGAGATAGTCTGGTCACTCCCCGCTAGGTGGGGCTGCTGAAGCTCTACCCGTCATGCAATGCATACTCATACTGCCCCCTTGAATAACGCTACAGGTTTCTCTCTCGTTATTCAGATGGACGTCACGTGATATGCTTGACAACGTCGCCGCCATCTTGTTTTGGTGAATACATCTACTTGACGATGCTTTTCTTTATTGACCTGAGTGACATTCAGAACAGGAAGCATCAATATATCAATCAGATTCAGCATGTAGGAGATAAAAAAGACATATAGGACAATTTGGCTTAAAATTAAAATCCATGCCTTTTTCGTGAAAATTGAATGTGATGATCTCTAAGTGTTGTAGAACACAGATCTAACTTAAATATCGAGGGGTCAGCATGCTCGTTTTTGATTTAGAGTAATATTAATCATGATAATTGTATAATAATATAGAATTTATAGAAATTCTAAACAGGACAGCTGGAAATTGAGATGTTTTTTTAATTTAGAATTTTAAAACTAAAATCACTCTCCAAACACATTTTAAGGTGTAACAGACTGGATGAGTATTTGTAAACAGTGACTGAGTCTTCGATAGTAAGATCGTTCACTATCTATATTGGGAATGTTTCCTGAATTATATTAAGAAAATCTAACCTGGAGCAACTTTCTATAGCAGTTTGTTTGATGCCCGCCATTTCGGGAGACTATATTTAGGTGAAGACACCTGTTCCTGACGGAGACGTGGGGTATATTTGTATCTTGCTGCTGAATGTAGAGAGTAGGTCTAGTAGGTCAGCCCTAATTAACGTCAGAGGGTGGAGTGACCGCCGACTGACATCGTAAGGTCGACTTTAATGATTCCTGGGAGTGTAAAAAAGTCTCACATCCACTCGTTACCTCGCGATCCGAGTCTTAGATCCCGGAGAGTCAAAGATAACTCCGCATTAAGGAAGATGTGACTCCTTAATTGAGGATTTCCAATCAGCGCTCAGGGCGGCGCCCGCTGTATGGACGTCTGCGTGTACTGTTCTGAGTGGGTCTTAAGTGGAGCAATGGTGAATTTAAACAGACTTATTAAATACAGCGTGTGACAGCGTGTCATATAGACATGTGTGTCAGAAAGCTTACGATACAACAACATACAGACACAGTATGTGAGAGAGTTTACGATACAACAAAATACAGACACAGTATGTGAGAGAGTTTACGATACAACAAAATACAGACACAGTATGTGAGAGAGTTTACGATACAACAAAATACAGACACAGTGTGTCAGAAAGCTTACGTAACAACAAAATAGTGACACAGTGTGTGAGAGAGTTTACGATACAACAAAATACAGACACAGTGTGTGAGAGATTTTACGATACATCATGATACAGATAGAGTGTGTTAAAGAGCATACAACACTCAACATCATACTAACACAGTGTGTCAGAAAGCTTACAATACTATCGTAAAACTGGATGAGGTTTAATCACCGTATTCCATGACTGGAGTTTGGCAAAGTGACTTCATGAGGCGAAGCCGAGTGAAGTCCGGAGCCAAAACTTCAGGAGTGGAATGCGATGGACAAGATTAAAACGAATCCGGTTTTGATTTTATCCTACCCTATCTCCTCGATTTTGGAATATTACTTGATAACATTGCTGTATGCCACTAGTGGCATATAAAACTCCATATGCCAGTCAGCGTGGCATACGGAAACCCAATGTTAAGCCTATGGGATTTTATATTAGGGGTAGGATAAAACACAATACAAACACAGTGTGTCAGAAAGTTCACGATAAAGCATCATACTGACACAGTGTGTCAGAAACCTTACGATACATCATGATATCAACACAGTGTGTGAGAGAGCTTATGATGCAACACAATACACACACAGTGAGTTACACACAGCATTAATACACACAGAGTATGATGCTATCAACACACAGTGTGTCAGTGAGCTTACAACGCTTTGTGATACAGACATAGTGTGGCAGAGAGTTCACGATACAATACGATACAGACATAATGCGTTAAAAAGCTTAGAATATATCATCATAAAGAAACAGTGTGACAGAAAGCTAACAATACAAGACAATACAGACACAGGGTGTCAGAAAGCTAAATATATAAACATCATACAGAAACAGTGTGACAGAAAGCTAACAATAAAACACAATACAGACGCAGGGTGTCAGAAAGCTAAATATATAAACATCATACAGAAACAGTGTGACAGAAAGCTAACAATAAAACACAATACAGACGCAGGGTGTCAGAAAGCTAAATATATAAACATCATACAGAAACAGTGTGACAGAAAGCTAACAATAAAACACAATACAGACGCAGGGTGTCAGAAAGCTAAATATATAAACATCGTACAGAAACCTAACAGAAAGCGAACAATGCATACACCATATTTGGTTTCCGATACGAGCGGTCGTTTGCTCCGAGGGGTTGAAGCGCAGTAATATCCGAGCATATGCGAGTTTATTGCGTAGAGTTACTCTGAGGAGCATACAACATATCTGTATGTGCCGGGTATGTATGCACGAAGTCCCTATGTGTTTCCTATGGACACTTTGTATTAGGTGGATAATAAAACAACATACAAACACAAAGTATCTTGAGCTTAGATATTGACTTCTATTAAGTTCATATACTGCACTGTAAAATCAGTGGACGTCGGCACAACGACACTTCACTACTCTATCCGTAATGGCGTCGTGTTTTATATATTTTCAGGACAGGAATATAGATGTAGAAGAGCCACATTTCTCCACAGTAGAGACATCTCAGGAGACACAGTCAGAGGTAGGCTCCAGGACCGGCAATATAATGAAGTGTTGTTAGGACCGACCCCCCCAGCCAATCACAGCACACGCCTTTCAGGCGTCAACCGACATCCAGCCAATCAGAGCGCGGCTTACTGCCGCCGCCCGCAGCGATCATCCAGCCAATCAGAGAGCGCGTTGCAGGATTACACGCAGCCAGGTGGCGGCATCTGGCGGCGGTCGTGTGTGTGACGCCCCTGATGCATCATGGGAATGATTTACCAGGTAATCATACAGTGTGGGGCTTCTATATAGAACCGACGTGTCGTCCTCCGTATGGACTCTTTCAAGGTTAATCTGTATACTAGTGGTCTGCCAAAGTATTCCTTGAGCCCTTAATTTGACTCTTGATAACTTTTTTTTCAGAAATTTGAGTGGTTGGGTAGGTTGCTGGGTAATTTGTCGTTGTTTTCTATTGTATCGTGTTTAGCATTGACAACCCGTCAAGACTATAAGGGTAAATACTATTTAGTAGGACAAATTCTCAGTGTGAACAACGTATTCCAGTACTAAAGAAGAAACCAACGAGTTTTATGTGAATATCACATAGTATTCAAACGAGATGGAGAATGACTTCTTTGAACAAAACAAGTTGCTTTCTGTATTCATTTCACCCCTGTATACACTAAAAAAAATGGGCAGCATACAGGATATAGACCATGGTGAACAGACTGCAATACTCGCTGGGCATGGAGAACGAGTTCCCGATCTTAAGCCTATAGGAAAAAATATTCCAGGGGTGAGATAAATCCACAAACTATTCGTAGAGAACGACGTTATCCTGGTCGTACATCACACACTACGAGATGAGGCACAGACCGAGGCCTGAGGCTGAGTTCCGTAAATAATACCGAACTCATCGAGTCTTGTATGAAGTGAGCTCATGGTATGTGTTTCTGTTTCTCACCCCTGGTGTTTCCCCCCATACATTTAACATTGGGAACTCGTACTCAACGCCCATGGAGTATTCTTAAGAATATACTCAACGGTCGATGATGTCACAAACCTTAGCAAAGTATTCAGTGATAGGGGTGAGATAAAATCTGGACTGCACTCGATTCATAGCCACTGAAAATATGCCACTCGAGGTAAAGCCAAGTGAGATTAGTCTATAACCCAAACCCAAAATATATTTCCGGTGGCTAGTGATTTTGATGCAGCTACTTCTTGATATTCATCTGAAATTCACCAGAAATTCTTATTATCTTCATGTAAATAGACGTATCATTGTGTGCCATATAAAGGTTTATCTCACCCCAGTTATTTTTTCTCCATAGACTTAACATTGGGAACTCGTATCTAATGCCCATGAGATATTTAGGAAAAATATCCAATGGGGGATTATGTCACAAATGTTAGCCCATTAGTCAATGTAAAGCGTGAGATAAATTCAGAAACCCATTGAAGATTAGGGGCAGAGCTCAATCCCATCTCGTTTGAATCGCTACATAATTCACGCGGCTTCGCCTTGTGAATTACTCCGAGATTCAAACTCGATGGGATACAAGCTCTGACCCTAAACTTTCATGGGTTTCCTCTATAGTACAGCACAGGATTTACTTTTTTTCCTCCTTTTATTAGATCCAACGATTCGCCACGGGTTTTCCATGGCATGGCCTGGTGTAAAGTACTTTACTGCGAGGAACAAATTAATATTGCCATGTTACATGAAATGTAATTTATAATATATAATAAGTATAAGATAGTATGATATAGAATTACACATGTACCCTTCAACAGAAACATTTGCAATACAAAGTACACAATTTGATGTAGATGAGATGAGATGGTTCGATAAATTACTCATAGATTTGCACTCTACAGTCACCACATTGTGTTTTAAGGGCACAATCCCCCAGGCCGATTTCTCACCCGATCAATTGTTCCTAGGCCCTTAAGAGGAAGCTCACGTACTGTAATTCATTTGATTCTGATAATAATAGTTTGATAAATGAACATTTTCAAAGATTTGAGAAATTATAGGGGTCCGATAATAATCGGCGATTGTCTGGCTACGGAATTGTCGGTCCAGTGGAATTCTGCCTTTAGACAGAGGCATCTTGGTCAGATGTTTGAGACCTCTTTTAAAAGCAGGCTTGCTGGGCAGTATCTAGTTCATTCCACTTTTAATGTCCCAATATGAGGACGCCTTCTTAAGTTTCTCGCTACGAGGTCGTGGTAATTCAAAGTTGGCATGCTCTTACGACCTGAGAACAATGCCTTCTTCATTATCAATATTAGTTCCTCAAATCTTTTCGCCGTACGAAGAGCATCCTCCACACCCCACCGGGAACGCGAGAAGACTTTTGGGAAGCAAACGTTTTTTATCTGCATTAATTTCATTTGGTGATGCTGTGCACGATCTGGGTTATAGGGGACAGAGCCATTGTTAGTTCATGAAGCAGTCACTAGGTGGTCGGGGGACAAAACCTGTATTCTGGCTCTTTGTTCTTACTAAATTCAGCTGCCTTTCAATGTTTTACCAAGGTTCCTTTGACTCCCTACACCGATTCCAGAGCAGGAAGATATAATGCTAAAACCCAGGACATGATATTTTTCACATGGAACAATTTATTTACATATGTGAGCAAGGCAAGAGTTGTGACATTTCCCAATTATCACTCACTTCTTTTGCACCTCCATTAGTGAAGAACAGCTACTTTTTCACCTCCTTTAGTGAAGAACACCTACTCGGGGGGCGTCATGGCGGCGCCCATGGATCATAGGCTATGTGCCCTATAGGCAGCAGCAGTATATAAATTTCAACAGTACAATAATATTAGAAAACGTCCTTAGTGTGGATAAAATAGTTCCTGTTCGAGGTCAGTCATCGATTTCATTTCAGTATAAAATCGACGACTGAGGGAGAACGAGAATCGTTTCGTTCACAGTGAGGACGTTTGCTTATTATTATATACCTCGCTTGGAAAACGCCATTCTAATGACTTATTAAGTCACAATCACAGTGGGCACGAACATTATTATTACTTCACCCCCAGCAGCGGGCAGTATTTGATAGACATTCGCACACAGGTATATAATTATAAGCTGGATGTGAAAATCAATCATGTACTAGTACAAAGAATGCCACTAAGACATACTATTTGTTCACCTTTTAGCATAAAGCAATCTTCGAGTAAATAACTAATTAACCTGATAGTCTACCTCTGGACTCTTGGTATTACAAAACAGCCGTAAATTGAGTTCTCTCCAATTACAAGGCAGACATATCACTGCGATATCCGAGTACGGCGCAAACAGTCCTCTGGACTCTGCTCTCATGTTATTAGTTGTGAGAATGTGGAGGATACGCGATGTAACTCGCGTTGTGAGGGTCTCCCTCTGCTGTATTAGGGCGTGCTCCCATGTCCTACACGCGGCCTAGTCCAGGCGCCTGTTCAATAATCTAGGATCGCACATGCATGAAGACCCTATTCGTCACCTAGTACAAGGGTTATCGTTTAATGATGTCTGTTCGCTGAGATTTATATTAGTAGAGGAGCAAATGGCCTAAAAATGGGTAAAATTGACCCCCGAAAGTCTACTGGCTGAAATTTGCCATATTAGTCAATTATAACCTCAGGAATCTGAATCTGATACTCGTTTGTTCCAAAAAGTGTAGCATCATACTCGTTTCCATGGTAACAGAAGGAAAACAAAATTTAATACATACTGACACATAATATATACTTTTATCAGAAAAGGTAAAAAAATGCATTTTTTCTGTCGGTAAAATTGATCATTCTTTTGCCAAAAGTGTACAGTATGGAAATATGCCCTTTTCTGTTTTCTTGGAAGAATTGTTGCCATGGTAACATTCCAATTTGTGGGGGAACCGCAATTTTTGGTTTTCTCATGGTTATTAAAGTTGGATAAAAAGAATAATTTTATGAATGACACATACAAATTGATTAATTTAGCAATAACACACAGCATTGATAGGTACCACCATTCTTTGAAGTCATTCAATTGTTCCCATGGCAACCATAACAAGGTTTTTTTCTATGACCAAAGCAGCCAGATAATGATACACTAACTGGACATTTGTATGGCAAATCTGCATGACATGGCAACTAGTAGAAGAGTTAAGTCTCAAAAAGGCCATTAGAGAGTCTACTGCATGAAATGTGCCATGTTGGTCAATCATAACATGGGGAATCTGATTCTGCCACTCTTTTGACCAAAAGAATGTAGCATCACTTTCGTTTCCATGGCAACCTTAATGCATAATAATCTACTTAGAAACCACCAATTTCCTGCAAATATGAATAATAGATGTAAGAAATAGGAGCTAAACACCTACTCATGAGATTTTATTTTCATGATGTATA
Organism: Alentia gelatinosa; assembly: GCA_950022655.1. Classification (NCBI taxonomy): domain Eukaryota; kingdom Metazoa; phylum Annelida; class Polychaeta; order Phyllodocida; family Polynoidae; genus Alentia; species Alentia gelatinosa. The sequence goes on from OX465582.1 coordinate 111,618,719, forward strand.
CATCTGGGACATAATGTGGAGTTGTTCTCTTCATTCCCTTAGAATTTGATTGCCATGGCAACCAGATTGGCACAAAACAGCCACTGCAGTAGCCAGCTGTGATTGTTGTCAAAGCAAATTACTAGTTTTTTAGCCATTGATGATAGAGAACTAATGAAAGTATTTGTCCTAGTACTTGGAGAGTCTACTGCATGAAAATCACCATGTTGGTCAATCATTACATGGGGAATATGATTCTGCCACTATTTTGACCAAAAGAATGTAGCATCACTTTTGTTTCCATGACAACCTTAATGCATAATAATCTACTTAGAAACCACCAATTTCCTGCAAATATGAATAATAGATGTAAGAAATAGGAGCTAAACACCTACTCATGAGATTTTATTTTCATGATACATACATTTGGGACATAATGTGGAGTTGTTCTCTTCATTCCCTTAGAATTTGATTGCCATGGCAACCAGATTGGCACAAAACAGCCACTGCAGTAGCCAGCTGTGATTGTTGTCAAAGCAAATTACTAGTTTTTTAGCCATTGATGATAGAGAACTAATGAAAGTATTTGTCCTAGTACTTGGAGAGTCTACTGCATGAAAATCACCATGTTGGTCAATCATTACATGGGGAATATGATTCTGCCACTATTTTGACCAAAAGAATGTAGCATCACTTTCGTTTCCATGACAACATGGTTGTATAGTGATTTACTCAGAAATTACCATTTTCTTACACATGAATAGTAAGTGTCTGAAAAATAGCCATAAAACATCTTCTCATGCGGTTTCATGAGCTTTTTTTGCATTCATTTAGGATATCATGTGTCATTGATATTCCCTAAGAATTTGGTTGTCATAGCAACCAATGCAGCAGAGAGCATCCATTACAGGAACCAACTGTGATTGTTATCTAAACAAACTGCTATAATCTTTTAGCCATTAAAAATAGAGACATAAAGTAAGTATTTATTCTTGGAAATTTTAGTATGCAGAATCCAATGGGATGCATCTGCAATCCCAGAATGCAATATTTGGGCTTTCATATTGGATCTAATTACCTTGAAATTAATGAAGATATGACACTTAGCATATAACACTATTTGGTACATGGTCTATATGATGCATTTAATATAAAAGTAAGATGTCATCAAAATATCTGTGACATGATCCAGTTGTGCATGATTTATAGTTTAGCGATGTAAACACATGACACAGAGAATTACCAAGTCACACTAGGTGATGACTAGAGAGATCAAGCGTGGCTGGATGATGCTTGGAGGCAACACCATGCATGACTGGGTGATGCCTTGAGTTATTATTATTCATGGAATACTTGTTTTATGAAACAATTTAGTTTATGATAGATCAAGAAAGGTGAAATTTCCTTAGAATGTAGGTATGATATATTTTGGAATTTTAGACAAAAAGAAACATAATATCAAGGTTCATGTATTATATGACGTTATGAAATGTGTTACATGACATTTCTGCAATTGGCCTTTAAAGATGAAGTACAGAAATGAGTCTTGATGAGAAATTCATTAAAAATAAACACCCGCCCCTCACACAGTGAGAGTACGAGCCTGTTTGTGGGTGAGCGGTCGCTACCAGTCAGGTCATCAGCAGGGCCAGTCAGGGGGCATATAAGGCAGGTGGGAGGGGGTCCAGAGCTCATTCATATGCATGGGTCACTACAGGTAAGAGGTCGGCCATGGTGGGATACCTGTCAGAGTAACTATTTCCTTCAATATGAGGAATTGTGGAACTTATTCAGAGTGATAACCAGACAGACACAGATATACAGACACAGATAGGAAAATATATATAGATACATACATATACAGTATGCACACAGAGAATCACACAGGTCGACATTGTGTGTGACAGACACACATGTGCTCCCACAGTCCAGTCACACACACAGTCACAGGCAGGCATTGCTCTACATACACTGGTAAAACACACAGATTTATACATTATAATAGTCCAGTCCAAATCTATAAGGTATAACTTTTATATATTATAACTTATGAAACTCACTCTAACAATGTGTCATGTTGTGTAGTTGTGTATTCCAGTCTCACCCTACTAAATACAGGTGTATGTGCTCTCACTGAGACTCAGAGAGTCAATGAAGCCTACACAGTACTCAGAATGGTTATATAGGTGGTCCAGGCCTGGTCAGCTGGTCGCGACCGTACCCTACACCTCACCCGATGTATGCACCTGTATGCCCCGATCCACACGTGCTTGTGGGCGGGGCCTAACTTTTAGAATTAATTAACAGAGCTTAATTGCTTTATATAAGCTTTAAGAACTTGCCCCAGTGGGCATTTATACTGACACTGCTACCTGTCCTGATGCTGCAGGTACCTGGCAGGAAAGGCATAAGCAAGGTGCCAAATTAAGAATATATAGTCTGTATATTCTGGAAATGAGAGTCATCAACAGAACTAGAGGGTAACATATCCACAAAAGGTTGAGTGGGGCATGTCTAGGATCAGAGTTGACCATGGCAAATCAGAATGTCAGAATGGGTGATGCATACCCTAAAAAAGGAGACAAAAAGGCACCACATGGTGTTATGTTACCCTCTATATGGTATCATCTGGCACCATACACTTTCTGGTGTATGCCCACCAGAACCCCCAGGGGAGGGGAATTGCTGCATGTTTACGATGCCTTTGCAGATCATAGAATAGTGATCCAAAGGCGTAAACGTTTCTCCAGAAAATTAGTGGATTGAATTGGAATTGCATCACCACCTAAAATATGGCTTTCATCGATACTTTTTATGCAGACCCTCACATCAGGGCAGATGCCTGCATATTGCATTACTTTGGTTAGAAATGGCCTTGTCTGATATTCTCAATAATGATCCATGGTGGCACTACCACCCCCGCCCATTGTTTATCTACCTATAGGAGATAGCGATCCACATAACCAGGTGTCAGATCAGTTTTAACTATTGTACCATCTGTATCTAACCCTATTGCGCTGGATACTCACCATAGTAGTACAGGTATGGAGCCAGGTACTAGTGCCAGTGAATACCGCTAGAGGCCGGACATATAACCCTAATTGTGATACTTTTATCTTAATATCACATGACATCTTAAATGATACTGAATGCTATGCTTTATTTCACCTAAAAATATCAAATATGATGTTATACATACATACTGTGAACATTTCAGGTTGATTGAGCAAATATTTCCAATTTTATTCACAAAAACGAATATTTGTAAATGATGCCTCAAGGTATCACCCGGCCATCCCTGGATGTATCTTGCCCTGTCTCATTCAATATGTGCCCCTGAATTGTTGTATAGCTATCGCAAAATGTGCCAAAAGACAGAATTGCGGGCTGGAAGTGGCAGGTGGAAACACTGCATTACTTTAATTTTATACGCATACTTATAAATGTCCTTACTTATTTGATGATATCCTGAATAGACAGAGAAGCCAGAAGGTTCCTGCTGATTCCACCTTTTGTAGTCTACCTGTCTAAACCACTGACATCCGTCACTATTCTGGCACCCTCCATTCTGTTCTGGCCTCTGCTGTTCCTTGGTTATTCTCATGCATAGAAGAATAGGATGCCCAATACAGTCTGACCATCAGGGCATATGCTAGCAATATAAGTCACTGAAACCCACTATTATGACCTCTATTATGACCTCTCCCAACCTTCATCTAGTGTTTTGTTAATTTCTGGGGCCAGTCCTGGACTGTTTTCTCCCAATGCTAGCCCCATAACATATGAAATGCACCATCATCAAGCAAGAGAGTTACCTCCAATTTTCTCCTGTATTGGGCACAGGGAGATATGGAGCTACTAACAGGAGAGGCAATAATGATAAGGCCCCTCCTTTCAGAGTCATGAGGGGAACATAGCTTTCTCAGGACAGACACACTAGTGTCTTAAAGGCTCAAAGACAGAATATTCCTTTCTTGGAGAGGCATCGAGAAGTGGATTAAATGGAGGCAGCATTTGCAGCAAAACATTCAGGGATCCCCTGTGTTTTCTTTTTAATATGATCTCTAATATATTTCCTCTATGGCCCTCTTAGGCAGGATGAGTGATGCAAGGCCCCTTTGGTTGACTTTTCTACTCAGAAGGACACTTTAGGGTCTCTCCCTCCCATGTCTCCTCCCCTTCTTGCTCCTCTAGTTCAGAGGTGGTCTCATTATCCTGCCCTTCAGGCTACCTCTCCTCTGGCTACCTTTCCTCCTCCTTGCTGGCCTGCCCTTACTTACTGAGAAATAGCATGTGCAACACTCAAACTGTGACATCCTGGGAAAGGTATCAGGGCTCAAGGGCACTATGGGCACCAACAGCAAGGCCATATAACCTTCACAATATGGGGAGAGAAAACCAGCAAGTGTGAGCCAGGAATCGAAACCAAGTGGTGTCACATTTTTTGGTCTGAGATTCTGACATGCAATGGTCAGCTCTGATCCATACCTTAACCTTCTAAACCTTTTTATATGTTAGCTATAGTTAATAGTAACAGGTAGAGCATGACACAAGTATGTGACGGATAAATACAAGCAGCAGGTATAGATACTGTATGGAACAGGGTTCCATATGGCAAAATATGCATCAACTAAAACTAGGATAAGTGTCCAGCTTTGTCTTGAGGGAAAGAAACCTGGAGTATTCTGGGCATGCCCCCAAGCAATTTGTTTATATGAGAATCAAAGGGGGTAACTGCACTGATTATTTTCTACCTGCATTGGTTGCCATGGTAACAAGATTCTAAAGACATAGAAACTAGAGTTACCCATTACATCCAAAATATAAACATATAAAAACAATTAATGAGTTTGAAACCCTTTGAGTTTTCTTGTTTTTCTGGGACTTACTCTTCAAATGTGTAAGAAATTGGTGGTTTCTAAGTAGATTACTATAAATTAAGGTTGTCATGGAAACAAAAGTGATGCTACATTCTTTTGGTCAAAATAGTGGCAGAATCATATTCCCCATGTAATGATTGACCAACATGGTGATTTTCATGCAGTAGACTCTCCAAGTACTAGGACAAATACTTTCATTAGTTCTCTATCATCAATGGCTAAAAAACTAGTAATTTGCTTTGACAACAATCACAGCTGGCTACTGCAGTGGCTGTTTTGTGCCAATCTGGTTGCCATGGCAATCAAATTCTAAGGGAATGAAGAGAACAACTCCACATTATGTCCCAGATGTATACATCATGAAAATAAAATCTCATGAGTAGGTGTTTAGCTCCTATTTCTTACATCTATTATTCATATTTGCAGGAAATTGGTGGTTTCTAAGTAGATTATTATGCATTAAGGTTGCCATGGAAACGAAAGTGATGCTACATTCTTTTGGTCAAAAGAGTGGCAGAATCAGATTCCCCATGTTATGATTGACCAACATGGCACATTTCATGCAGTAGACTCTCTAATGGCCTTTTTGAGACTTTACTCTTCTACTAGTTGCCATGCCATGCAGATTTGCCATACAAATGTCCAGTTAGTGTATCATTATCTGGCTGCTTTGGTCATAGAAAAAAACCTTGTTATGGTTGCCATGGGAACAATTGAATGACTTCAAAAAATGGTGGTACCTATCAATGCTGTGTGTTATTGCTAAATTTATCAATTTGTATGTGTCATTCATAAAATTATTCTTTTTATCCAACTTTAATAACCATGAGAAAACCAAAAATTGCGGTTCCCCCACAAATTGGAATGTTACCATGGCAACAATTCTTCCAAGAAAACAGAAAAGGGCATATTTCCATACTGTACACTTTTGGCCAAAGAATGATCATTTTTACCGACAGAAAAAATGCATTTTTTCACCTTTTCTGATAAAAGTATGTATTATGTGTCAGTATGTATTAAATTTTGTTTTCCTTCTGTTACCATGGAAATGAGTATGATGCTACACTTTTTGGAACAAACGAGTATCAGATTCAGATTCCTGAGGTCATAATTGACTAATATGGCAAGTTTCAGCCAGTAGACTTTCGGGGGTCAATTTTACCCATTTTTAGGCCATTTGCTCCTCTACTATATAGAACTGCATCGAGAATCGTATAAATAGACAATAATCCACGAGTTTGGATGTGCCGTAATGGTCATCGATGCGAAGCCGAGTGACCATTAAGGCCCATTCAAACGAGTAGAGTTTTGTGTATTTTACGATTCGAGTGCACTTCTAGATTTATCTCACCCCTTTTTATAAAATTAAATATCATCAAACTTTCACAACAATTAGAATAGACTTACCAAATCCATATGACATTCATTACGCCACGGCCGTGGCATAGTTCTGTCACTTTACGGGGGTGAGGATTGAGTATGTTATTCCTATGGCTAAACTTATACCAGGGGTGAGATAAAGTATTAGCCGTCCATAAGGTCGACCATAAGCTTTGAATAAAGTTGACGCATATCCTCGCTGGGTCTCTATGGCATACAGAAAAGGGTCTACATCTTCAACCCTAGATTATTAAACGGGCCCCTGTGTCGGAGAGGTAACCCTGTGTTCAACTTACCATGTTCATAGTGGGTGGTGCAGAATACCAGCGTCACTGTTGTAGATGAATCTACCGAATCAATTATCACATTAATACTTAGTTGGATGCAGTGTGTGTGCTCCCAGGCCTGTATCGCCTCTGCAGTTGGAGCTGCGGGGGTAAGGGATTTATTTATTTATCTATTTAAAAAAAAATTGTATTGAGTGATTGCTGCCACACTCACAGTAAACTCATCTTTACTATATGTTTGTGCGCTTTTCAGTCCTGCTTATATTTTTTGCTTTTTATAAAAGGTATTTTTTTATGTTGATCTTTTCTTTTTTTCCCAGGGATTCTATTTTGTTTGAGGTTTCGACTTGCACTTAGGTCTCATCAGGTGGGTTACGATAGGCAGGTTTCGGCAAAGATTGTTTGCTCAGTGGAATCCAAGATGCTTTTGAATAGTGGAAGCTGAGTTAAGTTGACACCAAAACTAACACAGAACTCAATCTTTATCTCACCCCTGGTACAAGTTTAGCCCTAGGAACAACGTTAGAAAAAACTCAACGATCACCCCGGTAAAGAGACAATACTACGCCATGGTCGTGGCTTAGTGAATATGAGATGACGTCATAGGCAATTGACCAATCAGCGGCCAGGATTTCATAGATAAGACAGACAGGAGATTTAAACGTCCCTAACTATGAAAGGGCAAGATAAATCCAGAACCTCACTGGAATCGTAAAATAAACTATACTCCACTGGTTTAATATGCCGTAATCGACACTCAGCTTCGCCTCGAAGAGGATTGCAGCCCGCCCAAACTCGTGGAGTATTGTGTATTTGTACAATTCTCAATGCAGTTCTTTATAAATCTCTTCACTATGTCGGTAGACATTGCCGATATCACCAGGTTCTAGACACTTTGATGAACCTTGTTGGAGTCTCTACATCTCTTCACTATGTCGGTAGACTTAGCAGATATCACCAGGTTCTAGACACTTTGATGAACCTTGTTGGAGTCTCTACATCTGTTCACTATGTCGGTAGACTAAGCAGATATCACCAGGTTCTAGACACTTTGATGAACCTTGTTGGAGTCTCTACATCTCTTCACTATGTCGGTAGACTTAGCAGATATCACACCAGGTTCTAGACACTTTGATGAACCTTGTTGGAGTCTCTACATCTCTTCACTATGTCGGTAGACATTGCCGATATCACCAGGTTCTAGACACTTTGATGAACCTTGTTGGAGTCTCTACATCTCTTCACTATGTCGGTAGACTTAGCAGATATCACCAGGTTCTAGACACTTTGATGAACCTTGTTGGAGTCTCTACATCTGTTCACTATGTCGGTAGACTAAGCAGATATCACCAGGTTCTAGACACTTTGATGAACCTTGTTGGAGTCTCTACATCTCTTCACTATGTCGGTAGATTTAGCAGATATCACACCAGGTTCTAGACACTTTGATGAACCTTGTTGGAGTCTCTACATCTCTTCACTATGTCGGTAGACTTAGCAGATATCACCAGGTTCTAGACACTTTGATGAACCTTGTTGGAGTCTCTACATCTGTTCACTATGTCGGTAGACTAAGCAGATATCACACCAGGTTCTAGACACTTTGATGAACCTTGTTGGAGTCACTACATCTATTCACTATGTCGGTAGACTTAGCAGATATCACCAGGTTCTAGACACTTTGATGAACCTTGTTGGAGTCTCTACATCTCTTCACTATGTCGGTAGACTTAGCAGATATCACCAGGTTCTAGACACTTTGATGAACCTTGTTGGAGTCTCTACATCTGTTCACTATGTCGGTAGACTTAGCAGACATCACATCAGGTTCTAGACACTTTGATGAACCTTGTTGGAGTCTCTACATCTCTTCACTATGTCGGTAGACTTAGCAGATATCACCAGGTTCTAGACACTTTGATGAACCTTGTTGGAGTCTCTACATCTGTTCACTATGTCGGTAGACTTAGCAGACATCACATCAGGTTCTAGACACTTTGATGAACCTTGTTGGAGTCTCTACATCTCTTCACTATGTCGGTAGACTTAGCAGATATCACACCAGGTTCTAGACACTTTGATGAACCTTGTTGGAGTCTCTACATCTGTTCACTATGTCGATAGACTTATCAGATATCACATCAGGTTCTAGACACTTTGATGAACCTTGTTGGAGTCTCTACATCTCTTCACTATGTCGGTAGACTTAGCAGACATCACCAGGTTCTAGACACTTTGATGAACCTTGTTGCTAGAGTCGACGTCCTTGACGTATTCCTTGCTGTCAATCAGATTCAGACCGTTGTGTTTTAGACAATGCACTGTAACAGATGCTCACTATCGCCATGGTAACCAGTGTCTTTCTCACTAATGAGAAGAATATCGACCTACAGTCAGTGGCGTAATCTGTTTACAACGATGTGGGCGCTCAATGATTAGTCATGAAAGGAAGTTAACCTGATATGAAACGGACGGCGAGTATTTACGGGTAATAGTACACGATTTCATAGAGACGGAGAATGTGGGGGGAGAGAGTCATTTCCTGAAGATCTGCAGCGCTGAAGAAACATCTCACGGTAAATAGTGCTAAGAGGCAATAGGGTGACTGCATAGTATAGGGTGACTGCATGTCACACGCCACACACAACACACACACCACACACCACACCACACACCACACACCACACACACACCACACACACACCCCACACCACACACCACACACCACACACCACACACCACACACCACACACACACCACACACACTTCCCACACCACACACCACACACCACACACCACACACCACACACCACACACCACACACACCACACACACACACCACACACCACACACCACCATACACCTCACACACACCACACACTTCACACACACCACACACCACACACCACGCACACCACACACACACCCCACACCACACACCACACACACCACACACCACACACCACACACCACACACCACACACCACACACCACACACCACACACTACACACCACACACCACACACCACACACCACACACCTCACACCACACACCAAACACTACACCACACACACACCACACACACACACCACACACACACACCCCACACACACACCACACACACACACCACACACACACACACCACACACCACATACTCACCACACTACACCACACACACCTCACACACACCACACACACACCACACACACCACATACCACACACAACACCACACACCACACACACCACACACCACACACCACACACACCACACACCACACACCACACACCACACACCACACACCACACACCACACACCACACACTACACACCACACACCACACACCACACACCACACACACCACACACCACACACCACACACCACACACCACACACCACACACCACACACCACACACCACACACCACACACCACACACCACACACCACACACCACACACCACACACCACACACCACACACCACACACCACACACCACACACCACACACCACACACCACACACCACACCACCACGCACCACACACACCACACACCACACACCACACACCACACACTACACTACACACCACACCACACACCACACACCACACACTACACCACACACTACACACCACACACACACCACACACCACACACCACACACCACACACCACACACCACACACCACACACTACACACCACACACCACACCACACACTACACACCACACACTACACCACACACTACACACCACCCACTACACCACCCACTACACCACACACCACACACCACACACACCACACACCACACACGACACACCACACACCACACACCACACACCACACACCACACACTACACACACCACACACCACAACCACCCCCCGCGATACCCCCGACCTCATATGCAACACACCCACCCCCACCACCCACACACACAGCGGCTGGTGTGGGCGGCGGCCGCTACGCGTCGCTAGCCGCGCGCGGCATTAGGCCGTAATGACGTAGGCGGCGCTGCTGATTAGGCGTTAAATAGGCGCCGATTTAGGCCTCGTCCCTCCACTGGGCGCTGAGGAGACGCGGCGAGGCGTTACCATGGAGAGAGGAACGCCACAGGAACGCCGGGCCGAGAAGAGCCGCGCAACACGTGACTACAGCGTCACTCTCCCAGCACACTAATAACCACAACCACATCAGTCTACAGCCAGACTGCCCGAGCAACACGTGACTACAGAGTCACTCTCCCAGCACACTAATAACCACAACCACATCAGTCTACAGCCAGACTCTCCCCGCAACACGTGACTTCAGCCAGACTCTCCCAGCACAGTGACCTGATGACACTCTCCCAGCACACTAATAACCACAACCACATCAGTCTACAGCCAGACTGCCCGAGCAACACGTGACTTCAGCCAGACTCTCCCAGCACAGTGACCTGATGACACTCTCCCAGCACACAAATAACCACAACCACGTCAGTCTACAGCCAGACTCTCCCCGCAACACGTGACTTCAGCCAGACTCTCCCAGCACAGTGACCTGATGACACTCTCCCAGCACACTAATAACCACAACCACATCAGTCTACAGCCAGACTGCCCGAGCAACACGTGACTTCAGCCAGACTCTCCCAGCACAGTGACCTGATGACACTCTCCCAGCACACAAATAACCACAACCACGTCAGTCTACAGCCAGACTCTCCCCGCAACACGTGACTTCAGCCAGACTCTCCCAGCACAGTGACCTGATGACACTCTCCCAGCACACTAATAACCACAACCACATCAGTCTACAGCCAGACTGCCCGAGCAACACGTGACTTCAGCCAGACTCTCCCAGCACAGTGACCTGATGACACTCTCCCAGCACACAAATAACCACAACCACGTCAGTCTACAGCCAGACTCTCCCCGCAACACGTGACTTCAGCCAGACTCTCCCAGCACAGTGACCTGATGACACTCTCCCAGCACACTAATAACCACAACCACATCAGTCTACAGCCAGACTGCCCGAGCAACACGTGACTTCAGCCAGACTCTCCCAGCACAGTGACCTGATGACACTCTCCCAGCACACAAATAACCACAACCACGTCAGTCTACAGCCAGACTGCCCGAGCAACACGTGACTTCAGCCAGACTCTCCCAGCACAGTGACCTGATGACACTCTCCCAGCACACTAATAACCACAACCACGTCAGTCTACAGCCAGACTGCCCGAGCAACACGTGACTACAGCCAGACTCTCCCAGCACAGTGACCTGATGACACTCTCCCAGCACACTAATAACCAGACTGCCCGAGCAACACGTGACTTCAGCCAGACTCTCCCAGCACAGTGACCTGATGACACTCTCCCAGCACACTAATAACCACAACCACGTCAGTCTACAGCCAGACTGCCCGAGCAACACGTGACTTCAGCCAGACTCTCCCAGCACAGTGACCTGATGACACTCTCCCAGCACACTAAAAACCACAACCACGTCAGTCTACAGCCAGACTGCCCGAGCAACACGTGACTACAGCCAGACTCTCCCAGCACAGTGACCTGATGACACTCTCCCAGCACACTAATAACCAGACTGCCCGAGCAACACGTGACTTCAGCCAGACTCTCCCAGCACAGTGACCTGATGACACTCTCCCAGCACACTAATAACCACAACCACGTCAGTCTACAGCCAGACTGCCCGAGCAACACGTGACTTCAGCCAGACTCTCCCAGCACAGTGACCTGATGACACTCTCCCAGCACACTAAAAACCACAACCACGTCAGTCTACAGCCAGACTGCCCGAGCAACACGTGACTACAGCCAGACTCTCCCAGCACAGTGACCTGATGACACTCTCCCAGCACACTAATAACCACAACCACGTCAGTCTACAGCCAGACTGCCCGAGCAACACGTGACTTCAGCCAGACTCTCCCAGCACAGTGACCTGATGACACTCTCCCAGCACACTAATAACCACAACCACGTCAGTCTACAGCCAGACTGCCCGAGCAACACGTGACTTCAGCCAGACTCTCCCAGCACAGTGACCTGATGACACTCTCCCAGCACACTAATAACCACAACCACATCAGTCTACAGCCAGACTGCCCAAGCAACACGTGACTTCAGCCAGACTCTCCCAGCACAGTGACCTGATGACACTCTCCCAGCACACTAATAACCACAACCACGTCAGTCTACAGCCAGACTGCCCGAGCAACACGTGACTTCAGCCAGACTCTCCCAGCACAGTGACCTGATGACACTCTCCCAGCACACTAATAACCACAACCACGTCAGTCTACAGCCAGACTGCCCGAGCAACACGTGACTTCAGCCAGACTCTCCCAGCACAGTGACCTGATGACACTCTCCCAGCACACTAATAACCACAACCACATCAGTCTACAGCCAGACTGCCCGAGCAACACGTGACTTCAGCCAGACTCTCCCAGCACAGTGACCTGATGACACTCTCCCAGCACACTAATAACCACAACCACGTCAGTCTACAGCCAGACTGCCCGAGCAACACGTGACTTCAGCCGGACTCTCCCAGCACAGTCACCTGATGACACTCTCCCAGCACACTAATATCTACAACCACATCACTCTCCCCACACAGTGACCTGACCACACTCTCCCCCGACAGTGACCTGACCACACTCTCCCAGCACTGTGACCTGACCATACTCTCCCCCCACAGTGACCTGGCCACACTCCCCCAGCACAGTGACTTGACCACACTCTACCAGCACTGTGACCTGACCACACTCTCCCCCCGCAGTGACCTGATGACAGTCTCCCCTCACAGTGACTTCACACTTCCCCCACACAGTGACCTGATGACACTCTCCCAGCACAATGACCTGACCACACTCTCCCCACACAGTGACATCACACTTCCCCCACACAGTGACCTAACCACACTCTCCCAGCACAATGACCTGACCACACTCTCCCCCCACAGTGACCTGACCACACTCTCCCCCCCGCAGTGACCTGACCACACTCTACCCCCGCAGTGACCTGACCACACTCTCCCCGCACAGTGACCTGACAACACTCTCCCCCCGCAGTGACCTGACCACACTCTCCCCCCGCAGTGACCTGACCACACTCTCCCCTCACAGTGACCTGACCACACTCTCCCCCCACAGTGACCTGACCACACTCTCCCCCCGCAGTGACCTGACCACACTCTCCCCTCACAGTGACCTGACCACACTCTACCCGCACAGTGACCTGACCACACTCTCCCCCCGCAGTGACCTGACCACACTCTCCCCCCGCAGTGACCTGACCACACTCTTCCCGCTCCGTGAGAAGCTTCGAGCAGCTCTAAAAGCCGCGTCGAATATGAGCCCGCCAGCTCTTAGTTCCCGGCCCTGCCGCGCGGGTGGCGGTGGCGCTGCGGTGCGGGGGACGCTGAGGGAACGCGCGGGCCCGGGCGTCAGACGCTGGGGGGACGCCGACCCGCGCGGACCGGAAGTATGCAGCGCCACCGTGTGGAGTAAAGCAGCTTGACACCAGGAGAAGCTTCCAGGAGAGGCCTGGAGTGTGATAGGCGGGGAGTGTGAGAGGCCTGGAGTGTGATAGGCGGGGAGTGTGAGAGGCCTGGAGTGAGAGAGAGGGCCAGGAGCCGCTGTCACAGAGAAGTACACAGAGCAGCTCTCAGAGCGGAGAAGACAGACAGAGGATACTCTCTGCCAGCCCAGTGTCACAGAGCAGCTCACAGAGCAGTTAGCAGAACAGTAAACAGAGAAGTTCAAAGTACAGCTCGCAGGACAACTCACAGTACAGCTCACAGTACAGCTCACAGTACAGCCCACAGAGCAGCTCACAGAGCAGCTCACAGAGCAGCTCACAGAGCAGCTCACAGAGCAGCCCACAGAGCAGCCCACAGAGCAGCCCACAGAGCAGCTCACAGAGCAGCTCACAGTACAGGTCACAGAACAGCTCACAGAACAGCTCACAGTACAGCTCACAGTACAGCTCACAGTACAGCTCACAGAGCAGCTTACAGAGCAGCCCACAGAGCAGCCCACAGAGCAGCCCACAGAGCAGCTCACAGTACAGGTCACAGAACAGCTCACAGAACAACTCACAGAACAGCTCACAGTACAGCTCACCGTACAGCTCACAGTACAGCTCACAGAGCAGCTCACAGTACAGCTCACAGAACAGCTCACAGTACAGCTCACAGTACAGCTCACAGTACAGCTCACAGAGAAGCCCACAGAGCAGCCCACAGAGCAGCTCACAGTACAGCCAACAGAGCAGCTCACAGAGCAGCTCACGGTATAGCTCACAGTACAGCTCACAATACAGCTCACAGTACAGCTCACAGTGCAGCTCACAGTACAGCCCACAGAGCAGCTCATAGAGCGCTCACCCATGTTCAGCCGCAGAAGACGTCAGTATCTATGAACCCGTGTACATCTGTGAACCCAATGTTACCCGCTTACGGCGTGTGAATGAGGATTACCGACAAGTGGCGTCATGCATCGTCTCAGACAGGATTACCTCCGGAGACACTCCACTACACGGTCTGTATTAGCAATTAAGAGCAATCGAGAGTCAATAGGCGCAATTATATTTTACTCTCCCCTTGGTATCGGAAGGAATGCTAGCGTCCATTGTGAGGATAAAACGAGTGAATATCATGTGTGTATGATTAGGATAGACGCATACAAACCGGAGTTATTTTTACCGTATCGTCATTTTGAGTTTATTGATGTTGCTTAAATTGAATTTGTAGTATGATAAGATGCATAGAGTCATTTATCCTTCCCCTCATATAAATCCCCATAGACTTATCATGGTGTGACCGTATGCCATAAAGTATATATTTGTCACTGGTAATAAATGGAGTTAAAAACATGTCACAAAAACATCACTCAATTTCATATGATTGTTTACATGCCATTTGTTGTCTTCCGCTACAGAAATCACTCAGCTCTGCTTCGTGATATCATTCCGTGAAGACAACTCATGCCATATAACAATCATTTGACATTTTGTGATGTTTCATGATAGTCACACACACATACATGAACGTGACAAGCTCACAGACCTTCTCAATGTACACACATACATGGAACACATACATAACACAGTGAGATATCTAGATCTGCTCTATATACATGTTCTGAAACATACACATAACACGGTGAGATATAGATCTCTAGCTGAGCTCACACATACACACACACAACTCACAGAGCATACACGAAACATACACATAACATGGTGAGATATAGATCTACCGCTCAGCTCACACATACAAACACAACTCACAGAGCATACACGAAACATACACATAACACGGTGAGATATAGATCTACAGCTGAGCTCACACATACACACATACAGCTCACAGAGCATACACACACACAACTCACAGAGCATACACGAATCATACACATGACACGGTGAGATATAGCTGTACCGCTCAGCTCACACATACACACACACAACTCACAGAGCATACGCGAAACATACACATGACACGGTGAGATATAGCTGTACAGGTCATCTCACAAAGCATACACACATACAACTCACAGAGCATACACGAAACATACACATAACACGGTGAGATATAGATCTACAGCTGAGCTCACACATACACACACACAACTCGCAGAGCATACACGAATCATACACATGACACGGTGAGATATAGATCTACAGCTGAGCTCACAGAGCATACACACACACAACTCACAGAGCATACACGAAACATACACCTAGCACAGTGAGATATAGATCTCTAGCTCAGCCCCCCACATACACACACACAACTCGCAGAGCATACACGAATCATACACATGACACGGTGAGATATAGATCTACAGCTGAGCTCACAGAGCATACACACATACAACTCGCAGAGCATACACGAATCATACACATGACACGGTGAGATATAGATCTACAGCTCAGCTCACAGAGCGTGTCACTGCGCTGCTCTTTTCCCATGCTCCTCCCAATCACCACACACACAGAGCGGAGTGTGAGATGAAGATGCACAGCCGGCCTCACGCCTACAAACACGCGCTGACGAGGACAAAGTGTTACAAACGTGAAACAAATTGAGCCAATCAGGAGACGGAGGTGAGGCCAGCCCTCTAACTGCGAGTTATGCGCGGGACTGGGACGTACATCAGGGACATACATGAGAGACTCGCAGGAGGGTCGGAGACGTGGGCTGAGGATAAGACCTTGAGCCCTGCGCATCCTGACACCCGTTTATACCCGACACCCACTTATAACTGACACCCACTTACACCCGACACCCACTTATAACTGACACCCACCTACACCTGATACCCTCATAGACCTGACACCCTCATAGACCTGACACCCTCATATATCTGACACCCACTTATACCTGACACCCACGTATACCTGACACCCACTTACACCTGACACCCACTTATAACTGACACCCACCTATAATTGACACCCACCTAACCTGATACCCTCATAGACCTGACACCCTCATATACCTGACACCCTCATATATCTTACACCCACTTATACCTGACACCCACGTATACCTGACACCCACTTATACCTGACACCCACTTATATCTGACACCAACTTATACCTGACACCCTTATATACCTGGTACCCACTAATAATTAATACCCACTAATACCCAACACCCTCATATACCTGACACCCACTTGTACCTGACACCAGCTTCTATCCGACACCCTCATATAGCTGAAACTAACTTATAACTGACACCTGCTTATAACTGACACCCACTTATACCTGACACCCTCATATACCTGACACCCACTTATACCTAACACCCTCATATACCTGACACCCTTTATATCTGACACCATCATATACCTGACACCCTTATATACCTGACACCCTCATATATCTGATACTCTCATATAACTGACACCCACTTATACCTGACACCCTCATATACCTGGCACCCTCTTATACCTGACACCCTCATATACCTGACACCCTCATATACCTGACTCCCACTCATACCTGACACCCTCATATACTTGACACCCACTTATACCTGACACCCTCATATACCTGACACCCTTATATACCTGACACCCTGACACCTTGACACCCTGACACCCTGACACTCTGACACCCTGACACCCTGACACCCTGACACCCTGACACCCTGCCCCACTTTGCACACTGTCCCACCCTATGACCATGTCACACCTGGTACTTCCATCATCTTACAACTGGCGGATCTGACACTGGTAGTAAATCCTCAGTGAAGATGCAATACACAAGCTATGAATAAGCTTGTATATACGCTGTGAAACCAACTACTGATTAGCGGAATAAGAAGTAAGAATTGAAAGTAGACTGGCAGAGTTTCTACTTGGGAAACATAGACCAAACACTGATAAATATTCCAGTATCCTAGTTGAACAAAATCCAATCCAAATCTAGATGAATCGTTTCACAATTCCTTTTTGTAGATGAGTGGACACATGCATCATTATGAATGCAAAATGATGTACACAGAGTACGGTGTTTAGCTAGTGTGGTTCCTGTAGTCGTTGTAGCGGTTTATGAATATGAATCGTTGTACACACACCTAGACGTATATACATGTAGTTTGTATTTTCACCGTATTATATGGGGCACAAAGTGATTGCTACTCTGCCATCAGAAAATTGTAGGATACCGCCACTGTAGTTGGGGGATATTTGTTATCAGTTGTTATGATCTATAGATGATATTGAGACGAGGCTAAAATTCCTCCATGGCATGCCCCCAAATATTTTTTTTGCTAAAATCCATTGATAATTGGTGCCGCCACTTGGTGTTTTAGATCTCGTCGGGGGGCAAGATGGCCGCCCCATAGCACAATAGCTATGTGCCCTATAGTCAACACTTGATAAATCCTCTCAGACCTCATTAACATAATCGGTTAATTAAGACATTCTGTAGCACACACATATGGGAGGTCTAGTTGTATAGTTATGTAGTTGGTATTTCTTGCCCAGTAAACTGAGACACTTGATACAGGTCTGTTTCTCCTCTCGCCCCACAACAAACCGGGCGGGGCTGGCAGCTGGTGCCACTCGTCTCCCGTGTGTGGTGGTTCTGTGAGCAGCTCGCGGAGACTGACCGGAGCAGCTCCCGCCCTCCGCCCGCCGTACACCGCCCTCCACCCACCGCCCTCCGCCCTCCGCCTGCCGTACACCGCCCGCCACCCGCCGCCCGCCGTACACCGCCCTCCGCCCTCCGCCTGCCGTACACCGCCCGCCACCCGCCGCCCGCCGTACACCGCCCTCCGCCCTCCGCCTGCCGTACACCGCCCGCCACCCGCCGCCCGCCGTACACCGCCCGCCGCCCTCCGCCCGCCGCCCTCCGTACACCGCCCGCCGCCCGCCGCCCGCCGCCCGCCGTACACCGCCCGCCACCCGCCGCCCTCCGTACACCGCCCGCCGCCCGCCGCCCGCCGCCCGCCGTACACCGCCCGCCACCCGCCGCCCGCCGCCCGCCGCCCTCCGTACACCGCCCGCCCGCCACCTCCCGCCGCCCGCCGTACACCGCCCGCCACCCGCCGCCCGCCGTACACCGCCCGCCGTACACCGCCCGCCGTACACCGCCCGCCGTACACCGCCCGCCGCCCGCCGTACACCGCCCGCCGTACACCGCCCGCCGTACACCGCCCGCCGTACACCGCCCACCACCCACCACCCGCCGCCCGCCGTACACCGTAGTTACTACTCGTAGCTGCTCGTAGCTGCTCGTAGCTGCTCGTAGCTGCTCGAAGTTGTCAGGGCTGGTCAGGGCTGGTTAGAGCGACTCGGGATGATACTCTCGGGACTGCTGGTGGTATGCTCAGAGCTGCTCAGATCTGCTCAGAGCTGCTCAGTGCTGTTAAAAGTGCTCGGAACCGCTCAGAAATTCCCAGTACTGCCAAATGCTTCTCAGACCTGTTCTCAGCTCCTCTGAACTGTTCAGAGATACTCCTAGCTGTTCAGAGCTGTTTAGAACTGTTCTGTGATAGTCAGTGCTATTCATTACTGCTCAGACTTGTTCAGAGATACAGAGGTATTTTTAGCAACTAATTGCTGTTCGTTGTTGTTGTATGCTACTAAGAGCTGTTCTGTGCTGCTTGGAACCACCCTTTGCAGCTCAGGGTCGCTCAGAACTTTTCAGAGCTATTGATACCTACTGCTAGCTGCTCCGAGCTGTTCTGTGCAGCTCAGAACTGCCTTCTGCTGTTTACAGCTCCTCACAGCTGTTCTGTGCTGTTTTCTGTCCCTTAGGACTTTAACCTTCTGTGATTGAATACCTACTGCTAGCTGTTCATAGCTGTTCTGTGCTGCTTAGAGCTGCTCAGAGCTGTTCCGAGCTGGTCTGTGCTGTTCTGAGCTGCTCAGAGCTGTTTATAACTAACTACTGCGGTTCAGAGCTGTTCTTTACTGCTCTGAGCTGTTCTGCGCTGTTCAGAGCCGCTTAGAACCGTTAAAGGTTATTATTAGCTACTGCCCGCTGTGAAGAGATGCTTGGAGCCACTCGGAACTGCTGGCAGCTGCTCAGAGCTGCTCAGAGCTGTTCAGAGCTACTTAGAGCTACTCAGAGCAGCTCAGAGGTGCTCAGATATGGACTGATAAGGGTTGTGACCTTTATGCTCATTGTACAGTCTCCAAGCAGATCCTTTACGCCACTTCTACCTGTACGAAGTCATGGCGTCCTTTGCGGGAACTGGAGTCAAGCTGGGCCCGGATGGTACAGCGGTGGAGTTGTCGCACAGAGTCAGCCCAGGAGAAGCGGGAAAAAAGCCGGCAGTGGTAAATGAGCGGCACTGACATTTCAGCCGCCCGCTCGCAGCTCGTATAGTATGCATCTAAAGTTAGCGCATGGGTCCCGTTTACAAATCAAAACCCTGATGTACATGGTGTTTTATCCGTGGGAAAGTGGGTCTAGAGCATTCTGTGCTGCGTTAAGCTAGCAGTGTCCCCAGATACTGTCCACCCACCCACCCACCACCACCACCACCAGCAGCCCTGGAGGTCCCAGACAGGAGGCCAACGGGCAGCCATTGTTTCACAGCATCACTCGCAATATGGCGTCATGTGGGATTCTCATAAAGTAATGAGATTAGTTTACACGCTCACAATATGGCGTCTGTGTAGGTCCAGAGTAAAGTAAAGATAGGAGAGTAGTTTACACGCCCGCAATATGGCGTCTGTGTAGGTCCTGAGTAAAGTAAAGATAGGAGAGTAGTTCACACGCCCGCAATATGGCGTCTGTGTAGGTCCTGAGTATAGTAGTGGTATCAGAGTTATTTACACGCTCACAATATGGCGTCTGTGTAGGTATCTCATAAAGTAGTGGCAGAGTTATTTACACGCTCACAATATGGTGTCTACGTAGGATACTCATAAAGTAGGAGTATGAAAGTAATTTACACGCTTACAATATGGCGTTCGTGTGGGATTCTCATGAAATCGCGGTTCATGACCTCACCTTAAAGTCACCTATAGACCGGTCTATAAGATACAATACAACATGATACAATGCTTTATTGTCCACCTGATACTACACATAGGGAGTGTATTTTGACATTCCCGACACATAGGTATACGTTGTATGCATCCAGTTACCATAATGTGCCCATATGGAAAAATGGTGCGCATAGAAAAACAGTTCATGACTAAAGCAAATAGATATCAATACGCCACCAGTTGGATAAAGATGGATAATGAATATGACACGGTTTAAGATAACAACGGTCGTTTGTTCCTCGGAATTGACGCTACGCAATATCTTTGCATGCGCTCGACCCCCCAGTGGCTATCAAGGAAGCCTGGGGCCCGATTAATAATCTAGGATCGTACATGTACGCCCTTTTCTGTATCTTGTACAAGGGTTATCGTTAAAAAATCTGTAGGTTCGTTCGCTATCACAGTTTTAGCTGTCAGTAAGGTCGTCTATAAGTGTTGAATAAAGTTGATCCATATCGTCCCTGGGTCTCCTTGGAGTACAGAAAGGGTTCTACATGTACGATCCTCGGTTATCTAACGGGCCCCAGGAGGCTTATAAGCTCCAGGCGAGGTAATGTCTGCCGTTTTGTTAGGTGCACTGCGGGGGTAGTTCAGGCGCAGCACAATAATAGGTTCCCCAATTCAAATAATCTCTGTATCTTTGATCAACCAGCCTTGTTCTTGTATCAAGCAGTAGACTAGCATTTCCCATTGTGTTAAAGAGTACAAATATGTGAAATTGTTGGGAAACACATAAATAACTGAACCTTTCACGTTTTACACTTGGCGCACAGACTGCTTTGCGGATGGGGACCTCTGGTGGTACAACCGTCTAACTCTGTCGATTTTCAATGAAACGCTTCAATAAGTTATCCATTCTGACGGGTTATATATTGTATCGTCATTCATTTTAGACCATTGTAAATTAGTTATCAGGGTAGAAAAGGGGGGGGGGGGGTGCTTGAGGGGTAAAGGCTTGATTCGCGAAGTTCAAGGTCACTCAGAAGGACCCTATACCGGTCCTAATATTGAACTGGACCGGGACCCAGTGTTACCACAGACCCACGGGGACCAGGTTACACACCCGATTATGGAACCCTCTCATCAGATCTCACACTCTGTAAGTGGTATTCTGTACTCTCACTACATACACCCCTCTCATCAGATCTCACACTCTGTAAGTGGTATTCTGTACTCTCACTACATACACCCCTCTCATCAGATCTCACACTCTGTAAGTGGTATTCTGTACTCTCACTACATACACCCCTCTCATCAGATCTCACACTCTGTAAGTGGTATTCTGTACTCTCACTACATACACCCCTCTCATCAGATCTCACACTCTGTAAGTGGTATTCTGTACTCTCACTACATACACCCCTCTCATCAGATCTCACTCTCTCTAAGTGGTATTCTGTACTCTCACTACATACACCCCTCTCATCAGATCTCACACTCTCTAAGTGGTATTCTGTACTCTCACTACGCACCCCTCTCATCAGATCTCACACTCTCTAAGTGGTATTCTGTACTCTCACTACATACACCCCTCTCATCAGATCTCACACTCTCTAAGTGGTATTCTGTACTCTCACTACGCACCCCTGTCATCAGATCTCACACTCTCTAAGTGGTATTCTGTACTCTCACTACACACCCCTCTCATCAGATCTCACACTCTCTAAGTGGTATTCTGTACTCTCACTACACTCCCCTCTCATCAGATCTCACACTCTCTGAGTGGTATTGTGTACTCTCACTACGCACCCCTCTCATCAGATCTCACACTCTCTAAGTGGTATTCTGTACTCTCACTACATACACCACTCTCATCAGATCTCACACTCTCTAAGTGGTATTCTGTACTCTTACTACGCACCCCTCTCATCAGATCTCACACTCTGTAAGTGGTATTCTGTACTCTCACTACATACACCCCTCTCATCAGATCTCACACTCTCTAAGTGGTATTCTGTACTCTCACTACATACACCCCTCTCATCAGATCTCACACTCTCTAAGTGGTATTCTGTACTCTCACTACGCACCCCTCTCATCAGATCTCACTCTCTCTAAGTGGTATTCTGTACTCTCACTACATACACCCCTCTCATCAGATCTCACACTCTCTAAGTGGTATTCTGTACTCTCACTACACACCCCTCTCATCAGATCTCACACTCTCTAAGTGGTATTCTGTACTCTCACTACACACCCCTCTCATCAGATCTCACACTCTCTAAGTGGTATTCTGTACTCTCACTACACTCCCCTCTCATCAGATCTCACACTCTCTAAGTGGTATTCTGTACTCTCACTACATACACCCCTCTCATCAGATCTCACACTCTCTAAGTGGTATTCTGTATTCTCACTACACACCCCTCTCATCAGATCTCACACTCTCTAAGTGGTATTCTGTACTCTCACTACACACCCCTCTCATCAGATCTCACTCTCTCTAAGTGGTATTCTGTACTCTCACTACATACACCCCTCTCATCAGATCTCACACTCTCTAAGTGGTATTCTGTACTCTCACTACATACACCCCTCTCATCAGATCTCACCCTCTCTAAGTGCATTCTGTACTCTCACTACATACACCCCTCTCATCAGATCTCACACTCTCTAAGTGGTATTCTGCACTCTCACTACATACACCCCTCTCCTCAGATCTCACACTCTCTAAGTGGTATTCTGCACTCTCACTACATACACCCCTCTCCTCAGATCTCACACTCTCTTAGTGGTCTTCTGTACTCTCACTACATACACCCCTCTCATCAGATCTCACACTCTCTAAGTGGTATTCTGCACTCTCACTACATACACCCCTCTCCTCAGATCTCATACTCTCTAAGCGGTATATTGTACTCTCACTACACACACCCCTCTCATCAGATCTCACACTCTCTAAGTGGTATTCTGTACTCTCACTACGCACCCCTCTCATCAGATCTCACACTCTCTAAGTGGTATTCTGTACTCTCACTACGCACCCCTCTCATCAGATCTCACTCTCTCTAAGTGGTATTCTGTACTCTCACTACGCTCTATAGGAGAGGAATTCTTAAGGAACTAGGCTTAGAGCCTTGGGAATCCACTGGCCTGCCTCCCGTGCTAAAGACGTACATCAAAGAACAACCCAAAGATTCCTATAATCTCGATGATGCCACCTAGGTGAGGCACTTGATGCAAGTCTGGTCCTCCTCTCACCCCACAACACCTCCCGTCTCTGGGCGGTGGGTGGTGTCTGCTAGTTAGCTTCGCCTTGTCAATTACCACACGATACAAACGAGATGGGATATGAGCTCTGACCCTAGGAGGGTGGTTGTGGCCCCTAAGATTCGAGGTCAACTCTCGACTGCAGAGCTGTCCCAAGGCGCGAGAAAATATTATGTAAGGAGGTCAGGGTGAAGGTTGGGGTTTGCTACGAATGCAGTCATTGGCTACTCGGTCTACTGTATTCCTTATATGGAATTAAGGTAATGGGACAACTCCATGGTGCTAAACTTTCATAAGGTTTCTCTATAGTACATATATATTATATACATTGTATATTTATATGTATATCTATATATATGTGTATACACTGTATATAAGTATGTATGTCTATATGTATATGTATAAACGTATACATGTATATCTATATATGTATATCTACATATGTATGTCTATATGTATATCAATAATTATATATATACACATGTATATCCATATGTATCTGTATATCTATATCTGTATATCTATATACACATGTGCATCTGTCCATTTCTCTTCCAGACTCGTCTGCCATCTCTGACGTCACGTGGTGGCGCCCCCTGGTGATTATGACGGCCACTTCCGGTGTTACAACGCCCGTGATCCCCCTGAGGGTAAAACTACCGCCACCCGAGCGTCTCTCATCCGGGACACCGCCGCGGGCGTGACGTCACCACACCCGAGACGCGCTGACGTCACTTCCGCTTCCCGGGGGGCGTTCCCTGCTGCACTTCCGGTCCTGCTGTCTTTTCTCTCCTCCTGGCGGGGAGAGGTAGAAGGATGACGAGTATGGAGGAGGAGGATTTATCGGCGCTGTACGATGACGATAACTTGATGGAGTACATGTCCAACTACTATGGAGTCACATTCCCCGAACGAGACGTGGCCGCTGCTATATATACGTACGGCTGCCCCACCCTGATGGCTATAGGTACGGTGGGCAACATCCTGAGTGCGGTAATCCTCTACAAGATGTGTCAGAAGGTCCTCTCCACGTGCCTCTATCTGTTCGTGGTGACCATGGTGGATCTGCTGGTGCTCTACATACAGGCAGGGAACGACTGGTTACAAGCGCTGGCCCACGTCGACGTCCGGCACGTCGCCATGTTCTCCTCAAACACCATCTGTAAGATCTTCCCGTTCGTGTCGGACTTCGCGCTGCATCTCAGCATCTGGCTGCTGGTCTGCATGGCCACCGAGTCGACCATCGTCACCATGCGCAGAGAGAAGCTGCTCAGCGCATGCGTGGTGGAGCGTGCGCGCGCAGTCATTCTACTCATTATAGTCCTGTTGGTGTGTATCAATGCGCACTGCTTCTGGACGTTCGCGCTCGAGTCCCAAGAAAAGGGCGGGTTACCAGAAGAAATCATCTGCACGAACGCCCGCCAGGGGCACGTGAACGAGACGTTTCGCCGCATCGTGTGGCCCGTGGTCGACATGGTGGTCTCGGATCTCTTCCCCTTCTTCACCATCTTCGCGTGCACCGTGATCTGCATCACGAGGCGGGTACGAGGCAAGGACTTCTCTCGTGAGGAGCAGAACGTGTGGAAGTCGTACAAACTGGACGCGGCCGCCGCCAAGGACTTCCAGACGACAATTCTCGTGCTCTGTGTGGCGTATTTGGTGCTGATGCTGCCCAAGTTCGCCTGTGATATTTTCCTCTTCTTGGTGGATCCCAACCAGCTGGCCCTGGTGGAGTGGACGTTGACTCTGGGGTCTAAGACGGACCTGGGTCAGGCCGTGTGCTCTCTGCTTCATTACAGCTGCCTCAGTCTCAAGTTCTTCATCTACTTAACCTCCCGGAAGTTCCGCTGGGAGCTCAAGCTGCTGGTTACTTGCCGACCTTGTAGGCACGCCAGGGACAAGCAGCCGTTACCTAAACATGTCAATAATCGATGTCTGCTCTCGGACAAAAACTCGCCGACGGGAAATCACGAGAACGCGCTGGAGAAGAAGCCTTTTGCGATTACCTCGGTGTGATGTGAGTGGTTTATAGACCGGGGTTGGATGAGTATACGCGGATAGTTATACTTGTTGATGCGACTCCATAGAGACACACTTACCTCTACAGCACATAGCCTACACTGTTTACCTGGCCATCCGCTGGGCGGATCACGGAAATATCCATATGACCCTTGAGATGGCAGCACCAGTCCGGGGCCGAATGACCACTCATATTAGGAAACTTACATACTGTGGCTGAAATGGTCCCCGTTTGAGGTCAGGCGTCAATTTTATAAGCCCTGACACTGTAGGTGGAAGAGTGTATGAATTCGACGACTGGCCACCAGTCGGAAGCCTGTTGGGAGACTCACCGGGAGTTCCAGTAGTACCCAAGGGATGGCAGCCACGGTGGCGGGCTGAATCACGGGAGTTCCAGTATCACCCTTGAGATGGCACCACCAGTTGGGGGCCAGCCGAGGGGTATCACGGGTAGTCCCAGTATTACCCGTGAGATGCTACCACCTGTCAGGGGCTGGCTGGGGTTATTACGGGGAGTTCCAGTATTACCCTTGAGATGGCACCACCATTCGGGGGCCGAATCAAGGGGAGTTCAAGTATCACCCATGAGATGGCACCACCATCTCATGAACGAATCCCGGGTAGTTCCAGTATTACCTGTGAGATGGCACCACCAGTCGGGGCCGACTTGGGAATCCCGGGGACTTCAGTGTTACCCATGAGATGGCGCCATGAGTTCTGGGCCGAATCACGGGGAGTTCCAGTCGTACCCTTGAGATGGCACCACCAGTAGAGGACCTACCTTTGTGATATTCCAGACATTGATAATTCAATCGAATGGGGGCACCACATGTTCGGCTCCGTGGACTAATGGAGACATCCATACAGGGTATGCTCTGTGCCGTGTATATGTTGAGGGTAGATGGCGGTGTCCATACAGGGTATGCTATGTGCCGTGTAAATGTTGAGGGTAGATGGCGGCATCCTTACAGGGTATGCTATGTGCTGTATATCACAGGGATGGCAGTTTTTCCTTGGAAATCCTTGTTTTAATTTCCAATTTAAAGAACTATTCTTTCTTTCATAAACAACGATGATATAAATCAAGCATCTCTCATGCCAATAAAAACAGTGGTTTGAACTTTCCCACACATCATCAGCCCCATTCCATGGCCCACATTTATGTGTTTTTCCATGTTTCCTCAGTCTCTCTGAGGCAGTAGATTCCACATGGACAGTATGTCCCTGTTAATGCTGGCCCCAGCTGACATCCCTGTGTGTCTGTGTGGGATAACCCTCTGTGAACAGAGTTGAGGTACCTGTTACTACATGGAGAGTGTAGCTGTGTGTAGATGTGACTGAATAGACTCTGTTTAATGAATGAGGAACTCTGTGTTCCTGGCAAATGAAAAGCTTGTTGTGGATCATTAAACATTTGAGTAGCACAAAGCCTTTTACATACATCTATGTTGTTTTGTATACCAATGTCCAATAAAGGAGACATGTCTTACAGAATGGAGTATACATATAAGGACCAGGGACCTGTTTCACTAGTTTCGGGACATGTCTAGATGGCGTCTGTGACACCATACAGACAGATTGGGGTTGACTTGTTTCGTGACAAGACAAGTAGCACTGGCACAAGTGGTGCTGTAGTGTCACTGTTCGCAACAACAATATTGTGACACAACATGCGACAACAGATGTGACATGTGTTATGAAACGTGACTTCGTTTTTTCCATTCTTGCACTGTTGGTGCTGCTTTTTATGTCTGTCTAACACTTTTGTCATGAAACTAGTGGACCTGACCATGCTGTACCAGCTACAAACCAAGATGATAATTTACAATCCTTGCAGAACGAGACGTTTAGGCCTAGTTATCTATGAACCATATGTAAAGTCTAGAGGCCTAGACTAGCTTGGTGTAGACCTTAAGAAGAAGGGAGCAAGAACTCAAACACGGATGTACTAGGTACTACTATGAGTCAAGAACTTAACTGATTTATTTGGACAGTGCATCCAGCTTATATGCAAACAGCAGGTGGCATCTGGGTACAGGGTAAGCTTGTAAACACTCGTGCTGGGATTGGCTGTTGGAGCAACAGCCAATCAGGGTTGACCAGTCTCGTTCTGGTCTGTCACACATAGGCCACTCATGTCGCTGACAACTCAGGTGTCATGTCAGAGGACCCTGCCCCCATGTGGCCGGACTGGGAACTAGATAATGTGGGTAAACATGCCATTCACTACATGGCTGCCGTACGGTCAACATCAAGACAGGGAGAAGCTGCTACAAAATGGTGACTGTCTTAATGCAGTCTCTTTGGTAATAATAAATACGGACAATTTAGAATACTAATCTCTGCGCAAAGAAACCAATATAATTGGTCACAATAGAGATGTATAGACTGAAACTTTACACATAGATTATTGGTTAACAGCTTGTACAAGCATGGTCGGTAGCTCTATATTAATCATATACCCGGAATCTATGAAAACTTATCGTAATTTATCATAATTCAGTTATTGTTTTTCCCAAACTTGTTTCTACAGCGAGATATAGGTTTGATATGTTCAGCCAGTTATCCAATCAGATTGTACAGTAAATAAAAATTTCCTGAGAGAATGATACCGCACGAACACACAGAGAGAGAGGTAGGCCCATCTCACAAGATGAAATTTACACCTAGTCAATGAGATTGCTTGAAGCACACAGACGTGTTCCATACCATGAAATACGGAACACTGCTCCGTACAGCTATTTTACGTCACACAACGAAATGGTGTTCATTTACGCTAAATACGTCAAGGGTATACAGTATTAACAACGAAATTGACCTACAATAACTAGTTATAAGAGAGGTGTGCCTTGTTTATCATTGGATTTATAGGTGAAGAAATGTTAATTTTACTTTATATTTCCATAATACAAAACCAAGCATAACTCATTTCTGCTTTGGATATAAATATATGTTTTTTTATAAATGCCCGACATAGTACATGAAAGAATTCAGAAAGAGTGAATGGTGAAGATGAAAAAAAAAAGAAAATAACGGGATTTAACGATTTTTTATACAAAATTATAAAACATATATGATTATAATCGGAGTATTTTCCAAGTTCTATATAATAAAAGTAACTAACTTTAGGTTGACTTTGATCTGTTACACCATTGATCTCAATACTTCGGTTTTATATACATTTCGACATCAAAATACCCAAATACATAAGCGAACCCTGTACAAAACAAGCATTTAAGCGAATGGAATAAGGATGATATAGAGAGAGAAGGTGAGAGATTGGTATTATTGGCAATTTTAACGTATATTTCTTCTTATCTCACCCCTGTTAAAAGTTTGGCCATAGGAATAACTATAAGAAAAATACTCAGCGATCACCCTGATAAAGTGACACTACTATACGCCATGGTCATGGCGGAGTGAATATGAGATGACGTCATATGCGATTAACCAACTGGATTTACTAAGTAATTATTCTGATATTCTGTATCAGTGATGCTATTTAATGTCAGTGAAAGGGGTGAGATATACCTAGAACTGCACTGGAATTGTAAAATACATAATACTCCACTCATTTGAATGGACTGTAATCGTCTTCACCTCGATGATGATTGCGGCCCATCAAAATAAAAAAATGGAGTTTTGTGTACAGTAAAACCCCGCCTAAGGGGGCACGCTCCGTTCCGAGTAAAGTGCCCCCTTAAGCGAGGTGCCCCCTTCAGTCGGGTTAAAATAAACTAAATAAAGATGTCTGTTCTAAACAAAGTGTGCCCTTAAGCGAGGTGTCCCAGAAGCGTATTCATAAAATACTCGATGCAGTTCTATATAAACGTACAACCACGACCCCCTGTCCACAAAACCATCGATTATTGTCTATTTATTGACGATTTTACCGCCTCTTTCCTCATGTACAGCCTCGCGGCCATGCAGTCTGTTTTCGCATAGAGCCGCGGGATGTAGGTCAAGCTGGTATTCTACCTGAAACCTCCTCATGGCGGATTTCTGAGGGCGACACCATGGAAATACATCCCCCACACAACCCTCCCTCCCTCCTATCCACCCTCCCACCCTCCCTCCCACCCTCCCACCCTCCCTCCGACCCGCCCTCCGACCCGCCCGCCAATTTCCCCGCCGCCGAAACGAGAGCGAGGCCGTTACTGACGCGCGATCTCGCGAGACGGATGTTGACATTAGCGGGCGGCCATATTGATTCTGCATCCTGGCGGGACGCGTGGAAATGAAGTGGATGTTGGGCAAATGTCGTCTGCGAACATCCGGGCATCTGACACGGAGTGGCGGGAAACTGCGCGAGGTGGAAGACTCGGGGAGGAGAGGGTGAGGCTGGAGAGTGACGGGGGTGGTGGTGGAGAGTGACAAGGTCGATGGTGGAGAGTGACGGGAGCGAGGATGGTGCCTTAACAAGACGGAGAGTTTGGAGTGTGAATTGATGAGACTAGAAATGGCGGCCAGGAAAGCCTGGGTAAAGACCGAGAAGTTGATATTGAGAAGGATGGGAGCCTGGGTGGAGGCAGTGAGAGAATAAATTCTCAGGGTCAGAGGGAAAACAAATCGACATTCTGAAAACAGATAGGAACTAAGAAAGAACTGCATCAATATTCGGTTTCTAAGTGATCTCATGAGGCAAAGCTGAGTGAGATTGCAAAATGAATGGCATATTTTTAGTAGCTATGGATCAAGAGCGGTTCAGATTTGATCTCACCCTATCACTGACTGATTGGCTCATGTTCGTGACCATATCACCCATTGATGATTCTTTTACAATACGCCACGGGCGTTGAGAACAAGTTCCCAATGTTAAATCTATGGGAAAGAAATACCAGTGGTTAGGTATAAGACTATATAAGAGAAAAGTAAGAAAATATATCAGCAGAATCTGGAAATTGATCTATATTTCATTAAAATGAATTAGGTAAATAGGTGATGGCAAAATTAATGTATGACAAATGATTTTTTATTTCACATTAAGATTTCACATGAAAATAAGGTGAATGGTGAATGATTGTTCAGGATGATTTGGTCTGGGTTACGTTCGGTCTGCCAGTTCTACAACTGCCTGAGTCTAGGATCTGAATACATCAGTCACCGGTGGGCCAATGAGGCATTTCGGTCTCTACACTGCAAGAAAACCATCATTTTACATATGAATGTGCCGGGTGTATATAAGTAGGTGTTTCGCGTCTACAAGGTCGTCTTAATCCCTGTGTGTATACACCTCATCTGCAGGTGTATATAAGCATCCAGTGAAGAGGACTTCACTGAGAGCGGGCGGGGGAGGTGGCGGGGGTAGGGGGGTAGGGCTTCCTACTGAGGACACCTGTACTTCTACCAACACAAAGGGGCGAGGGCAGAGGGTATTTTCTCTCATATACACTGGGTGTGAAATACAGCCAAGACGCGTCTGTCGAATATAAGGCCTGGGCGTATATAAATGAAAACAAGTCAATATTCAGCCAATAGATGCACTTCCGTGATGGCGCATATATGAATAAAACGGTGGTTTTCGTGCAGTGCTAGTGATTAGTCTCTAAGATACTGAGACACTGGCCCATCGCACCTTTCTCAATGTCACAGTCATAGCATGCAGAAGGTGAAGGGTTAGTTTTTTGCAGCAAGCTTAAAGTCTATGAGACCACTTTACCCTTGAGACAGCGTTTGAGTGTCTGTGCGTCGTGCCTCTGGGGTCGAACAATGACTCCCCTTCCACCATTCAGGAGGAGGATGGATTTTCAACATCTGTAGGGGCCCATGGGGCATATAACCATCGGGATACATACAGCGCCCACCCCCAGCGTCAGGTGTTCCATTCTCACAGCAGATAAGGCTGAGTCCATGGTCAGTATATCTGCTTGGAGATAGTAAAGATGTGGTCGTTTACAACCTGACTGGATTACACTCTCCTGGCTGATCCTTCACGCTGATTGGCTTGCAAACAGGACGAGGAATCTGTTGGGAGACTATGCTCTCAAACGGATGACTGAGGAACTAGGGTTCACTCTGTTCCATGAGTAGGAGTAGGGTCATAGATTATGCAGATCTGTGGGGGCCTATAGATCGTCATGAATAGGATTGAAGCTTTGGATTATCAAGATCACTAGGGGCATATATGGCAAGAATTTAAGTATGGATTATCAAGATCGAGGTGTGGGCCAATGAGGTATTTCAGTCTCTAGTGATTAGTCTCTAAGACACTGAGACATTGGCTTATAGCGTTAGGTGAGAATGAATGAGGTCATAGATCTTGAAGACCAGAAGGGGCCTCTAGATTGAAATGAGCAGGGATAGTGTATGTTCTCAAAGTCAGATATTCATTAATAAAAACGGGAATCAGACAATCAATCTACGACATAGAGATGTCAAGTAGAGATTAAACGAGATGGGAATGGGAATCATTTTAGTGTTTATTGCGGTATATTGGACTGACAAGTTAGACAGGCATGAAACAAAATCAATGAGGTCACTCTGTAGCTAAATGAGATCAGGTCATGTGTTAATGAGGTCAGTATATGAATTAATGAGGTCACATTATGGATCAATGAGGTCAAAGTCTGTATAAATGAGGTCAGGATTTACGTTTTACGAGGTCAGATCATGGAGTCATCACTGTACAGTCTGGATGGTAGAGACAGTGTTTTGTTCCTGGTCCGGACATTTTGCACGGATTGAGCTGGGGTGGGGAGATGGATTAACTAATCTGGGTTTTATTGAGGTTGACACGTCGACTGAGGGTAAATGAGGTCTCCTGGGGACAGGAGGTAGTCATGAGGGTGAATGTGGACTGACAGGAGGTAGTCAGGGAGGTGAATGTAGACTGACAGGTGGGCGGGGAGGGTAACGGAGCGGGGAATGAACCAATAGAATAGTCAAGTACACACAAAGAGTGCAGACGGAGGAAAGATCCGCTAACTCCCCCCATGACACCCCCCCCCCCCCGTAATCAATAATGGATGCTCCCTTAAAACTCTCATAAATATCACAGCGCTTAGAGCTGCCAGTTAGCTGGTAATATAGGAGAACTATGTAAGTATATCTGTATGGAATGAGTACTGACTTAGAGCTGCCAGTTAGCTGGTAATATAGGAGAACTGTGTAAGTATATATGTATGGAATGAGTACTGACTTAGAGCTGCCAGTTAGCTGGTAATACAGGGGAACTGTGTAAGTATATCTGTATGGAATGAGTACTGACTTAGAGCTGCCAGTTCGCTGGTAATACAGGAGAACTATGTGAGTATATCTGTATGGAATGAGTACTGACTTAGAGCTGCCAGTGAGCTGGTAATATAGGAGAACTGTGTAAGTATATCTGTATGGAATGAGTACTGACTTAGAGCTGCCAGTTAGCTGGTAATACAAGAGAACTGTGTGAGTATATCTGTATGGAATGAGTACTGACTTAGAGCTGCCAGTTAGCTGGTAATATAGGAGAACTGTGTTAGTATATCTGTATGGAATGAGTACTGACTTAGAGCTGCCAGTTAGCTGGTAATATAGGAGAACTGTGTTAGTATATCTGTATGGAATGAGTACTGACTTAGAGCTGCCAGTCAGCTGGTAATACAAGAGAACTGTGTGAGTATATCTGTATGGAATGAGTACTGACTTAGAGCTGCCAGTCAGCTGGTAATACAAGAGAACTGTGTGAGTATATCTGTATGGAATGAGTACTGACATAGAGCTGTCAGTTAGCTGGTAATACAAGAGAACTGTGTTATTATATATGTATGGAATGAGTACTGACTTAGAGCTGCCAGTTAGCTGGTAATACAGGAGAACTGTGTTATTATATCTGTATGGAATGAGTACTGACTTAGAGCTGCCAGTTAGCTGGTAATACAGGGGAACTGTGTAAGTATATCTGTATGGAATGAGTACTGACTTAGAGCTGCCAGCTAGCTGGTAATATAGGGGAACTGTGTAAGTATATCTGTATGGAATGAGTACTGACTTAGAGCTGTCAGTTAGCTGGTAATACAGGAGAACTGTGTTATTATATCTGTATGGAATGAGTACTGACTTAGAGCTGCCAGTTAGCTGGTAATACAGGGGAACTGTGTGAGTATATCTGTATGGAATGAGTACTGACTTAGAGCTGCCAGCTAGCTGGTAATACAGGAGAACTGTGTGAGTATATCTGTATGGAATGAGTACTGACTTAGAGCTGCCAGTTAGCTGGTAATACAGGAGAACTGTGTGAGTATATCTGTATGGAATGAGTACTGACTTAGAGCTGCCAGCTAGCTGGTAATACAGGAGAACTATGTGAGTATATCTGTATGGAATGAGTACTGACTTAGAGCTGCCAGTTAGCTGGTAATACAGGAGAACTGTGTGAGTGTATCTGTATGGAATGAGTACTGACTTAGAGCTGCCAGCTAGCTGGTAATACAGGGGAACTGTGTAAGTATATCTGTATGGAATGAGTACTGACTTAGAGCTGCCAGCTAGCTGGTAATACAGGAGAACTGTGTGAGTGTATCTGTATGGAATGAGTACTGACTTAGAGCTGCCAGCTAGCTGGTAATACAGGAGAACTGTGTGAGTGTATCTGTATGGAATGAGTACTGACTTAGAGCTGCCAGCTAGCTGGTAATACAGGAGAACTGTGTGAGTGTATCTGTATGGAATGAGTACTGACTTAGAGCTGCCAGTCAGCTGGTAATATAGGAGAACTGTGTAAGTATATCTGTATGGAATGAGTACTGACTTAGAGCTGCCAGTTAGCTGGTAATACAGGGGAACTGTGTGAGTATATCTGTATGGAATGAGTACTGACTTAGAGCTGCCAGTTAGCTGGTAATATAGGAGAACTGTGTAAGTATATCTGTATGGAATGAGTACTGACTTAGAGCTGCCAGTTAGCTGGTAATACAGGAGAACTGTGTGAGTATATCTGTATGGAATGAGTACTGACTTAGAGCTGCCAGTTAGCTGGTAATACAGGAGAACTGTGTGAGTATATCTGTATGGAATGAGTACTGACTTAGAGCTGTCAGTTAGCTGGTAATATAGGGGAACTGTGTGAGTATATCTGTATGGAATGAGTACTGACTTAGAGCTGCCAGTTAGCTGGTAATACAGGAGAACTGTGTGAGTATATCTGTATGGAATGAGTACTGACTTAGAGCTGCCAGTTCGCTGGTAATACAGGAGAACTATGTGAGTATATCTGTATGGAATGAGTACTGACTTAGAGCTGCCAGTTAGCTGGTAATACAGGAGAACTGTGTGAGTATATCTGTATGGAATGAGTACTGACTTAGAACTGCCAGTTAGCTGGTGATACAGGAGAACTGTGTGAGTATATTTGTATGGAATGAGTACTGACTTACAGCTGCCAGTTAGCTGGTAATACAGGAGAACTGTGTGAGTATATCTGTATGGAATGAGTACTGACTTAGAGCTGTCAGTTAGCTGGTAATATAGGGGAACTGTGTGAGTATATCTGTATGGAATGAGTACTGACTTAGAGCTGCCAGTTAGCTGGTAATACAGGAGAACTGTGTGAGTATATCTGTATGGAATGAGTACTGACTTAGAGCTGCCAGTTCGCTGGTAATACAGGAGAACTATGTGAGTATATCTGTATGGAATGAGTACTGACTTAGAGCTGCCAGTTAGCTGGTAATACAGGAGAACTGTGTGAGTATATCTGTATGGAATGAGTACTGACTTAGAACTGCCAGTTAGCTGGTGATACAGGAGAACTGTGTGAGTATATTTGTATGGAATGAGTACTGACTTACAGCTGCCAGTTAGCTGGTAATATAGGGGAACTGTGTGAGTATATCTGTATGGAATGAGTACTGACTTAGAGCTGCCAGTTAGCTGGTAATACAGGAGAACTGTGTAAGTATATCTGTATGGAATGAGTACTGACTTACAGCTGCCAGTTAGCTGGTAATATAGGAGAACTGTGTTTTTATATCTGTATGGAATGAGTACTGACTTAGAGCTGCCAGTTAGCTGGTAATACAGGAGAACTGTGTGAGTATATCTGTATGGAATGAGTACTGACTTAGAGCTGCCAGTTAGCTGGTAATATCATTTATTTGTCTCACACTCTCTAATTCTGCACTTTAGACTCAAGAAACTTAATACCATCTAATCATACAATATTCGAACACAACAGAAATGTGTGTTCTGGTGACGCGTCTGAACATCAATGCTGTCACGCGGCAGATCTGTTCAGTACATGTGTCCCGCCTGCATAGTTTTCACGTATGGGAGCCCTCTCATTGCTGCAGGGCGCACGGTTGAGGACTCACATTCATAGCATTCACTCTCGCCTAGTGAGTCCTGGGTATAAATATCTAAACTCGGCTTTCCAATATAAAACAGCATGGAAACTTGGTCTCATCGGAAACTCCTCAGATTCAGTTCCTGTCAATCTTCACTTCCGGTAACTCTTAAGCCTACAAGACTTCAACATGCTGATATTGTACGATCCGATTCTGACGGATTAATTTGTCGGTCAGGGATAATCATTTCAAAGTTTGCACTTCCCTGACCTGGTCTTAATGCCTCACCAATGGCCATTAGTCATTTCCCCCATGTGGGATGTGATGAGGACCTTGCCTGTGCTAGTCTTCCACCAGATACTTCGTGCTGCTTGGGCTGAGTACTGTGGTTGGAGATTTAACATCTGGCTCTTTGTCTCCAAGCTGGAATACACTCTCATGGCTGATCCTTTGTGCCACTTGAATTGCAAACAGGACAAAGAATCTGCTTGGAGAATTGAACTCCCACAATGAGCCTCCTAACAGCTTGTCAAGGAACCAGCATCCACTCTGTGCCCGGTAGGCCTTCAGTAAGCTACACAGGGTTATTTTCTTAGTTTTTTACTTCTTTTTCATTCAATCCATACATTTTTCGCTTGCAGTTCTTCCAATGGTAGTATGATATGGCTAATTTTGGTTATAGCAGGAAATAAAGACCATAATCAATAAATTATATGAATATTTATATTTATTTAGAACGTCCTGACCATGCTGTACAAGTCACAGAACTCGATGCTAATTTACCGTTTGTATGGACCGAGGCGTTTACGCCGAGTTCCATACAAACGATAAATTAGATAAATTAGAGTTCTGTGACTTGTACAAGCGTGGTTGGACGTTATATATTTACTATATACCCGAAATTAAAAAAAAAATCAATTTAATTTTTATTAACAACCAAAATTTTAATAAATGTGTATGGCTAGATGGTCCGTATTTTAGTGTACGGACCAGTGGTCCGTACAGTAAACGACAGCATCTGCCGTTTACATGTGGTCAGACTGATGAGTCAGCAGTTATCTGGTCACAATGCACGTCCCCGGACAACTGATGGACGTTATTTAGACCAGTAACAAAAGCCCTGACCGATGATGAAATGAGAGGAAATGCGAGCAGGGTGGAGTCTAACGTTGTCCCCTATTTAAAAATAAAACTTTTTTTTGTTTATATTTATTACAAGGATTTTGCATACAAACAATATCGCAGTCTACCACTTGCCCAATATCACAGCATTTTTATGGTCATATAGTTCGGTACAAGTTTACTCGATATCACTGTGCTAATTTTCATAAGGACCAAGGATCAACATGACCATTAAATACAACAAAACAGCAAAATTACAGAACAAAACTGTTAGCAAGTAATCCGTATTTAAGCTGGCGATGGAAGGAAGATAAAAAGATGATGAACGACTACACCAGGCACACACTCCCGGAGCTCTCCAATAATCAATAGCGTATACAAAGGGCCCGCACAAACATGATAATGACATGACTAAGGCCAGGCGTCCACCTACTACGATAGAAATTTAGACCTCCCGATATGGCACCGATACAAAAAGTGAATATCGGAGACATATCGGGAAGGTACAAAATCGTAGACATATGTCTAGCATGTTTATCGGTGTCTAATCGCAGAAACGTGGTCAACTGCCCCGATATTAGGTGACCTTCCGACGCGATTTTGATTTTTTATCGGGAGGTGCATCACAGACCATATCGGAGCCGTATCGTAGGAGGTGGACACCGGGCCGAAAGGGGGTAACAAAACTGTTATCTGGAATAGTAGCCTTAGATTTTACAAAATTAGTCTTTCTACAGAACAAAAGCAATATTCAAATAACAGTCTGCTGGAATTGAGGAGTTCAAAGGAGCATGTAACTGCTAATAAAGAAAGGTATTATTTTTGACTTCATGATTAATGATTACCAAATTGAGTTAAAATTGGCCTTTTCTGTTTCTAAATTGTGCATAAAGGGCGCCTCCAACACACTACGATAGCCTAACGACTAGCGTTCCGATAAAAAGATATAATTTGTGTCGGAAGGAATGGCTCTATCGTGGAAGCGGGTTTTGTGTTCCGATGAGTACTGAAACACAGTCCGACACACTCCGACACACTCCGACACACTCCGATAGTGCTACGATAGAAATGCTGTGTCGTAGGCCTTCCGATAAAGTCAAACATGTTCGATTTGTCGGAGTGTGTCGGAAGCATTCTCTATAATGTGTAGTCTATGTACACACCCCCTCGTTTATTTTCGGCCCGTAAAATAGCAATTGCCCCGGGAGCATCCCTAAATAATTGAATATATGTACATGTATTTGCGATATTTACAGATTTAAACAACTTGTAATTGATGGATATTTATATGAACATTCGGATATTCTACAGAATTACTGGCACCAGCCAACCATGTTAGTGTTTTAGTTTCTATAATAATGTGATATGTTTTTGAAAAACTGCAAAATAATAAAAAGCAACATTGCCCTTCCAGGCCCACGGGAATCAATTTGAATTGATGAATATCAATATCTATAGATACTAGGTGGTGCCACTACAAATTATAGGATATGCCTTTAAATGACAGTTTTAGAAATTTTAACTACAAACTGTTCATCAAGTGGCAAGGCATACAAATGCATAGCATTATCCCAGAAAATGCGAGGATATTGTGAAGGGTCAACTCCGAGGAGCATACAACCCTTTTATCTGAAAACAACCTATATTATATTTATTACCCGCCTTTATCCGACGGGTGGGGTACAGATTTCAGTTCACTTTAGTTATACACTATTTTTTAACAAGCACTATTTTTCCGTATGCGCCAGTTTTTGTAGCCCCTATGATACAACATATCTCTATGTGCAAGGTATGTCCAAATAAAATTCATATAGGTTTTCTACGGACACTTTGTATTAGGTGGATAATACAACATATCTGTATGTGCCAGGTATATCCATACGGAGTTCCTAGGTTTACGATGGACACTTTATATTAGGTGGATGATACAACATATCTGTATGTACCAGGTATGTCCATACAGAGTTCCTAGGTTTACGATGGACACTTTGTATTAGGTAGATAATATAACAAATCTGTATGTACCAGGTATGTCCATACAGAGTTCCTAGGTTTACGATGGACACTTTGTATTAGGTAGATAATGTAACATATCTGTATGTACCAGGTATGTCCATACAGAGTTCCTAGGTTTACGATGGACACCTTATATCAGGTAGATAATGTAAATAAAATGAACAATCTACTTGGACTGCAGCGGAAGGAAGCCCGTGTTTCAGAACACATCACATTTATTTCCGGTTATTACAGAACAATCTCCAGCATTAGGAGTGGCTGAGATAAATACTCGCTGACAATTAATCTTCCATCGTCTCCTTTATTAATTATGGCGACGTGACGGCAACAGGAACACTTACAACACGCTCAGTAATTAGTGTAATTAGATACGCATCAACGGCTTCTGTAATACGAGTCAGTATGTGATACAGCTTTAAATATGCAGCTTAGTATGTGATACAGAATTAAATATGCAGCTTAGTATGAGATACAGAATTAAATATGCAACTCAGTATGAGATACAG
Source organism: Alentia gelatinosa (assembly GCA_950022655.1). NCBI lineage: Eukaryota > Metazoa > Annelida > Polychaeta > Phyllodocida > Polynoidae > Alentia > Alentia gelatinosa. The sequence goes on from OX465582.1 coordinate 111,658,915, forward strand.
AATTAAATATGCAACTTAGTATGAGATACAGAATTAAATATGCAACTCAGTATGTAATACAGAATTAAGTATGCAACTTAGTATGTGATACAGCTTTAAATATGCAGCTTAGTATGTGATACAGCTTTAAATATGCAGCTTAGTATGTGATACAGCTTTAAATATGCAGCTTAGTATGTGATACAGAATTAAATATGCAGCTTAGTATGTGATACTATAGAGGAAACCCATGAAAGTTTAGGGTCTGAGCTCGTATCCCATCGAGTTTGAATCACATAGTAATTCACAAGGCGAAGCCGCGTGAATTATGTAGCGATTCAAACGAGATGGGATTGGGCTCTGCCCCTAGACTTGAATGGGTTTCTGAATTTATCTCACCCTTTACATTGACTAATGGGCTAACATTTGTGACATAATCCACCATTGGATATTTTTCCAAAATATCTCATGGGCATTAGATACGAGTTCCCAATGTTAAGTCTATGGAGAATAAATATCTGGGGTGAGATAAAGAGTTAAATATGCAGCTTAGTATGTGATACAGCTTTAGATATGCAGCTTTGTATAAGATACAGAATTAAATATGCAACTCAGTATGTGATACAACTTTGAATATGCAACTCAGTATGAGAAACATAAATGGGGAACTCCCTCGAGGAAATCGGGGCGCCAATTTCCATAAATCAGGCTCTGATTTCTTCAAAGAAATTTGATGTGTTAGAAAACAGATACCATTGCTCAGTCAGACAACATATTAGTATGAGAGATTAGAATATGCAACTTAGTCATTGAGATGGCTTTAAATATGCAACCTCGTTCGAGAGACAACTTTAAACATGGAACTTAGTATATGAGACAGCTTTGAAAATACAACTTAGTATGAGATACAGAGTTAAAAAGGGAGCTTAGCATTTCAGACAGCTTTAGATATGTAACTATGGTCTTATATAAGAGAAATGTGGTATAGATAATCTAAAATCTCCGAATTTTGGCAAGTAAAGAAATCTTGTGGGATGCCATTTTAATGCTCTTGTCTACACTTTTATTGGAATCTGATTGTGGATCTAGTGATAATTCTCGATATTCAAAAGTAAACATTATTTCAACATTTAAGTCTTATTTAAGCCTTATTTGTATTGCACCTATATCTTTAATTCTTTTAATTTCCTAAAATCATATATTTAATTTTGCTTTTATTTACAGTTGGCTGATTTTGCTATTTCAATATCGTTTCGATCATTCGGCATAATATCTGCAAGTAAGTCTAATGCTTTCCTGCAAATGTCCGTGTTATATAATTTTCAATATGCAAATTGCAAGATGAGTTTGTCTGTGTCTGATGACTTTCAATATGTAAATTAATAAGACTGTTTGCAACTTTCAGTTTGTCTGTCCTTTACAAAGCTTTAAATATGCAAACTAATATGTGCGTTATTAGTATGCCTGTGTGCACAGGAACTTTGAGTATATATGTAAATGAGTATGCTTGTGTGTGCTACGACTTTCAGTATGCAAATGAGTAAGTCTGTCTGCGAGGGTAATTTCCACTTACAAATACGGCAGGTGGAGACGGAAGGCATCCCCGGCTATCACTCCTACCCCTCATTGTTTATGGACGTTCGTTTTACCCCCACGTGCAAACCTCATGAGTTATTCATAGTCCTCGGCGGAAAAACTGTCAGAAGCTGAACCTCCATGTTAAACAGTGGGGTTCCCGATAATGTAGGTTTAAGCCCAGCCTCCACCTAACACCATTCTGGTCCCGATTGGCCTTACGACGGCCTTCCCGACACCATTCCGATTCTATCGTGAGGTCAGCCAAAATCGTGGTAGGTGGAACAGGTTTCTGTGATTCCGTCTACGACAGCTCACGATAGGCTGCGATTGAAAATGCCAATCATAGAGGTCCCGATAACTTCCAACATGTTGGAAATTTCGTAGCCTGTCGTAGGGTATTGTCGCAGATTTGATGGGAAAATATTTCTTTCGGATGAAATATTAGGTGGGAAATTATGAAATTCTGGAATTAGGTAGACAGATTGAATCATGACCATGGTTTATGTTTTTGGTCTCCAAAGGCGTTTCTACACTCTACGATTTCAAACCATGTCCACGATTTGAAACTTTCAGGGACCTCCCGATATGCCACGATTTGGACATTTAAAATCGTAGCCATCTGTTAGTATGTTGTAGACCATCGTGGTAGGTAGGGGTCAACTGCCCCGATATGAGGTGACCTTCTGACGTGATTTAAAATATTTAATTGGGAGGTCCATCGTAGAACCATTTTGGGACCATATTATAGAAGGTGGACGCCAGGCCTTAATTTAACTTGGAACAGAAATTGGAACACAGTCTAGATTTTATCATAGTAGGTGGACCCCGGGCCTTACCGTCTTACTACAGGACCCTGTCTGAGGGTTATATACATGGCTGAAGGTGGTCCGGGATAAAGCAGGTTTACCGTGTTACTACAGGACCCTGTCTGGGGTTAAATACAGGGCTGAAGGTGGTCAGGGATCACGCAGGTTTACCGTCTTACTACAGGACCCTGTCTGGGGGTTATATACAGGGCTGAAGGTGGACCGGGAAAACGCAGGTTTACCGTCTTACTACAGGACCCTGTCTGGGGTTATATACAGGGCTGAAGGTGGAACGGGAAAACGCAGGTTTACCGTCTTACTACAGGACCCTGTCTGGGGTTATATACAGGGCTGAAGGTGGTCAGGGATAACGAAGGTTTACCGTCTTACTACAGGACCCTGTCTGGGGTTATATACAGGGCTGAAGGTGGTCAGGGATAACGCAGGTTTACCGTCTTATTACAGGACCCTGTCTGGGGGTTATATACAGGGCTGAAGGTGGTCAGGGATAACGCAGGTTTACCGTCTTACTACAGGACCCTGTCTGGGGTTATATACAGGGCTGAAGGTGGTCAGGGATAACGCAGGTTTACCGTCTTACTACAGGACCCTGTCTGGGGTTATATACAGGGCTGAAGGTGGTCAGGGATAACGCAGGTTTACCGTTTATCTACAGGACCCTGTCTGGGGGTTATATACAGGGCTGAAGGTGGTCAGGGATAACGCAGGTTTACCCTCTTATTACAGGACCCTGTCTGGGGGTTATATACAGGGCTGAAGGTGGTCAGGGATAACGCAGGTTTACCGTCTTACTACAGGACCCTGTCTGGGGTTATATACAGGGCTGAAGGTGGTCAGGGATAACGCAGGTTTACCGTCTTACTACAGGACCCTGTCTGGGGGTTATATACAGGGCTGAAGGTGGTCTGGGATAACGCAGGTTTACCGTCTTACTACAGGACCCTGTCTGGGGTTATATACAGGGCTGAAAGTGGTCCCGGATAACGCAGATTTACCGTCTTATTACAGGACCCTGTCTGGGGGTTATATACAGGGCTGAAGGTGGTCCCGGATAACGCAGGTTTACCGTCTTACTACAGGACCCTGTCTGGGCTTATATACAGGGCTGAAGGTGGTCAGGGATAACGCAGGTTTACCGTCTTACTTCTAGACCCTGTCTGGGGTTATTGTATACAGGGTTGAAGGTGGTCCAGGATAATGCAGGTTTACCGTCTTACTACAGGACCCTGTCTGGGGGTTATATACAGGGCTGAAGGTGGTCCGGGATAACGCAGGTTTACCGTCTTACTACAGGACCCTGTCTGGGGGTTATATACAGGGCTGAAGGTGGTCCCAGATAACGCAGGTTTACCGTCTTACTACAGGACCCTGTCTGGGGTTATATACAGGACTCAAGGTGGTCCCAGATAACGCAGGTTTACCGTCTTACTACAGGACCCTGTCTGGGGTTATTTACAGGGCTGAAGGTGGTCCGGGATAACGCAGGTTTACCGTCTTACTACAGGACCCTGTCTGGGGGTTATATACAGGGCTGAAGGTGGTCCGGGATAACGCAGGTTTACCGTCTTACTACAGGATCCTGTCTGGGGGTTATATACAGGGCTGAAGGTGGTCCGGGATAACGCAGGTTTACCGTTTATCTACAGGACCCTGTCTGGGATTATATACAGGGCTGAAGGTGGTCGGGATAAAGCAGGTTTACCGTTTATCTACAGGACCCTGTCTGGGGTTATATTAGGACTGAAGGTGGTCCCGCATAACGCAGGTTTACCTTCTTACTATGAGAAAACGACCTTACTGTGGGCGAACCATGGGCGAACCATGGGCGAACCGCAGGCGGAGGGACAAATGTCCGCGATAGGTGACCGAGAACTAACCCATGGTTCTACCCACATACCTTAATCTGTCTGTTGATCCCACCCAGTCTCACTACAACGTCCCATCCTTTTATCCTACCCCTAATAAAAAACCGCCATAGACTTAACATAGGGGAATCTTATGTGGCAGGCCGTGACATAAAGTGTTTTTTATGCCACTAGAGTAATAACAATATTGACCATTCAGAGAGCAGGATGTCAGCTACTATGAAAAAAGTTCTGTTGGTCGTTGACTCAATATTTATCTTTTTAACAGTAATACAAAAGCATAGATGGGGTAGGATAAATACGAAACCGAACTCGAGATATACTTGTCAATGTCTATGCCACGACGGGAAGGTCGTGTATTGCTACACGAGGCGTAGCCGAGTGTAGTGAGGAGCAGACCTGACCAGAGTGGCATAGACATTGACAAGTATAACTCGAGTTCGGTTTCTACTAAATATGCACACCTTTGTTTATTTGTTTGCTTCGGAGCGGCCGTCTGACAATCTGTCTGTGGGACCCCCGCTACCGTTCCCAGCGAGTCGTTTGTTATTATCAATGATATCAACATATTTACAAAATTTAAACTGCTCTAGTTTACCATCATCCTTTGGATACCTCGATGTTTGATCATTACACACTTGTACTCGTGATGGAGGGCGTGTATCACGAGTTGAAAGTCACGATTCGACGTCGTTCGCCATGTTGTTTTTGGTTGCGATGCCGTCGAATATGCATGCTAGTCGAATAGCAGAGTCTAGGCTCGATGCACTTTAGAATCTTACAGTGCGACGAAGCGCACCATAGTGGGCCGTAGTCGGCGAATATTATTTCACTGACATTCAGCTATAGGTATGTAATAATACAGGACCCTGTCTAGGGGTTATATACGGGACTGAAGAGAGAGGGAGAGACAAACACTCAGTATTGACTGGTTTCAGATAGAAGCAGTCGTATGTTCCGAGGAGTTGACACCTAGTAATATCCACGCCGATGTTACCCAGCAACAGTTAATAAAAGTGTGGCTTTAGGCCTGCCGTCCACTGAGCTAAAAGGCGTCTACGATCAGCAGTAGGATGCAGCTACCGGGAGAAAATCAAAATCAGAAAGTCAGAAAATCAGCTGCTATCAAGGCTGTAAGAAACTTAATCTATACAGCTAGACAGTAAGCGTGAAACATTCACTCTCATGTATATAAAAGTATAGCGTCTTGTCGGATGTTGTTCACTATTTACCCGAAATTCATAAAATCTGACTGCAATTTGGTGTAGAAACCATAAAGGAGTGAAAGTCTAGAGTCCCCCAACATCTCACTGTGTTTTGTATGATAACGTATATCACAGGGTGCCTTACAGAATATGTAAAGCTGGGAATACGCCATTTTGTGTTGGCGATCCTGGAAATCAATTTTGGAATATTACTTGATAACAATTCTGTATGCCACTAGTGACATATAAAACTCAGTATGCCAGCCAGCGGGGTATATGGAAAGTCAATGTCAAGCCTATGGGATCTTATATTATGGGTAGAATAGCTAATAAAAGTTCTCTGAAATGGAGCTACACAATTACACTTTCAGTTTCACAATATCAAGATTTGCTTTAGATAATATTGGTACCAGCAGAAGTCCATTTCTCACAAATAAATGATGTTATCTGAAGCTGTGAGGCACTGAGTAATGTATCATAATGTAAACATTCTCTTCAAAGAGGATGTTTACTAATTATCTCCATCGATACCAACTCCAGTGTACTTTACAAGACAAGTCCTGGTGAACAAACGTTGTTGTATAGATCCATTCTCAGGCTCATTCTCAGTGCAGCAAGCATCAAGATGGAGTCGTCTTACAGAAAAGTGCCCCTCTGGTTGATCAGCCTCACCCTCTGTAAGTGTTACCTGTGTGGTTCTTTATCTGTCTGCATCTGTGTAGTCCTAACCTCTGGTGGTGACCATCTCCTGAGTCTACACCTATCTACAGACATATATATCGCTGATTCTTTTTATAAATGATATTTAGGACACATTGAATCATGTTACATTTGCCTTGCGACTTTGTAAGGATAATCATATACATACTTTATCTGTATCCTGTTTAGGTTTTTCGAATGTGGAAGTCACATTTGGCTATGCAGAGATTAAAACAGCTCCTCAAGATGTAATCCAGCGACCTGGTGGAGATGCCCGATTCTCCTGTGAACTGGAACTACTTCCTGGAACAGGGGTAACATAAAAATCATTATGTTCTCCCTTTATATTAACAGTACAAAGACAAGTTTGTATATTCATCTTGTTTATAAAGAGTACTTCCCAGTTTCCTCCGATAGAACACTCATGAATTAGATAGAAACCCCAAAGAGAGGGGAAGAAACTGTCGTGCTATATGTTATTGATCTCCAAACAATATGTCCCTTGAGATTTCATATAAAGTGAAAAAGAACTAACTTTGATTTGATACTTTTTCATGACTGTAAATATAAAATTTCTCACTGAATCCACTCTAGACTGCAATATCAATTAATTTTGATAACAAATACCTTGCCATGGAACTGATCTTAAGTATACGTACCAAGCACACCTTCCCTAATATGTGTCAGCTTTATATGTTTTTATTTGTCAGCTGAGTGCCATATGTTGATTCAAATGCCGCAGTTGAAAAACAGCATCAAGTATTTTCCACACTGTGCTGTTGATGTGTATCTTACATCCCCTTTATCCCTCGGGCACAGCTTAATGATGATGATAAAATGCCTATTTTCATGAAAAAAAAAGAGGAATAAGGTTGTTATAATTGATCAGGGTGTGGGTACAGCAGTAGATGAATTGTTTAACACTCAGGTTTGGTTCATGCTCCAAGGTGGAAAACCTGTCAAATTTGTTCATTTGTGTATTCATTCATGAACTATACTTTCTGTTTCTCTGCATTCCTATTCTACTTTTGATTGACACTCTACCTCACGGAGGATATGATTATATTGATACTTTATGGTTGAAGCCCAATGATGGCATGAGGTGGCGCAGGAGAACATTACAGACACATACATATGAAGAGATCTATGCCACCGATGAACCCCAGCCTGTTGACAGCAGAAAGTACACAGTGGAGGAGATCTCTATGCTAAATTCCAGCATCGTGGTGAAGTCTGTAAACTGGGCAGATGCGGGAGCCTACATATGTGAGTCAATGGTAAAGCCTTGGTCATCAAAAGTTACAGCACAGCTCATGGTGGTCGGTGAGGAGGATGAAACTTTTTCATTCACATAGATTACTTAGATTTTCTTGGGTGCTTAACCCTTTAAGGTCACATGATGCCTGGAGGCATCACCGTTCTAAAGGCGCATGATGCCTAGAGGCATCACCGCACTAAAGACACATGATGCCTTGAGGCATCATTGTTCCAATATTAACAAAAATGTATTAACAAAGAAATAATCGAGCAATATTCATGAAATCTTCAGAAAATGTACTTATGACATCATATTTAGTGTTTCTATTCAAAAGAAATAGAACATCTGTAGCGTACCACTGGTTGCTGAAAGTGTGTGACCACTTTCCGTGAACAGCAGTCAACCAGTGGCTTGAGACCAAGTCGCTACCCAGTGCTTACTGCTCCAGCATGGGTGGGTTCGGAATAAACCACTGGAAAGGCCAGGGAGATGCGGGATCTACAACCTATCGTTACCGGTGACACAAAACCAGACTCCAGACTATTTCGATATACAAACGTTTATTCAGTATAAAGATTACAGTAGGTTAGATGGGGCACCAACTAGCGTGGGGAGAGATTCTGGTCTCTTCACTGTTGAAAGGTTCCGAAACAACGTTACCAACTTTTGAGGCTCCAGGCATTCACTCGACGGAGAGGCACACCAAGAAGTCCTGTAAACCATCTTTGATTATGTATCATATTGCATGATTGAATTATCACTTTTAACTATCATGTGCCTGTCCTCTAGCCAGACAAACTGCCACAGTTTATTTATGGCTAAAATGAATCAGAAGTTCAGGGTTTAAAGAAAGGTATGGTTGGGCTCACAGATATTAAGATTAATTTCTGGAAAGCCACCGGTATAGGTAGCATTAATCTAATTCTAACACACTTGAAAATATGTGACATCTTAAAAATCAATATTAACTCCATTGCCTGCATTGCCTTTATTGCAATAGACAAGCCAAGGATTTCAATACCCGAAGATAATGTGGTTGAAAATACTGCCACAATTACATGTGAAGTTGACTTTCTCGGAGGCTATCGAATGAGCAATTTGCAGCCACAACTTAAAGCAAACATTGGATCCACCTCTCTACAACTAGATCGTGATCTGATGCTAAATAAAAAGGTGACGCCTTACAGGCTACTACAGGTAACTTTGCTAATTCTTCTTATATCTCCAATACAGCTTTACAATTAGGGTAGGAAAAGGTTATACTGTCTATTAGACAAGAAGCTCTAATGTTCTGTTGCTAGTGTAAGTCAGGGGTTGTTCATTTATTTTTACATTTTATCTGAAGATTGCCTTTGGATAAATGCTGCTTTCCACTGAACTTCTTTGAACCCAAAACTATGCTCCATTTTCAGAATTTCTCAGTGAATATGACAGAGGCTTTGCATTGTCAAAATATAACCTGTATTGCGCATGACAGTTATAGATTTGAAACCTCAGAGACAAAGACAATTATCTTTTCCAGTAAGTATATGCGATGACTATAAAATCTATCTATCAGATACAAGTAATTGAAGAAGGGGTATCTCATAATAGAGAGTGTTGAGAGGACATTTCCCATTAAGGGTCAGTGCTCTGTATAATGTTCTATTTATTGTCAACTGTGATGGGCACATTCAGCACTAGTGCTATTTCTAGTGAGCCAGTTTTATATCAGAACTTGAGATAAAATTAACTTTGAGACTCCACATAAAGAGAGAATTGTAGCTAACCATGTTTATAGAAAAAACAATTGATGTTGTTATCAAAACAAAAAAATTCAAAAATGGAGCAAGCTTGCATAATAAGATCAAGGTAATCATGTAATCCATGTAAAATACCAGTCAAAGGATTAATAACCTTTACAATGATAATATGCAATCCTAGGTTATCATCATATCACTATACTTGTTGGCTTACAGCCCAAAGGTTACCATGTTATTTATGCCAAAGGTAGGTGGAAGACCACGACTGATGTATGCGAACTTGCCAAACCAAATAAAAAAAAATTATAAAAAAAAATCTTGAAAACTCAACTAAACTTTCTATTTTAACTGAAATGATAAGAAATATAGAAACCTTTAAAGGAAAATATCAAACACACTCCGCAGAAAAAATAATGAAAATAAAAAGAGCAAAGAAGAAAAAGCTATTGAGCTATTGCATATGGATATATAGGGGTTGGTGTAATAGCTTAAAGACAGGGAGTATTAGATTGACAAATATCAGTAGCTAATTGATGGACAAATAGTCAGAATGTACTAAAGACTTGCTTTAAGTATAATTCAAAAGCACCTGAGGTAAAATCAGGCAAAAGTCAAACACCCTCCAGTCAGTTTTATCAGAACTCAAGGTAAGATTAACTTAGAGACTCCACATAAAGAGAGAATTGTAGCTAACCATGTTTATAGAAAATATAATTGATGTTGTTATCAAAACAAAAAAATTCAAAAATGGAGCAAGATCATATAATAATATCAAGGCAATCATGAAATCCATGTAAAATACCAGTCAAAGGATTAATAACCTTTACAATGAATATGCAATCTTAGGTTATCATCATATTGAAAACTCAGCTAAACTTTCTATTTTAACTGAAATGATAAGAAATATAGAAACCTTCAAAGGAAAATATCTGTGCGATATATATATATACGCCAGGCGTATATATATGAGACCCCAAAAAAAAAATTGCGACCTGCGGCCCGCCCTGTCCTGTGGGTGTTGGTAGAGGATGCACCAACACCGACCTGCCCCCCGGACCACCCAACCCCACCCCCTACCGCCTCCCCGACACCCCACCACCCCACCACCCTACACTCACAGTACCCACAGTGGCGTCGGGTCAGTGTATATATAACGCAAGGTCTGTTCAACCTGTGAATACCCCCTCCTCTCCGACTCCACGGCCACGGGGCACAGGGCTTGACTGAGTGAATAGGGATACCCCCATACACCCGGGTCAAGGGGGGGAGGGAGGTTTCTGACTGAGACTTCTTGTACAAACGGGCTATCGGTGGTGGGCGGCGGCAGGGGCGGCAGGGGGAGGGCTTCTCACTGAGGATCATGGGGTGTGGGCGGTTGTGGGCGGGTGTGGGCGGGTGTGGGCGGGTGGCGGCGGGGTAAGATGATTTTAGGAGTCAACTAACAGATAGACCAGGGTCATTAGTTTTATACTTGATCTAAAATGCCCACACATAGAAGTGGTGTGTAAAATCGTTTAGAAAAACGGTAAAAATACAACATAATGCAGGGTTTATTATGTGTAATTAATCAATTTATACTCAATCACGTTTTTATAAAGGTTTTATTAAATAAATTCGGAATATAAGATTGCAATTTTCATATAATACAGACTTGGAAGGTTAATGGCAAATTATATATGCTACCACTGATGTCCCCAAGTGGCAGAGGTCGGAATTATTGGATAATGGCGTAAATAAACAGAATCGGGCGTATATATGACGTATATAAGATGGCACCATGGACATGTATATACGCCACTAGATAAGGCATCTACGAGACGTCTAATAGGTCGAACTTCTAGACACGCGTTTCGCATACATATGTAAAGTGGTCAGTTTCGTGCAGTGATTATAACTAAATTTGGTGATCATTAATTATGAAGTAAGAAAATAATACCCTTCATTGCAGTTGCATTCTCCATTACTTATGATATATGTATATTTATAATTATGTACAGTCTTTTGAATTGTTTGTTGGATACTACCAACTGGACAATTTAGGAGTTTGTGAAATGACCAACGAGAAAGACATTACTCCATAGACAAAGGCATATGGGTATAGGTGACATTAAAGGAAAAAAACATGAAATGGACTTTACTTAGGGAAAGGCAACGAAAGTTTGCCCATACTTGTGGAGGTAATTATAATTGGGCTCCTTAATTCAAGCAGATTGTTATTTGAATATAGCTTTTGTTCTGTATGATGACTAATTTTGTAAAAATCTAAGGCTATGATTCCAGATAACAGTTTTGCCCTCAGCAACCTGAGCAGCTCAACATGTAGGCACACAACCTCCTCTTCACCGACTCCAGGCTCCTCAGGTACAGTGAAGACTTTCTCCGCTAAGATATTCTCATGTCTCAGATGTAGCTTATGTGTCCCCTATTTGTTCTGATCTTTTTGTGTACTTGGTTGCAGTGTCTCTGTTGATATTACCCTGTGGGAGGTCTTTAAAAAAAAGAGAGATACCAAATCAATGACTATGATTCTAATCTATTATAAATCAATAGTAATTCTGTCGCTGGAACTCCTTTCAAATTACACTCAGACATATAGTCATACATTCTAGTCCAACCAACCTTCGACTCTTGTGCATGCATCGTCATATTTCCACCTCACTTCAACCTGTGCTGATGTTTTTTCTTCCGACCTGCCCACTCCCATAATCTAAAATCACTTTTCGTGAAGGCCTTTCATTGTTCAATGTGACATTTATCAAAATATATGATAAAATGATAGAGCCTACTCTAGTCTTTCAACACCTCCAAATGATTAAAGTTCATCCTAACATGCAGCTTAACATGATCTTTCATATTCTCGAATATGTGTTCTTAATTTCAACAGTATGGTCTACTAGAATGTCAATCTTCCTCTTGTGCTTTGCTACTGCTCTTAACCTTACTGGCATATTGGCCAATGACTAGAACCATAAAGTGGAAGGTAAGTAGATGAACTTTAAGATGGGACCCTTGTCAATGGCTTTGCCAGAGTCATTTATATTTTGTGTACTAGTGTAGTGGGGCGGGAATCCAGCAGTGTTCAGACGTTCTTCGGAAGATGGAGTGGAGAGTCAATCCTTACTGTGTAGTTGTTCCGGGCAACGTCGCACACGAGAGTGGCGCGTCGGAGACTGGGATTACGTAACGCTAGGTATATATATATTCAGCGTTCACAGTAGGTCGACAGGCTGTCCTCGCACTTCTCTCCCTGAGAGGGGACCCTTGGACCCTCATATTTGCAGGCGGGTTCTTGTAACCTTCCTGGTGGTTAGGCAAGTCTTTTAGATTAGCCTCTTCAGCATTACCCGGCACACCGTGCTGGGGTACTGTACTTGTGGGAAAGGTCTCCAGACCTTTCCGGGAAGTAACTTGTTAATAAACATTCCTGTTTAATAAAATGCTTGTAAAATGTTCGTGCAAACCTACCGAAAACCGAACCAACCTATGTAATTGTTTGTAGGGTTGGATCCCACCAAGAACTAGCGTTCAGGAAAGGGGTCTTCCAATCTGCTAGTCAGGTGACGACCACCACACTAGTATTTTCTTTTTTTTCCCTTTTTTATATTTTTCACCCCACATTATTTGTTTCTCATAATAAAAATGAAAGAAAAGAACCTACCTAATCAAGTAACCAAGTTAAGTAATGATCCTGATATATGCTACATACTGCAACGAACATCAATTAAGATACAAAAAGTAATTCAAGTGCACAAGCATTAAATGTTTTGTATTCAGGTAAATCAAAAATGGGAAATGTCTCAATGGGAAAACCCTAGAACCATCATCCTAATAGTCAACAGCTAAGGTACTAGTGTATAAGAGACGAGTACAGCAGAGAATAGGCTCGACTGAACTGGTTGGGTAATTCATGCTACGAGAGCTGGACAGAAGTTCCAGACCAAGGTCTAGGGCACTCGACATATAGCACCACATCCTTGTGTGGTCCAGGCTTCATGTGGGGCATGAGTCTGTAGTTGTCCAACTCCTTGGTCGGCCTAGGTCCAACCCTGCACTCACTACAGTTTTAGTTGTGGTGAATATGCATACACACATCGTGATAGAGATACATTGATAAGATCAATTGGTAGCCTTAGAATGTGTTTTATATTTATGTATATGTATTATAGTTCTGCCAGGAAAGAGATACTACCTATGATTTCTTACACCTATTGTATTGGTTGTGAATTGCACCTCTGAACCAGAAGCCAACCACTAATTTGTATAAATCTGACTAATTAATGTTTAATGCTTAACTCTTTCTTTCAAATGCTGTTTTTAACCAATTTGCCTAAATTTGCAGACTTTGCCACAGATGTGAAAAAACACAGCTGAAAGAACAACAGAGAGAGAGAGAGAGGAGAAAAACACAGAGAGAGGAGAAATCAAGAACCGTCCCATACACCATCTCAGACGGCCAACAGCCTGCAGAAACACTACAATTTATCTCATCCCTGGTATTTCTGTCCCATGGGCTTAACATTGGGAACTTGATCTCCATGCCCCTTGAAGTATTGTAGCCTGTTCCCCATGGTCTATATCCTGTGTGTTGTCCATTCATTTAGTGTGTACAGGAGTGAGATAAATACAGAAAGCAACTCGTTTTGGTCAAAGAAAACTCATGGAGAAAACTCATGGAGAATGACTTTGACCAAAACTTGTTGGATTCGTCTTGAATCTATAATAAAAAAAACTTGCCAAAACATCTGACAGCGAGTCGGCTGGTAGTGATACCAGTGATCCGACTGGTCACAACTTGTATGATGAAAATCAGCATGACTACAAATACAAGGTAAAACGGTACATCAGTCTGCTGAATATATATCTGATTGTTCTGCAAACAACAAAGGAATGCATTCCACTCAAACACAATCTAGTGAATTACAGTGACGACTGTAAGTTTTCACAGAATCACGCCTATCCAGATGACTAATTCAAGACTGCATGGAATAGTCATGGACGTCAGAGCATGACCAATAGTCATCAGGTGGTGCCAAAATTTATAATCTGATTTAATCAGACGATCTGCAGTCCCCACACACTTGGCGTTTTTCACGCAACGATTTCTATCTTTTTACTGCTTAAAGTGGTCAGGCGGTGCAAAATGTCAGAATCGCCAGCCAGAATCATCTAGTGTAAATGCCGGGTATGATAAACTACAGTGCTGGATATGACTATCATGGAGAATATCCAACGAAAACCAACATAGAAAACCCCGTATCAGAGATGATGTCCATCAGCATTATATTGGTTGATGTATCTGGTGATTTGACTTGTACAATGGGACTACTTTTGTACCAATAAAAGTTGCAAAAAATGGGGACGATGATGCTTTAAGGTGAAATACATGCAATTTTGTTTATAGATGGTCTTTTTGCCTTTTATGAAGGTCACAGTACCTGACAAGTTAATTGGTGACACTTCCACCGAGAAGTTAAGTGTAAACAGCAAAAATACAAACCGCTCAACAATTTCTCAACCCTAAATTTTGTAATTTGACAGTACCTACCGACTTTTGAACCCACTGACAAAATCAAAATGGGTTGAAAAAAACAGATCTTTTCCTGAATGTTGGAGTCGGGTTAGTGGGAACACTAGAGGTTGCCGATCCCTGCTGTGCGGTAAGCCTGGTGAGCCTGTGCATGCATATGCTACAGGTTTGACTGGATTACGTAACTCAGTCAGTATAGACTGAGTCCACAGCAGGTCGACAGGCTACTTGTGCACTCCTCCACTTCAAGCAAACAACTTGGAGCCTCAGGGACTGATAAGGTTTCACCGGAGCCTTTCCGTGGTTGAGTGAACAGACTCACTCACCTGGCTTTACTTTGGTACTGTGTACTGACTGAAAGAACATGTTTATTAAAGATCCTATACCTAAGAGCTCAGAGTCTGGATTTGTGTTAGTAGGCTTGTTAAGTAGTAGATCTCACATTTCGGTAAACTTACCGAAAACATTCCGAACCAACCTATGTGGTAATCCCATAGGGTAGCACTGTCTCACTCCACTGGAACAAACTAATCTAGTTCTCAGGAAGTGCCAAGCAGAATAGTAAACCAGAGGACTGCTATAGAGACATCACTAACACAATTTTTATCATAAGCCTTTATCAGATAACTCACATGGCATTTTGTAATGGGTAATAATTAAATAAACATTTGGCTGTAGTTCAGATAGGGTCACTCTTCAGAGTTTTCTCATCCCTATATACCGACTATTCACATCAATATCGGTACACATATCACCCATAATCGGCCATAGAGTGTAGTGTCACCGGTTATCAGGGCGCACCACAGTCCGACTTTCCTTTTTTTTCCATCAAGGTTGGTGGTCTTCCATTTGGGCAAATGGCTACATCTGGGCAGTTTACAAATCAAGTCATGTTACCAATCAATCGCAAAGATACAGGAAAATTGAGTCGATGATAAAATGAGGTAGATGAGAAATGCTATGTGTACAATGAGAAATATCATTCAGTATAATAACATTTTCATGTTGTTACATACTCATACACACCTTTTTTTTTTCTTTTTTTTTTAAATTTATTTGTCGAACAAAATTCGCCTTTTCTTTCTGATAGTTGGGAACATGAACAAATGAGAAATGCTAAATAATGCCATGTCACTAAGCTATCTTCAATGGGAAGGCCATCTGGACAAACCAAGTGCTTAAGTATTGGTGTCTATGGGAAACTGTAATATTTTCATGAAATCAGATGGCAGCAACTGTTTAAAATTTAGTTCTGAGTATAGATATAGAGGGCACTGTGATACCTACCTGCATTAGTCTTTAGATAAGTGGCTTTGACTCAGTAGTGGAAACTGTTTGTTACTCTCTTTCCAGATCTTTTGTACTGTTTAGAGAGTGTATTATGTTATAACTTCGAAGCCAACTTACCATTTTATTGTTTTCTTTTGTGTGTATTCTTAAATACAACGAACATAAAGCTAGCACTGCACAAAACTAACCGCTTTATATATGTATACACCCGGCGTAGGCTTTTACGTATACAGGGTTCCCCGTGTGTATATGCCTTTTCTGTAGGCACCTGATTCATATATACGCCTGATTCATATATACGCCTAATTCTGTTGTATTTACACCACTACCCAATAGTTCTGTTGTCTTCCACTTGGGGACACTACTGGTAACATATTTCATTTGCCATTAACCATCCAAGTCTATTATATGAAAATTGCAATCTTATATTATTTATGTTTATCTCATAAGGTTATTAGGTGCTTTTAGCTTGACACTTGTTATCAAAGACTGTCTTTGACTTGACAGACTTTATCTATCAGAGAATCATTTTGAGAGAACATGTCCGATGTGTGCCTTGCTAATATTCGTGTCCAAGAGCTTTTATTGCTTATTTTATAATTTCTTGATTAGACAGAGTAGTCTAAGTAAGTGGAAGTATTTCGACTGTATCTACCTTATTGCAAACAGAGGATGATTCTGATTCCTCGATTGGACAGAGCAAGATGTCATCACAATAGTAAAATTTCCGTAGAGCAATCTACAAAAAATGCAAGTAGTTTGATGTTCTGAACAAACAATATTTTCCTTTTGTAAAAAGACAATCCACTTATTCTTGATTTTCAATATGTGACCTTTCCATCGATTCCGATTCCGATTCGTGTAGCCAATGCTGATAGACATTTTTCTTTTTTTAGATTGATTTTCGTTAAATTAGAATCTAAAATATTTTGGACAGTTTTGAACGATAAGATTTAATCATTTCCAGATGATCACATTTAGATCATGCAGCTATATGCAAGGAGGTCTTCGCAAGGGGTTTGTTGAATGGCTTATGAGGTACAGAAGGTCGTCCAAAAGTGTTGAATAAAGTTGACCAAGATTGTCCCTAGGTTTTGGTAATAGAGGAACAAATCTCAAAATTTGGAATTTTTCTTGCCGGCTCGCCACAATGGTTATCGGAGTTGATTTTGATTCTAGAGACTTTATACTTTTTAGTGTTGTTGCTCTGGCATTGCAAACCTTTCAGCATCACTATTCTATCTGAGGTCAAAGGTCAAGGTCACTAAAACTACAGAGATCTCAATTTTTTAAGACATATGTGCTCTCTACTCTGACCCTTTATGAGGTAGGAGGTTCATATTGAATAAGCATATATACCCCACCAATGTCCTTAAGTATGCAAATATATGACCTTGGGTCAAGGTCAAGGTCACTGTATCCAAGGTAAGACATCAATTTGTTGCCTAGTTTTTGCATATGGGTATGTTTCAGTTGCCATGGCAACCAACCATATAAGAAACTTGATAAAGAAATGATTCAGTATTATTCCCTCAACCAATAGCTTCAATCTGGTATGCTATTCACCCATATAGACTATATAAAACACATGCCTTATCCACTTAAGAAAGAATAGGATGCTCACCAATTGATGAAAACTGTATGGAAATCAGGAGTCTTATACAGGAGTGGATGAAGACAGTTTTGAGTTCATGTGGACTCCACCCTATCGAATGGTTGAAAAAACCAATATAAACAAGTCACATAGTATGGAAAGTAAGACTATCTATATTTCGTCACCCTGTAACAAACTTAATCCATAGAGCTAACCAGTAAGTGTGAAACATTCACTTACAAATATATAAAAGTATAGCATCTCCCCCAACATCTTACTGTGTTTTGTATGATAATGTATATCACAGGGTGCCTTACAGAATATGTAAAGTTGGGAACATGCCATTTTGTGTTGGCGATCCTGGAAATTGATTTTGGAATATTACGTGATAACAATTCTGTATGCCACTTGTGACATATAAAACTCTGTATGCCAGTCAGCATGGCATACGGAAACTCAAAGTCAAGCCTATGGGATTTTATATTAGGGGTAGGATAGCTATTAAAAGTTCTGGAAAGGTATGTAATAGTCTCTGAAATGAAGCTACACAACAACACTTTCAGTTTCACAATATCACGATATGCTTTAGGTAATATTGGTACCAGCAGAAGTCTAATTCTCACAAAGAAATGAATGTGAGGCACTGAGTAATGTCCTGGTGGACAAACGTTTTTATATAGATAAGACCCTATAGATCCATGCTTATACACAGTCGGGCTCATTCTCAGCACAGCAAGCATCAAGATGGTGTCGTCTTACAGAAAAATGCCCCTCTGGTTGATCAGCCTCACCCTCTGTAAGTGTTACCTGCATGATTTGTTATCTGTCTGCATCTGTGTAGTCCTAACCTCTGATGGTGACCATCTCCGGAGTCTACACCTATCTACAGACATATATATTGCTGATTCTTTTTAGAAATAATATTTAGGAAACATTGAATCATGCTACATTTGCCTTGCGAATTTGTAAGGATAATCATATACAAACTTAATCTGAATCCTGTTTAGGTTTTTCGAACGTGGAGGTCACATTTGGCTATGCAGAGATTAAAACGCCACCTCAAGATGTAATCCAGCGACTTGGTGGAGATGCCCGATTCTCCTGTGAACTGGAATTACTTCCTGGAACAGGGGTAACATAAAAATCATTATGCTCTCCCTTTATGATAACAGTACAAAAACAAGTTTGTATATTCATCTTGTTTATAAAGAGTACTTCTCAATTTTCGCTGATAGAACACTCATGAATTAGATAGAAACTCCAAAGAGAGGGGAAGAAACTGTCCTGCTATATGTTATTGATCTCCAAACAATATGTCCCTTAAGATTTCATATAAAGTGAAAAAGTACTTACTTTGATTTGATACTTTTTCATGACTGTAAATATAAAATTTCTCACTGAATCCACTCTAGACTGCAATATCAATTAATTTTGATAACAAATACCTTGCTATGGAACTGTTCTTGAGTATACGTACCAAGCACACCTTCCCTAATATGTCAACTTTATATGTTTTTATTTGTCAGCTGAGTGCCATATGTTGATTCAAATGCCGCAGTTGAAAGACAGCATCAAGTATTTTCCACACTGTGCTATTGATGTGTATCTTACATCCCCTTTATCCCTCGGGTACAGCTTAATGATGATGATAAAATGCCTATTTTCATTAAAAAAAAAGAGGAACAAGGTTGTTATAATTGATCAGGGTGTGGGCACGGCAGTAGATGAATTGTTTAACATTCAGTTTTGGTTCATGCTCCAAGGTGAAAAACCTGTCAAATTTGTTCATTTGTGTATTCATATTCCATGAGTTGTGCCTTCATATATGAACCATACTTTTTGTTTCTCTGCATCCCCATTCTACTTTTGATTGACACTCTACCTCACGGAGGATATGATTATATTGATACTTAATGGTTGAAGCCGGCAGATGCTATGAGATGGCGAAGGATAACAGTACACACATATACATATGAAGAGATCTACGCCACCTTTAAACCCCAGCCTGTAGACAGCAGAAAGTACACAGTGGAGGAGTTCTCTATGCTAAATTCCAGCATCGTGGTGAAGTCTGTAAACTGGGCAGATGTGGGAGCCTATACATGCGAGTCAATGGTAGAGCCTTGGTCGTCAAAAGCTACAGCACAGCTCATGGTGGTCGGTGAGGAGGATGAAACTTTTTCATTCACATAGATTACTTCGATTTTCTTGGGTGCTTAACCCTTTAAGGTCACATGATGCCTGGAGGCATCACCGTTCTAAAGGCGCATGATGGCTGGAGGCATCACCGCACAAAAGACACATGATGCCTTGAGGCATCATTGTTCCAATATTAACAAAAATGTATTAACAAAGAAATAATCGAGCAATATTCATGAAATCTTCAGAAAATGTACTTGTAACATCATATTCAGTATTTCTATTCAAAAGAAATAGAACATCTGTAGCGTACCACTGGTTGCTGAAGGTGTGTAACCACTTTCTGTGAACAGCAGTCAACCAGTGGCTTGAGACCAAGTTGCTACCCAGTACTTACTGCTCCAGCATGGGTGGGTTCGGAATAAACCACTGGAAAGGTCAGGGAGATGTGGGATCTACAACCTATCGTTACCGGTGGACACAAAACCAGACTCCAGACTATTTCGATATACTAACGTTTATTCAGTATAAAGATTAGGTAGGTTTGTACTATGGGGCACCAACTAGCGTGGGGAGAGATTCTGGTCTCTTCACCGTTGAAAGGTTCCGAAGCAACCTTACCAACTTTTGAGGCTCCAGGCATTCACTTGACGGAGAGGCACACCGAGAAGTCCTGTAAACCCACTGCGGTCTCGGTCCTATATACTGACTATATGCGGACGACCCCGTAGTATTTGCATACACAGGTCCACTGGCTTTACCACACAGCAGGGATCAGCACTCGTGCCATCTAGCGTAAAATGAAACAATGCTGCTCGACTACCCTGACCCTACACATCTTTGATTATGTATCATATTGCATGATTGAATTATCACTTTTAACTATCATGTGCCTGTCCTCTAGCCAGACAAACTGCCACCAGCACCCTTTCTTATGGGAGTAGCTAGTCCCAAGGCAGCCGTCCTTAAAGGGTTAAAACGGACATTGTTAGCCTAGATAATTATGGTTCCTCAAAGAATATGTATGATGAGTTTATTTATGGCTAAAATGAATCAGAAGTTCTGGGTTTAAAGAAAGGTATGGTTTGGCTCACACACTGCACGAAAAGTACCGCTTTATATATGAATCCGAAACGCGTCTAACAGTAGGATTTTGCGTCTAGAAGTTTGACCTATTAGACGTCTCGTAGACGCCTTATCTAGTGGCGTATATACATGTCCATGGTGCGGTCTTATATACGTCATATATACGCCTGGTTCCGTTGTATATACACCAACATCCAAAGGTTCCGATCTTTGCAACTTGGGGACACTACTGGTAGCATCCAAGTCTGTATTATATGAAAATTGCAATCTTAATAATTACCAATTTATTTTATAAAACCTTTATAAAACCTTATTGAATATAAATTGATTAATTACAAATAATAAACCCTGCATTCTTTGGGATTTTTACCGTTTTTCCAATAGATTTTTCCTTGAAAACACCATTCTTCTGTTGTATTCTGGGTAATCCCATATATAAGCCTTTAACAAGTTAACACTATAGAGATGGAGTCCCTAAGAACGGGCGGCGGGCACCGGTGGGCACCGGTGGGCACCGGCGGGCACCGGCGGGCACCGGCGGGTTGCGGGGGGGTGGGAAGGGTTTCCCACTGAGTCAACCTGTACAAGCGCGGCTGGCGGCGGGCGGTGAGCGGTGGGCGGCAGCGGGGGCTTCTCACTGAGGCTTGCTGGGGGTGGCGTGGGGTGGTGTGGGGGAGTCGGGGGTGGTGGGGGGTGGTGGGGGGCATCTCACACTCGCCAAGCGGCCGCTAATCCGTCCACACCCAGTGCAGGGAGGCGGGGGTTGTGTACTAGGGCTTCCTGTGGGTAGAGTGATTGTAGGGTGGTGGGGTGGTGGGGTGTCGGGGGGGCGGTAGGGGGTGGGGTTGGGAGGTCGCGGGTGGCGGGTCAGTGTTGGTGTATCCTCTACCAACACCCACAGGCCCGGGCGGGCCGCGGGTAGCAATTTAATTTTTTTTGTATCATATATACGCCTGGCGTATATATATCTTGCGCAGAGTATATTTCATCTTAAATACGCCAGGCGTGAAGGACAGCCAAGTCGCGCGCGTCTACATATGGAAACTGTCTCGTAGACGCCCGAAACGTAGACGCATCTAAGAGGTGTATACACATATAAACAAGCCACGATACAGCTGATACGTGCGTTATCACAATGGCGTATATATTTGTAAAATAGTGGTTTTCGTGCAGTGACAGATATTAATATTAATTTCTGGAAAGCCACCGGAATAGGTTGCATTAATCTAATTCTAACACACTTGAAAATATGTGACATTTTAAAAGTCAATATTAACTCCATTGCCTGCATTGCCTTCCTTGCAATAGACAAGCCAAGGATTTCAATACCTGAAGATAATGTGATTGAAAATACTGCCACAATTACATGTGAAGTTCACTTTCTCGGAGGCTACCGAATGAGCAATATGCAGCCACAACTGAAAACAAACATTGGATCCACCTCTCTACAACTAGATCGTGATCTGATGCTAAATAAAAAGGTGACGCCTTACAGGCTACTACAGGTAAATTTGCTAATTCTTCTTATATCTCCAATACAGCTTTACAATTAGGGTAGGAAAAGGTTACATTGTCTATTAGACAAGAAGCTCTAATGTTCTGTTGCTAGTGGAAATCAGGGTTTGTTCATTTGTTTTTACATTTTATTTGAAGATTGCCTTTGGATAAATGCTGCTTTCCACTGAACTTCTTTGAACCCAAAACTATGCTTCATTTTCAGAATTACTCAGTGAATATGACAGAGGCTTTGCATTGTCAAAATATAACCTGTATTGCGCATGACAGTTATAGATTTGAAACCTCAGAGACAAAGACAATTATCTTTTCCAGTAAGTATATATGATGAATAT
The DNA here is from genome assembly GCA_950022655.1 of Alentia gelatinosa. NCBI lineage: Eukaryota > Metazoa > Annelida > Polychaeta > Phyllodocida > Polynoidae > Alentia > Alentia gelatinosa. The sequence continues at coordinate 111,681,554 of OX465582.1, forward strand.
AAAAACTATCTATCAGATACAAGTAATCGATGAAGGGGTACCTCATAATAGAGATTGTTGAGAGGACAGTTCCCATTAAGGGTCAGTGATCTGCATAATGTTCTATTTATTGTCAACTGTGATGGGCACATTCAGCACTAGTTCAAGAAAAGTGCTCTTTCAAGTAAGCCAGTTTTATATCAGAACTTGAGGTAAAATTAACTTTGAGACTCCACATAAAGAGAGAATTGTAGCTAACCATGTTTATAGAAAAAACAATTGATGTTGTTATTAAAACAAAGAAAATCAAAAACAGAGCAAGCTCGTATAATAAGATCAAGGTAATCATGTAATCCATGTCAAATACCAGTCAAAGGATTAATTGTTAAGATAAAGAAAAAGACTGTATCTAACTATAAACTCAGTGGCGCCACCAAACGGCTACCACTTGAATCAACTAGCGCCACAAGCACCACCTCGCTCAATTGTCATTAGAGCGCCACTTCCCATCCAGTTTTTTTCTTGAACGGACGCGATGTATGCCGCTCTGCTATTATGGCTCATGGTCTTTGCCATGGCTGTTTGCACGGTCTGTGGGTACAATTACGGCGGCCTTTAATTCCGCAAAGGATGTCCAAAATTTGTTTTACCCAGAGGAAAACGTCCTTCTCAACAAGCTGACCAAGATGGCGGACAGTCAAAGGATTAATAACCTTTACAATGATATTATGCAATCTTAGGTTATCATCACATTGAAAACTCAGCTAAACTTTCTATTTTAATTGAAATACTAAGAAATACAGAAACCGTTAAAGGAAAATATCAAACACACTCTGCAGAAAAAATAATGAAAATAAAAAGAGCAAAGCTGAAATCAAAAACAGAAGAAAAAGCTATTGAGGTATTACATATGGATAAAGAGGTTGGTGTAATAGCTTAAACACAGGGAGTATTAGATTGACAAATATCAGTAGCTAATTGATGGACAAATAGTCAGACAAAAATGTACAAGTATTAAGACTTGCTTAATAGTATAATTCCAAAGCACCTGAGGTAAAATCAGGCAGAAGTCAAACACCCTCCTGTTTAGAGGTCACCCCTACAAGACACTTACAATGTAGGAGACATCTGAGCCCCCAACCCCTCTCCATCTTGTACGTGTTAGATCGAAGATCAAAGTTGCGAAACAATCTTTCATCACTGCACGAGAACCACCATTTTACATACATATATATATACGCCCTGCGTATTTAGGTATGCTTTTGCATATACAAGGGCATCCTATTCCCCGTGTGTATACGCCTCATCTGTAGGCGTATATAAATACAATCTTATATTACCAATTTATTTTATAAAAACTTTATAAAACCTGATTGAGTATAAATTGATTAATTACACATGATAAACCCTGCATTATTTTTTTTTTTTACCGTTTTTCTAATAGATTTTACTTTAAAACACCATTTGTATGTGTGGTCAGTCAGGTGTACTATATAGTGAACCTGTCCAGGCTCTCAGTTGAAACCAGATATCATCTTACCCCGGTCTATCCTCTTCCTAACCCAGCCGCGGGCCGGCAGCCACCCACCACCCCACGCCCTTCCTCACGGTACCCCCGTCCCCTGCCCCCCATGCCCACCTCCCCCCCCCCACCACAGCCCCCCCCCCCCCCCCGCCTAAGCCCTGCCTAACCTGGCCAACCTGGTTCAAATAACAACATAGAAATCCTTTATTTCTACTAACAAGAACCAATGAGTATATACTTTCATAGGCTTCCAGAGCCTCCCGCCCATGTGTGTGGACAGATTACCAAGAGTCAAAGCAGTGGGTGTCAAAGCAGTGGGTGTCAAAGCGGTGGGTGTCAAAGCGGTGGGTGTCAAAGCAGTGGGTGTCAAAGCGGCGTGTGTATAGACAAGGGAGCCGGAGGGGGAGAGTTTCTCACTGAGATCCACCTAAAGTGCGAAAACAACACAATGATAATTTGCGGGTAGCTAGGGTAGGAGGATTTCCTTTATTTTTTATTGGGACACATAACCTTTATTTTTTATTGGTACACATTTAGAAACAGAAAAGGCCAATTCTAATTAAATTTGGTGATGATTAATTATGAAGTAAAAAAAACCACCTTTCATTATTAGCAGTTACATGTTCTATTAAAATCCTCAATTCCAGCAAACTGTTATTTGAATATTGCTTTAGTTATGCAGAAAGACTAATTTTGTAAAATATAAGGCTACTATTCCAGGTAACAGTTTTTCCCTCAGCAACCCGAGCAGCTCAACATGTATGCACACAACCCCGTCTCCACCCACTCCAAGCGCTTCAGGCACTTACCAGAGTGAGTATTGCCACTGACTACTACAGAGAAAGGAAGTCCCTGTCAAGGACTTTCTAAAATATTCTCATGGCTCAGATGTTTCTTATGTGTCCTTTATTTGTTGTGACTTTTTTTCTTACTGGTTTGCAGTGTCTCTCCTGATGGTACCCAGGGGGACGTCTTTGAAAAAAGAGAAACACTGAATGAATGATTATGATTGTAATCTATCATTAAGTAAAAAAATAGTCTTTATAACAAACATGTGAAGCAAAATGGTAGAACCAGCTGTCAGATTAAGCGTGGGAGTGCTTCCAGAGACACATAGATTATTAAACATATTAATTGTAATCAGATCACGTGACTTTGCTCCCATCATTTGAATATTCAAACAAACTTTTTATCTATCCTCCCGTTTCTTCGCTTGGATTACGTTTTTAGGACATGGAATGACTTTGTCATGCCGCCCAAGAAAGGTTCAAAGGCGGTGTCCATGAAAGCGTTGAAAAATTCCACCCTGGCAGAAGGGAGAGCGGCCAGTTGCAGAGAACACGGACTCGACCATTACTACCAGGGTTCAGCAAACGTCGAGTGGGCGCGAATTTGGTGCTTGAATCTGGAAGCGCGGGAGTATCGACCAATCAAGTATCGCATCCTTGGATCCCGCCAACAGGCGCGCGCTGGGCGTGGCTTATCATGACGAGGACTTGGATATGCAGGTCCAGCAAATTCTTCAGACCACGTCTCAAGTGCTTTGACCTCATGCAGGTAAGCCGACTCATCCGGCACACTACGTTTTCCATGGAGCAAAAAGGGAACGAGCAAACCTGGGGGTATTGAATATCCAAGAATACTTGTGAGGATTGCTCAGAATGTCCGATGACCCTAATACTCCTTGAATGTGTAAACACCCCCTTATGAATCACCTTCGTGAAGTAATAGAGGACTCGTTGGAATACGATTTTACTCAGGTACGACGGTGGAGTGAGGAAGTGTTTTCTCGCCTCACAGAAGGACGTTTTCTCAGAGGTTGGGAATCTATGAGCGAAATGCAGCATTTAAGAACCGCCATGTCTCGAGCTGAAAGTGGCCGCCTTACTCGCGATAACGACTCTCAAGGAGTGGGCAAACACAAGATTAAGACCCGTCACTCAAATGTCAGCCACGCCCCGTGCACGGCTTACAACTCTGCGAAGGGATGCATGCTGCAGGCCCCTCATGTGGCCAGCACGGGATTGGTGGACTATTTCCGTGATTATTGCTTTGAAGTTCTAAATCTCCAGCACCCACATGCATTCAGGGACTGCCAGATGAAGGTTTGTCATGAAAACGCATGTCATGAAAAGAGCCACAGTTCCTTGGCCCTTTGAAACTAGGGCAGGCACAGTGCCTGCCACCAGTCATAATAACGGAGCTGCACCCGGAGTGTAATGCGGAGGAGTGTTTGGAAATGTTGTCGGGCACTTGCCTCGACCAGGATGGGGAGGTGGACAACTCGCTGTCCAACCATGTGTCTCACATTGAAGTGGGCGTGTTCAGATTTCATTAACGTCCTGATCCCTCCTTGGAGTTTGAGGAGAGTTACCCTAGGGGGGCCGAGGATTATCGTTGTGTTGTTAGTAAGGAAGACTACAATTTTCCGGTGTTCCGGTGTTCTCAAATCTCCTCGTGGACGAGTGGAGATCTCATTTCGGCGCTTTTCATGATATTCATTTATGCAATTTTCTGGAATTCGGATGGCCGATAGGCTTTGTAGGCGAGCACTGGCCCATGCCTACTTATGTGAATCATGCGTCGGCTAGCAATTTTACCAATGATATACAACATTTACCGACAAAGAATTAGGCTTAGGAGAACTCATTGGCCCTTTCATGGACTTTGGTGCGACCGCTCAGGTTTCCCCCTTCCTAACGAGGCCTAAGAAGGAGTCTATAGAACGGAGAGTTATCTTGGATCTATCTTTTCCTGAGGGAGGTGCCATGAATGACGCATTCCTTGCGGTATGTATCTCGGACAGGGCTTGGCCTACACTTTGCCTATGGTAGGTGACCTCCTAGCGGTGGTTGAGAACTTAGGCCCGGCTTGTTATATATGGAAGGCAGATCTAAGCAGGGCCTATCGGCAAGTTTGTATTGATCCGGGCGATGCCCCTTTCCTGTGTTTCAATGTGAGTGGATATTTCTACGTAGAACGATGCCCGCTGTTTGGATGCCGGACATTGTCTGTGGCATGTCATCACACATCGATTGCCGTGGTCTACATGTTGTCTCGGCTGGGGCATAAGAGCTTTGGATGATTTCGCAGGTGCAGGAAAGTCAGAGGAAGAGGCCTTGCGAGCCTACCGTGCTTTCTGGGACCTAACCGGGAAATTGGGTTTGAATCTGGCATGGGAAAAATGTGAAGCACCACAACAGTGTATCACGTGGCTGGGATTCACAATTGACACGGTCGCTACGGTGATACCATACCTCGGGAGAAGTTGGATGCTGTGGTTGAAGAGTGTAGGACGTGCCTAGATCCAGCATGGCTCACGATACACCACATGCAGTCTCTATTGGGAAGGTTAATTCACATGGCTAGCTGTGTATGGCACGCGAAAAAGTTCATGGCCAGATTGTTCGCAGCTCTCAGGGCAGCTCGCAAGACTCATTTCGTTACTCTGGGCCAGGGTGCAAAGGCGGATATACACTGGTTCTGCGATTATGCGACACATTCCAATGGATGTCACATGGTCGCAACAACGTCGCTTGTGGTGACGCTCCACATTCGTGTATCAATTCACAGCTGCTGCGTCACTTTCCACGACGTCTACAAGGAGTGGGCATGGCCAGTCCTACCTTTTGACCTCGGGTCTGGTTTTTATAAGATAACCGCTTTGGCTGTGGTCATAGCATGCATGAGGTGTCGGGAAAACGTCCCTCCAGGGGCTTTGGTCTTGGTATCGGCCTCTCACGTGGCGGTATTTGCTCCCCTCCACCAGGGACTGATTAGGGACGGTTTCATAGCAGCCTGTGCTAGGAGTTTGTGGTTAGCTGAAGCCCTTGGGGATTACAAAGTGGCCGCGGACCTTGTTGGGACGGGTCCTTCAGCCTCATCACATGTAAATATTGCTTGCCCGAAATTAGCTGACATCTTATCGGATTATGGTTGATTGCAGATACGGACTGTGGTTTACACGCATGCATGATGATCTCCTTCAGGGCCGCTTCCGCAGTCTCAACAACGAGAAATAGGTCCTCCCAAGTGCTCAAGTACCTGCGGTTTGCTGTCGCTCACAGGATTTCAGTAGCCACATACACAGAACGAAAGCTTTTGATCCAGCTACTTCACCCTGTAGGGGGTCACAATGTACAGAAAAAATAGATGGGGAAAAAAATGTTTTACTAATTTTTACCACAGAAATTGATCTAAATTCGGGATGTTTTTAGTTTTCATAATACATCAACTTTTATTAGGAGAAAGGTAGAATATAAAACATGGACTCACTCTATTGGGCTTGTTGCCGTGTCCTAGCTATTTCAAGTCTTGTTTTTGTCCTGCCAATACTTTTCTTGCCGTTCGGAAGCTATCACTCGTACCTACCTTTTCAGGGTACGCTTTACTATCTAAATAGCGTTTAATGCTGCTGCTAGTGAGTGACTCCAGTTTGTATTCCTTGCCGTCATTCCTCTTTACTTCTATTAGTTCCTACTGCTGCAACTGCTGCCACACAGCCGCCGCCAACGCCAACGCCGCCACCTCTGCTGCTGACGCCGCTTTCACACCCGCCACTTCCACACCCGTCTGCACATAGGCATGCACCCGCCCGCCCATAGACAGGGGCATTGCGGTTGTGCAGCCTGGTGACTGGACAGCTGGTTAAACCTTTTTCATTGTTTTATCTATATACATATATACGCCAATTGCATATAACATGAATACGACTAGCGTAAGTATATATCGCGCACAGTGTATTTCTCTTTATATAAGTTTTGCAGCAAACACAGCCATTACACTTCCGTATACAAGGAAAAACACAGTTGTATACGCCATATACGCTAGCATACAATATGGATGTATACATATAAAAACACTTCAATATGTACATTGTATACACACATTTACACGGTGGCTTATATACAAAATTTCTGGGGGGTTTTCGGGCAGTGTCAGACATAGAGTCGAACATTCTAGTCCAACCAACTTTCGACACTTGCGGATGCATCATCAAATTTCCACCTCAATTCAACCTGCACAGATTTTTTCTTCCAACTCACCCACTCTCATAATCTGAAATATCTTTGTATGAAGGCTCACTGTTAAGCCTCTTTATTGCTTCGTGTTTACCTTACACTTGTGTATTTTATCAGTACAATATCGTACACTGCTATGTTTTATGCAATATTTGTATTCTACTTCAATTTAGAATAATGTGATATACTAATGAATATAATACTATGGCAGTTCCAGTGTTAATCATAAGAACTAAAATAAATGACATAGTTCAACCTTCTAGGTGGAGTGTGGTTCAGATTTCATCTTACTCTCATCAATGATAAGAGTATCTGGCCAGTTTATTTTTTAGAAGATCCTATCTGGCAAATCTCTCTAACAGTAGTTGAAGACTGCTCTAGAGAAGAAAACTTACCTAACAATACATCAGAAAAGGGCAAAATATTTGATGATATTACAAAACGCACTTCTATCTATTTATTATGGTCTTGAAGGATCAAACAATAATCATGATATGGTAATTTGCTAATAACTCTTTTATATTAAAACCATCCAAAAGCCACAGCTGCAATTGCTGCTCTTAGGGTCATAGAAGAGAACTTTGTTTAACAAGGCAATATCTTCCTTGTAAGTATAAAATCAAGCAAAAAACATGCATTGATATCAGATACAGAACTTTCGTGGTTAAACGTGACATATATCAAGTTATATAGTAAATTGATAAAGCCTACTGGAGTCTTTTAATACCCACAAATTACTCAAGTTAGTTTCACAATGAATTTTTCGAGTCACAAAATGATATGATTTCATCTTAACATCCAGCTTAACATGATCTTTCATATCCTTGATTGTGTCTTCTTAATTTCAACTGTATGGTCTACAAGAATGTCAGTCAACCTCTTCGCTTTGTTACTGCCCTTAGCCTTACTTACTTTTCAGTCATATTGGCCAATGACTAGAACTATAAAATGGAAGGTAAGTAGATACACTTAATGATGGGACCCTCATCAATGGCTTTGTTAGAGTCCTTTTGTGTATATCCCCATCGGGGGAAGAGTAAAATATGTCCTTTATTTTCTTACCTAATCAAGTATCAAAGTTAAGTAATGATTCTGATATATGCTACATATTGTAATGAACATCAGTAAAAGGGTCTAGGGTACTGCTTGAAGTCCTCTTTCCATTGGCCGATGAAAAGGATATAGATTTTTCAAGTTACCCAGAAAGTCTGTTGGTGGTGCCACTGATTGGGCGTTGGTAAGAACTCAGTGAGGGTAGTAGATTTCACTCAGTGACCAAGCTTTCACTCAGTGGTAGGTGGTGCCACATTGCATACTTTGAGCAGAAAAAGTTGTGGATCATTTCACGAGCTGGGTCGTTTCCATTGACCGATTTTGGATCAGCAGTGCGTAGTTGGTTCCTGACTGTAGATCGGTGACGGTAAATCAGCCAATAGAAATGGGCCTATATATAGGCCTGTTTCCATTGGCTGACAAAGATGGTTTTGTGTTCTTTTGTGTTCTACTAATAGCCTATTAGTTCTACTTATAGCCTATTTCCATTGGAACCACTGACGGACCTTAGCACTGCTGACACAAATTGGAAAAAAGCTATTAGGAGAACACAGAAAATCTACACAGTGTTTGTCGGCCAATGGAAAAAGGCCTTATAGCATCAAATCTTGTGGGCCCCAAGACTCTAGTCAGGATAGTCTCAGATCTAACCCTTTACTCACTACAATTCTAGTTGTGGTGACTGCTTAAAACCATTGTGATAGAGATACAGTGATAAAATGAATTGGTAGTCTGAGAACTCTATATATGTATTCTGCCAGGAGAGAAATGCTACCTAGGATTTATTACACCTATTGAATTGGCTGTGAATTGCACCTCTGAACCAGAAACTAACCACTAATTTGTATAAATCTGACTAATTAATGTTTAATGCATGACATTTTCTTTCAAATATTTGATTTTAACCAATTTGCCTAAATTTGCAGACTTTGCCAGAGATGTGAGAAAATAATGCTGATAATGAAATAATTTCAACCCCACATAAATGCGGATTTTCAGTGCTTTCTATGCTGCTCAACGGCGCTGTGGCAGTTGTGACAAGCACAGAGAGTGGAGGAATCAAGAACTGTTTCATGCACCATCACAAACTACCAACAGCCCGCTGAAGCACTACAATCTATCTCGGCTCTGGTATTTCTGTCCCAAAGGCTTAACATTGGAAACTCATTCTCCATGCCCCTATAAGTATTGTAGCCTGTTCCCCATGGTCTTTATCCTGTGTGTCGTCCATTCTCTTGTTAGGTACAGGGCTGAGATAAATACAAAAAGCAACTAGTTTTGGCCAAAGAAATCTTTCTCCAACTCATTTGAATGCTATGTGATATTCACTCGGCTGTTACCTTGTTCATATCACTCTGTATCAAACTCATCAAGAACGACAACTCTGACCAAAACTTGTTGGTGTCCCCTTTAATCTATATTAACTGTAAGAGATCAAAACTTGCCAACACTTCTGACAGTGAGTCAGCTGATGGCAATAACAGTGATCTGACTGATTACAACTTGTATGATGAAAATCAGCATGGCTACAAATACAAGGTAAAGGGTACAAGAATCGGCCGAATATATGTCTGATTGCTATGCAAACAACAGATGGAATGCATTCCACTCAAAAACAATCTAGTGAACGAAGGCCATTATCATGGAGTGGGAAAGTGTCTAGGAGTAGGCATCGGATAACACACATTGTTTCTCAACAACAATAGACCTGACGCTGAGAAAACCCCTGGGGGAATGAAGCATACTACAGAGACTCTAATAACGTTAACTTGCTGGCATTCTCACTTCATACCTCGCCAACTTCCTGTATTTATAAATCGTCATGTTCTACTACAATTATCGCTATATATTTTGTACCTCTGCTATGGGTGAGAACAGAGAGCTCAGAATGATTACTATACTGTCAGTAGAAGTGTTAGTAGAGGCAGTTGTCACAAAGCCAGCTGAAACACACATTTGGAGCCCAGTTTATAATGTTCTGAATTGGAAAACACGTAGAGGCAGAATTGTCTGGAGATTACCGTGGCACTCTCTCTATAATTAACTTATCAATAACACAGTGATATCAGGATTGGGAGAGTGAAATTGTAATTACCACCGGAGTAGCAGCTTGTGATATGTTTCTGATTTTTATTTGCAGAACAGTCTAGTACTGTACACTATGACTCAGAGCTGTTCTGTGCTACTCAGTGCCTTTCAGGGATATTAACTGCTGGTCTGATCTGGAGGCATAGTGTCATATAAGATAATGTGTTGTAGGCATATGATGTTTTGACGATAAGAGTAACCTAGGGGTTACTCATACCCAAAAAGACCAAAAGGACAACAAGAAAAACATACGGGAACAAGAAAACCACTACTGTGAAAAAGTGTAATGTGTAGTTATGTAGTGTCGAATGTAACAAAGGTAAATGGAGATAGAAAACTGTGTACACCTTATGAGAAATAAAAACTGCTACCAAAAAAAGAAAAAAAGAATAGCCTAAAGCTCGTACAATGTGTTGTATACGAATTTGTCCATTTAGAAAATCTTCTGTTCTGTCATACAACGCTGAATGGATAAAGTTGAAGAAATAGAAAAACATATGTGTATTTTAATAAAGAATTTTCTGGACAAAAATTGATATATATCCTTTATCAGCCCTATTTCTACCTGCCACCAAAATCTTCGAATTTTAGCAGTCACACAATCTAATATGCAATGATAGGTCGGCTCATGTTTCTGGTCATTGATGACAATGTGAGAGTTTATTGGTTCTCTCGTCCACCACCTCAGACCAATAAGATTGGGTAATTGTAAATGATTCCACTGACATTTTGGTGTCCAATAAATATGTCTTATCGTCACAGCATTATGGAGAAACCAAACAAGAGTTAGTCGTGTTGTTGTTTATCGCACGACGGCAAGATCACGTATTACTGCACGAGGCGAAGCCGAGAGCAGTAATACACGATCTTGCTGGAGTGCGTTGAACAATAACACGACTAACTCGAGTTTGGTTTAGAATTTATCCTACCCTGCCCGTCTAAATTACTTCTACATTAACAAATGACATCATTTGTCAAGTGTATCCCACTGGAGCGATATTTTTCATTTTTCTGAACTCCAGACCGAATACAGTGGCCCAATGTTAAGCCTACGGAGTTTGTTATTAGGGGTAGGATAATGCGCCGTCCAGGAAACGTTTCATTCCGTGTGTAGGGGTCGCGTCAGTCGAGCGGTGGTGTGTTTACTTGTCGATAGAGGATACACGTTAAGTATAAAAGCATCACGAGTTATACTTGTGATGCTTTCAGTCATTACCAACACGATCCTAGATGCACCTCCTGTTTGACAGAAACCTGTTCACTGAGATTATGATTCTTATCTTTTATACATTTTACAATTAAAGTCTATGATAGTAGCTCAAATGGTTAGATATTAAAGACTATATAAGGTTAACAGACATTTAAAAAAAGCTATTTTTGAAACGGAATTCAAGAATAAAGTTCTTATCAGGATAATGCAGGATGTGGAGGTAATATCAGCAGATTGATATTTCTAAACATTATAAATAATGCACATGACAAATAACAAAGATCTTTGTCCCGCTTTATGAACAATTCACAACCACGTCTGCTTCCGCAATCATCCATTCACGAGATATAAAATAAAGTAGTTCGTCTCTGACATTTCGGCGCGCGCAGCCTCTGGCCGCCTCGTGCACTACTTTCTCCATCTGTATTCCTCCGCCCGCCGCCTCCGCCGACGGGGATTATTTTTCCTCCCTCCGGAGCTCGGCCAATATTTGTCTGGTGGGAACGCGGGCCAGCAGCTGTGTTTGTCACGTGGGTATGACGTCATCAATACGTCACAACAAGGAGCTTCCCCAGTAATTACATATGAATAAATAACTACTTCAAAGTAAGTGGCGATGTTAGATTGGGTTATATGGAATGATATCATCAGTGTTCCTATATTCAAAAAAAAATTGTTAGGACAGAGATAAAAATATTTTATCATCTGCCCCAAAAGAATTGGAAAAACTATATTCCAGGGAGAATCATATTTCCATAGATATATGGTACCACGTTTGATATATTTACATGTAATAATAGATGAGCATTTGACTATCATATTAATCTGCATCGAGAATCGTAGAAATAGACAATACTCCATGAGTATGGATACGCTGCAAATATTATCCAGGCAAAGCCGAGTGATCATTATAGTTCATCTAAACGAGTGGAGTATTGCTTATTTTACGATTCGAGTGCGGTTCTGGATTTATCTCACCCCTTTCACTGACAATAGAATAGCATTGCAACATCAGAATAATTTAAATCACTTCGCATGTCCAATTAGGGACGTTTAAATTTCCATGTTGATGTCTTGTCTTCTTTCTGAAAACCTGGCTGGTGATTGGTCAATCATCTATGACGTCATTTTGTATTTACACCACCACGACCATATATATCATACTATTTTGACTTTATCTTGGTGATTGTTGAGTTGTTGCTTTTTTTAAATGTTATTCGTATGGCTAAACTTGTACCAGAGGTGAAATAAATGCGGGATCCCTAACCCAGCGTTTACACTCAACGATAAATAGGCGACGATTCCTTAATTTAGAAACACCTGACGACTTTGAGTCGTTGATCGCTAGAAATCGTCCAGTGTGAACTTCACAAGTGACACCACAGATCGTCAGATTACACAACTTGACACCATCCGACGATATGCTGACGATTGTACACCGACGACAATTGCAAAGTGGATTGAATTAATCGTCCAAGTGATCACTCCAGGTTAAATAAAAAAACTTTAACAAAAATCTCATTTAGGCCACTCAAAAAAAGGCAACTTGTTTCCTATCACCAAGCCATAAAAAATATGAGGAGGGCGTTTTTTTGTTGTTGGTTTCTTTTTTTGCTGGATCAAAAATGGTTTTTGAAGTGTCATAAAATGGACTTCAGACATACTTCTTTAGGCCCTGTCTTGCACCCTCTCTCTAAGCTCTTAATATCTCACTCAATTTACTGTGTGTAATATGAAAAGGCATTACAAGTGCAATTTGATATCAAATACACATACCTTTCATAATTTCTATGATGGTTCATCTTATAAAAAAAAAATATATATATCGTCTAAAAACGTTTTTGTTGATGCCCGGGCTGATGAGAAACAATTATTTTCTTTTAGTTGACTTATATTTCTTAATTTTCTATTACATACCGTTGTTTAATATTGAGAAGTCCTCTGGACGTTTAAATGATAATGTACTTCCTTTTCCCCCCCTTTGGGAGTGGAACATGACTTGGGGTAATGTAAGATATCTTGGACCGCTCTGTACTCATACCTTTGACATCCCACTGCTACCTAACAATTCTAACTCCATCTCCATGTTGAGGTACCATCCATCTGCTGTTCTCCGGGTCAGGGACTTTTTGACTATGTCTCATATTCTAGACAAATGCTGGATCACTGGTTTTCTATGTTTGTATGTAATCTGTAAATTGTATTGTGTTGTCTCTTGTATGTAATAATTACACTGTATCGTATTGTTATTGTTCATCAACCTGGGCCCTGTTTTTTAGTCACGACATCCTCTTTGTAAGACATCTTACAGCTGTCAGTGTACTATAGATAAGACATCTTAGGGTATCGGCCAACGATTGTCCTCCTAGGACACTTAGGCTGCAGCTAGGTGTACTATAGACAAGACATCCTTAGGGTCACGTGGTTCAAAATGTCTTCCAAAGTGTCTTAGACCTAAGACATCTATGGACATGTCGTACAGAATGCGCAACCGCACTTCCCGTGTGAATTAAGCAATGAAATTTTAACACCAGTAAGGGATACATATAACCTATAATCGTCCCAAATATGGAGAAGATCGGTCTGACCTTTCCGCAGTTATTCGTGTTTGAATTTTGTCATAGCAATTGTCTGCTCAGGTGGCCAGTGTCTATCAGAGAGCATCAGAGCACACCTCGCTAATTTATGCGGCGACCTAGATATTGTCCCCAGGGAAATTCAATTCACTTAGTACATTATAGCAGACTTTAGACTCTACATTACACCTGATGAAGGCCAAACCATAAAGGCCAAAACGTTGTCTTTTTCAAATTACAAAACTAATGTAAACAAAAGTATTAATAAACATATCTAGAAATTGTTTGTTGGTTATGTGAAATTTTCAAATTGAAATGAAAGGAAAAAAGTTGGGCATCCACAGGTATCGAACCCCACAACCTCACATGCTGAGGCAGGTGCTCTAACTACTTCACCACAAGCTTTACACTCCTAGGTATAAGCTACCCTGAAGCTGGTACTGGGCAGTCTTTGCAGTATAGAACCTGAGACAGTTCTAGACTTGTCTTAGACAGGGACGTTTTTAGCGGCGATCAAACGTGCCGCGCTGATACTCTGTCTATAGCACACCGGCCATTTTGTGTCTTGCAAATTGTCTTCAAATCGTGGAGATGTCTTAGGGTATCGTTGGGCGATTATGTCTTGACTGAAAAACAGGGCCCTGGTTGTACCCTGTCCTGTCAATCATCATGCTATATAAGTGTGATTGTGATGTTGTCACCAAAACCGAAAAACACAAAAACAGAGCAAGTTCATACAAGGTAATCATGTAATCAATATTAAATACCAGTAAATGCATTAATAATCATAACAATGGTGATATGCAATCTTAGGTTATCAGCATATTTGAAACACAACTAGACTTTCTATTTTAACTGAAATAATAGGAAATATAGCAATCTTCAATAGATAATGTCTAATTCGAAGTGTGTGGGATTGACAGATGTAAACTGCAAGGAACAGTCACACGTATACTACGTTGGAAAGTCACATGTATAACACACTGCAGAAAGAATAAATAAGAAGATTTGAGCTCAGATTAATAAAAAAAATAATCATTTACATCTAGGTATCTAAAAAGAACTCACTTGTGTGAGAGATACCCTTTGCTTAAAAGAAAATGATAGAAAACAAACAGAAGTTCACTTCAGGATCTGAATGTAGAGGGAGAGTGGGCGTTAGGGAAACCCTGCTCGACCAAATCCCATCCTTTCAGTTCCCATAGAGTCGGCCGGAATGCTATAAAGTAAACGCTTCTTTATAAATGGCACATTTAAATAAACTATTAAGCGCCTTTAGGTTCCTGTTCGGGTTCTTTGTCTCTGCTGAAGATGGAAAACACACCGTCACAATGAGTGAATGCGATACACGATAGGAAGCCGGCAGGTACTGTGCATCTCTGTTAATTGATAAAAAGTGTGTTTAGATTGATAAAACATGAGGAAATCATTGAGGAAAGTATGGGAAGGTTTGAGCATAAAATAAAGGATTGAAATGGAGGCAGATCTTCTCATTAAATGTATTCTGCTACTTCACAATTAAGGAGGGAGATGGTGAAGAAAGCTGGCAATAAGCGCACAATCCTTCTGAACTTTACAGATCTTCTACTCCTTAAGCCTATCAGACACCGACCCGACCGCTGTGCCCGATTCTACCTTTGCCCGACGGATCCGTCGGGTCTGTGACAATCTGCATCAATCGGGTCGGTGTACGCACTTCACCGACCCGATTTTATTGCTTTTCCCGACGCGTCGGGCATTACCACCGTGTCAGATATGACCGACTCTCCCCGACCTTAAGATTTCGGTGTTCGCACTTTCACCGACTGTTCCCGATTCTGAGTAGGCCGCTTATGAGCTGCATGAAAACCACCAGTTTATTCCTTTATACGCCATCGCGGAAGTGCATGTATTTGCTGAATTTTGACTTGTTTTCATGTACCCCAAGGTTTATATACGGACGCTGTATTTCACCTGTGTGTTTTTCAAGTACAGGTGTCCTCAGTGGGAAACCCTACCCCCACCACCCCCCCCCCCTCCCACCACTGCCCCCTCCCCCGCCGCCCCCCATTCGGCCATAGATATATAATAAAAGGAATGTACGGTTGTTTACCAATATATATATATATAAAGCAGCTTTTAAAACTAATGTTCTTTACGGGGGACTATGTTAGTGTTATGACCGGGAGGCGGAGTGATTTGCACCTCTCACTGGGCACTTTGCCGGGTATTGCTACGCCACTTCCGCCTCTCTGTGATAACCCACTCTCCCAGCAGATCTCCTGTGGACTTAAGGCTGAGAACTCCCTGCTCCATCCCAATTACGTGATACACCGGAACAGGAAATGGAACTCTATTCAGACTTCTCCGTACTGGGACTGTCAAACAGATTACTGATATAAAGCTAGCAGCGAATGGTATGTTCGTAATTGATGAATGAGCGTGCAATTATAGATAAATAGCAATTAAACGGTTTGGGTTACATTCAGTCTATGGAACTTGCACCCAGTTCACTTACCATTTCTGCAACTGTCTGATTCTAAGATCTAAATATATCAAGCACCAGTGGGTCTTGAGGTACTTCGGTCTTGAGTGATTGGTTATAGTCAGCTGGGCACTCCTCTAAGACACTGAGACACTGGCCCTCTGCTCCTTTCTCAATATGACAGTGAATAGCACAGAGATAGTGAAGAGATAGTTCTTTTGCAGCATGCTGGAAGTATATGTGACTACTCTAAAGCCCAATACACAACTACCGGTTTTGGAACATTGAGGTACCTTTGTCGGCAACAAAGGAATGGAAATTTGTCTCAGGAGTTGGACCTAGTTAGTAGATGTAGGACGGCTAGGCAAGAGTCAGCCAATAATTAGTGAACCGCTGCCTCCCACCATGGTGTTGTCCCATTACCTTAATTCCATATAAGGAATACAGTAGACCGAGTAGCCAATGACTGCATTCGAAGCAAACCCCGACCTTCACCCTGACCTCCTTACATAATATTTTCTCCCGCCTTGGGACGGCTCTGCAGTCGAGAATTGACCTCAAATCTTAGGGGCCACAA
Organism: Alentia gelatinosa; assembly: GCA_950022655.1. NCBI lineage: Eukaryota > Metazoa > Annelida > Polychaeta > Phyllodocida > Polynoidae > Alentia > Alentia gelatinosa. The sequence goes on from OX465582.1 coordinate 111,698,047, forward strand.
CCACGCTCGTTGAGATGTTCATTTGTCACCAATTAGTTGTTGCTCAATGTTCCTAAATCGCTCGTCAAAAGTATTTCAACATGTCGATAAATCCAGTCGCCGACAACTGAACTTTGGTAAAAGGTCCCTGATTGGGTGGCGAAGTGAGCCGAGGGGCTACGTAATTTGCCTACAACAAGTTCACCGACTCCTATACGATTTGGGAACTAAACATTCAACCCTGAATCAGTAGATGTGAATTGGACTTATCCTTTATGCAATGAATATGGAGCTCTAATGAGTTGGGGGAGCTGTGTGTGTGAAATGGTTTGGGTTACATTCACTTCATATCCTGTAACTCACTTACACCCAGTCTACTTGCCATTTCTTTGACTGGTCATGGTCAGCTGGGCATACCTCTGAGACCCTTGGACAGACACTGGCACCCTGGGACCCGTTCAATAGAATGTATCACTAAGCCACTTAGTGACATGACTAGTGACAGGAATAGTGACAGGAATAGTGACAAAATTTAAGTCTCATTTCATAAGGCATGTCACTGTAGGGGAGGTGTGTCTTGTCACTGTTGTGGATGTGTCCCTAGTTTGGGGCAGCATAGCGGAAAAACATGTGGGGTACCCCATCTCACATACTCATGTCCTACCTGGAACAAGTGCCATCAAGGTGAAGGTCACTGAATACATTAGTGACAGCGCTTGAATAATTACACACTGGCCACCAGAGCAGCATTTGCTAAGACAGAATTCAAATGTCAATATCGTTGGATTGCATGAACTGATCTCCCTCATATTTTGCATTCTATAAGTTGTATGTGTCCCTAACTGGGGATAAAGTTTCATAGCTTAATTCCTAAAGAAAGTAAAGTTGCGCGTCTGTGACCACAGATAGAGAGAGGGTATACCCTCTCGCTATTTATGACACAATAGTGACCACTACAGTGACCGGACATTGTTCTTATAAAATGGTCTATTATTAGCGCACGTCAGAAAATCTGAGTCACAAAATCGGTTGTCACTAAACTACTGCAATGCAACCTGTCGCTATCGTGTCACTACACCCAATAACGGACGTCCTACAGACTATTGAAACGGGCCCCTGCTCCTTATCCAACAGCACAGCGAATAGCATGCAGATAGCGAAGGGATAGATTCTTCTCAGCACGCTGAAAGTGTGTGTGACCACTCTAACCTTTTATAGGCAACGTATATAGGATGTGCGCTCTAATAAACCACAGTATAGTGATAATCTCGCCCTTAAATATAGAACACACAATGTAGAATACATGGAAAATTGGCAGATCTTGCCCTAAACAGCTACCTTGGTGCAGAGATACGAGTAGGGCGCAGAATCTATGCTTGGAGAGTGTGTGTAGCGGGCACAGTTCAAGCTGCCCTCAGATGTGAAGTTTAGGAGGGTCACTTGAGAGCCTCCTGGTACTTATCTCAGAAGAGGACTTCTTTCTGTAAACACACCGGCGGTTGTTTATCTCCGCTCGGCCCTCGGTTTGTTTTGCTCCGTCATCATCAAAACATGTAAATCTACAAGACATTGAACACACTCTCAGACTGAAGGTCCACTTTTATAAGGTGACGTGTGCACAGGTCCCGCTCACGACCACTCGTATGGACTGGTTCCCTGCCCCAATGAAATATGGGACAGGTAACGCGCACTGAGAGCAACGTGTGATCGACCTTGAACCTACAGAAATGAGCGTATATCATTTACCATATTAATATATGCATATCTATTCACATGTAAACCACAAAATACTCCTCAAAGTGCTAAGAATTTAAGATATTTTGAAAACTGGCGTAGGGGCCAGATTTGAGCCCAATCAGGCAGGTTGGGGCAATGATATAAGCGGCCACAGGAAGTAGAGCGCAAGATCTCTGCTGGGAGAGTACTACAGGAATAGCAAGGAAGGTTTATAACAATTTCTCCCACGTTTGAGTGTGATTTTCATTGGTTCTCAGGCATATCACGTGATGTGAGAGTGACGTCACCATTCCCGGGCCTCTTGATGTCAGACCGAAATTATGTTCACTTCGCCGGAGTGTCAGCAATCTTCCTTCACATGATCACATCTTAAAGACAGATGCTGGTAGTTGTACGATTTCTAAATTCTATTGAGTTTTGCAAATAACTCAGTATACTATAAGTTCCATATATCAGCAATTAGAAAATTAAAAAAAATATGGCAAGTCACCATGCTAATTTCTATGGGAAGGCCATCTAAAAATGTAGGTGCTTAACTATTGTTGGCTATGGGAAACTGCAATATTTTTGCTTTGTTGCTAAATGACACTGATGTTCTATTGCCATCTTCAAATAATTCTGGATTTTGATAGTTGGGAACATGTACAAATGAGAAATGCTAAAAAAACATAATGTCACCATGCTAATTATTATGAGAAGGCCATTTGAAGAAGGTAAGTGCTTATCTATTGGTGTCTTTGGGAAACCGCTACATTTTTATGAAACCAGATGGCAGCACCAGTGTTAATTGAGTAGAACCAGGGGGCGCTTCGATACCTACCCACATTTGTCTTTAAGGGTGATGTAGATGTAGTCCGTGGTATACTTCTTTATCTCACCCCGGTATTTTTCTCCATAGGCTTAATGTTAAGAACTCATACTCCACACCCGTGAAGGTAGTGTACCCAATACTCAATAGCTAATTGGATGAGTTATTTCATTAATTAACAATGTTATACAGTGTGAGATAAAATCAGAAACCCACTTGATGTAAATAACTTGATCTGCAATCAACCTTGTTTGACTGCTTCTTATTTCACTCAGCTTCACTTTGCGAATTACTCCACAGTCAAACTTGGTGGAGTATGGACCAAATTATTTTAGTCTCCTCCTAACTATATGTTTTTTAAATTCTTCTTAAATAATCCAATTTATTTACAATAATTGATGGTTATAATAGTTGATAATCAATCCGATGATCCATAGCCATTCAAACTACAACTTGACTTACGTGTGTCTGGATTTATTAATTCTTACACGAAAACCCTTGACATATTTCGACGAGCTAACCCTAACCTAGTTTCCTGATTATATTCCAAATGCCACTATGCCAGGCGCCACGGTGTAGTGGTGAGCACATTGGACTTTGAATCCAGGAGCCCGAGTTCGAACCTCGGTGGTGCCTCGACCCTTTTCTCATAAGACATAGCTTTCAAATTTGATATCTTCTGGTTTGATAATTGCACAAGTCTAAATGCGATATACTACAGTAGAAACATTAATTTTAAACTAGAAGGAATATATAATAAATGATAATCAATCTAATGATCCATGGCCATTCCAACTACACCTTGACTTACATATGTCTGGATTAAGTAATTCATACGCGAAAACCCTCAAAATCTTTCGAGGAGCTAACCCTAACCTAGTTTAATTATAATATTCCAACTGACATAAGTTCATGACAGGCGCCATGGTGTAGTGGTGAGCACATTGGACTTTGAATCCAGGAGCCCGAGTTCGAACCTCGGTGGTGCCTCGACCCTTTTCTCATAAGACATGGCTTTCAAATTTGATATCTTCTGGTTTGATAATTGCACAAGTCTAAATGCGATATACTACAATAGAAACATTAATTTTAAACTAGAAGGAATATATAATAAATGATAATCAATCCGATGATCCATGGCCATTCCAACTACACCTTGACTTACGTGTGTCTGGATTTATTAATTCTTACACGAAAACCCTTGACATATTTCGAGGAGGTAACCCTAACTTAGTTTCCCGATTATATTCCCAATGCCACTATGCCAGGCGCCACGTTGTAGTGGTGAGCACATTGGACTTTGAATCCAGGAGCCCGAGTTCGAACCTAGGTGGTGCCTTGACTCTTTTCTCATACGACATGGCTTTCAAATCTTCTGTTTTCTGGTTTGATAGGTGTGCAAGTGTCAATGGTATACATGATAATAGAAACATGACTTATATACAAAGAGAAATGCATTTTAATTAATAATTAATCGGATGATCCATGGCTATTCCAATAACAACCTTTATTATACATATGTCTGGATTAAGTAATTCATACGCGAAAACCCTCAAAATCTTTCGAGGAGCTAACCCTAACCTAGTTTAATTATAATATTCAAACTGACAGTAGTTCATGACAGGCGCCATGGTGTAGTGGTGAGCACATTGGACTTTGAATCCAGGAGCCCGAGTTCAAACCTCGGTGGTGCCTCGACCCTTTTCTCATAACACATCAAATCCTATGTCTTCTGGTTTGATAGTTGTGCAACTGTCAATGGTATACACAATATTAGAAACATTGACTTATATACAAAAAGAAATATATTACAGTTGATAATTAGTCTGATAATCCATGACTATTCCAATGACAATCTTTTTATACATATGTCTGGATTAGGTAATTCATACGCAAAAACCCTCAAAATATTTCGAGGGGCTAACCCTAACCTAGTTTCCTTATAACATTTCTAATGACAGAAGTTCATGACAGGCGCCATGGTGTAGTGGTGAGCACATTGGACTTTGAATCCAGGAGCCCGAGTTCGAACCTTGGTGGTGCCTCGACCCTTTTCTCATAAGACATGGCTTTCAAATTTGATATCTTCTGGTTTGATAATTGCACAAGTCTAAATGCAATATACTACAATAGAAACATTAATTTTAAACTAGAAGGAATATATAATAAATGATAATCAATCCGATGATCCATGGCCATTCCAACTACACCTTGACTTACGTGTGTCTGGATTTATTAATTCTTACACGAAAACCATTGACATATTTCGAGGAGGTAACCCTAACTTAGTTTCCCGATTATATTCCCAATGCCACTATGCCAGGCGCCACGGTGTAGTGGTGAGCACATTGGACTTTGAATCCAGGAGCCCGAGTTCGAACCTAGGTGGTGCCTTGACTCTTTTCTCATACGACATGGCTTTCAAATCTTCTGTTTTCTGGTTTGATAGGTGTGCAAGTGTCAATGGTATACATGATAATAGAAACATGACTTCTATACAAAGAGAAATGCATTATAATTAATAATTAATCTAATGATCCATGGCTATTCCAATAACAACCTTTATTATACATATGTCTGGATTAAGTAATTCATACGCGAAAACCCTCAAAATCTTTCGAGGAGCTAACCCTAACCTAGTTTAATTATAATATTCCAACTGACATAAGTTCATGACAGGCGCCATGGTGTAGTGGTGAGCACATTGGACTTTGAATCCAGGAGCCCGAGTTCAAACCTCGGTGGTGCCTCAACCCTTTTCTCATAACACATCAAATCTTATGTCTTCTGGTTTGATAGTTGTGCAACTGTCAATGGTATACACAATATTAGAAACATTGACTTATATACAAAAAGAAAAATATTACAATTGATAATTAATCGGATGATCCATGACTATTCCAATGACAATCTTTTCATACATATGTCTGGATTAGGCAATTCATACGCAAAAACCCTCAAAATATTTCGAGGGGCTAACCCTAACCTAGTTTCCTTAGAACATTTCTAATGACAGAAGTTCATGACAGGCGCTATGGTATAGTGGTGAGCACATTGGACTTTGAATCCAGGAGCCCGAGTTCGAACCTCGGTGGTGCCTCGACCCTTTTCTCATAAGACATGGCTTTCAAATTTGATATCTTCTGGTTTGATAATTGCACAAGTCTAAATGCGATATACTACAATAGAAACATTAATTTTAAACTAGAAGGAATATATAATAAATGATAATCAATCTAATGATCCATGGCCATTCCAACTACACCTTGACTTACGTGTGTCTGGATTATTAATTCTTACACGAAAACCCTTGACATATTTCGAGGAGCTAACCCTAACCTAGTTTCCTGATTATATTCCAAATGCCACTATGCCAGGCGCCATGGTGTAGTGGTGAGCACATTGGACTTTGAATCCAGGTACCCGAGTTCGAACCTAGGTGGTGCCTTGACTCTTTTCTCATACGACGTGGCTTTCAAATCTTGTGTCTTCTGGTTTGATAGGTGTGCAACTGTCAATGGTATACATGATAATAGAAACATGACTTATATACAAAAAGAAATGCATTATAATTGATAATTAATCGGATGATCCATGGCTATTTCAAAAACAACCTTTATTATACATGTCAGGATTAATTAATTTGTACACTAAAACCCTCAAAATCTTTCGAGGAGCTAACCCTAACCTAGTTTAATTATAATATTCCCAATGACAGTAGTTCATGACAGGCGCCATGGTGTAGTGGTGAGCACATTGGACTTTGAATCCAGGAGCCCGAGTTCGAACCTCGGTGGTGCCTCGACCCTTTTCTCATAACACATCAAATCTAGTGTCTTCTGGTTTGATAGTTGTGCAACTGTTAGTGGTATACATGATAATAGAAACATTGACTTATATACAAAAAGGAATATATTACAATTGATAATTAATCAGATGATCCATGACTATTCCAATGACAATCTTTTTATACATATGTCGGGATTAGGTAATTCATATGCAAAAACCCTCAAAATATTTCGAGGGGCTAACACTTACCTAGTTTCCTTATAACATTTCTGATGACAGAAGTTCATGACAGGCCCCATGGTGTAGTGGTGAGCACATTGGACTTTGAATCCAGGAGCCCGAGTTCGAACCTCGGTGGTGCCTCGACCCTTTTCTCATAAGACATGGCTTTCAAATTTGATATCTTCTGGTTTGATAATTGCACAAGTCTAAATGCAATATACTACAATAGAAACATTAATTTTAAACTAGAAGGAATATATAATAAATGATAATCAATCCGATGATCCATGGCCATTCCAACTACACCTTGACTTACGTGTGTCTGGATTGATTAATTCTTACACGAAAACCATTGACATATTTCGAGGAGGTAACCCTAACTTAGTTTCCCGATTATATTCCCAATGCCACTATGCCAGGCGCCACGGTGTAGTGGTGAGCACATTGGACTTTGAATCCAGGAGCCCGAGTTCGAACCTAGGTGGTGCCTTGACTCTTTTCTCATACGACATGGCTTTCAAATCTTCTCTTTTCTGGTTTGATAGGTGTGCAAGTGTCAATGGTATACATGATAATAGAAACATGACTTCTATACAAAGAGAAATGCATTATAATTAATAATTAATCGGATGATCCATGGCTATTCCAATAACAACCTTTATTATACATATGTCTGGATTAAGTAATTCATACGCGAAAACCCTCAAAATCTTTCGAGGAGCTAACCCTAACCTAGTTTAATTATAATATTCCAACTGACATAAGTTCATGACAGGCGCCATGGTGTAGTGGTGAGCACATTGGACTTTGAATCCAGGAGCCCGAGTTCGAACCTCGGTGGTGCCTCAACCCTTTTCTCATAACACATCAAATCTTATGTCTTCTGGTTTGATAGTTGTGCAACTGTCAATGGTAAACACAATATTAGAAACATTGACTTATATACAAAAAGAAAAATATTACAATTGATAATTAATCGGATGATCCATGACTATTCCAATGACAATCTTTTCATACATATGTCTGGATTAGGCAATTCATACGCAAAAACCCTCAAAATATTTCGAGGGGCTAACCCTAACCTAGTTTCCTTAGAACATTTCTAATGACAGAAGTTCATGACAGGCGCTATGGTTTAGTGGTGAGCACATTGGACTCTGAATCCAGGAGCCCGAGTTCGAACCTCGGTGGTGCCTCGACCCTTTTCTCATAAGACATGGCTTTCAAATTTGATATCTTCTGGTTTGATAATTGCACAAGTCTAAATGCGATATACTACAATAGAAACATTAATTTTAAACTAGAAGGAATATATAATAAATGATAATCAATCTAATGATCCATGGCCATTCCAACTACACCTTGACTTACGTGTGTCTGGATTATTAATTCTTACACGAAAACCCTTGACATATTTCGAGGAGCTAACCCTAACCTAGTTTCCTGATTATATTCCAAATGCCACTATGCCAGGCGCCATGGTGTAGTGGTGAGCACATTGGACTTTGAATCCAGGTACCCGAGTTCGAACCTAGGTGGTGCCTCGACCCTTTTCTCATACGACGTGGCTTTCAAATCTTCTGTTTTCTGGTTTGATAGGTGTGCAAGTGTCAATGGTATACATGATAATAGAAACATGACTTCTATACAAAGAGAAATGCATTTTAATTAATAATTAATCGGATGATCCATGGCTATTCCAATAACAACCTTTATTATACATATGTCTGGATTAAGTAATTCATACGCGAAAACCCTCAAAATCTTTCGAGGAGCTAACCCTAACCTAGTTTAATTATAATATTCCAACTGACAGTAGTTCATGACAGGCGCCATGGTGTAGTGGTGAGCACATTGGACTTTGAATCCAGGAGCCCGAGTTCAAACCTCGGTGGTGCCTCGACCCTTTTCTCATAACACATCAAATCCTATGTCTTCTGGTTTGATAGTTGTGCAACTTTCAATGGTATACACAATATTAGAAACATTGACTTATATACAAAAAGAAATATATTACAGTTGATAATTAGTCTGATAATCCATGACTATTCCAATGACAATCTTTTTATACATATGTCTGGATTAGGTAATTCATACGCAAAAACCCTCAAAATATTTCGAGGGGCTAACCCTAACCTAGTTTCCTTATAACATTTCTAATAACAGAAGTTCATGACAGGCGCCATGGTGTAGTGGTGAGCACATTGGACTTTGAATCCAGGAGCCCGAGTTCGAACCTCGGTGGTGCCTCGACCCTTTTCTCATAAGACATGGCTTTCAAATTTGATATCTTCTGGTTTGATAATTGCACAAGTCTAAATGCAATATACTACAATAGAAACATTAATTTTAAACTAGAAGGAATATATAATAAATGATAATCAATCCGATGATCCATGGCCATTCCAACTACACCTTGACTTACGTGTGTCTGGATTTATTAATTCTTACACGAAAACCATTGACATATTTCGAGGAGGTAACCCTAACTTAGTTTCCCGATTATATTCCCAATGCCATTATGCCAGGCGCCACGGTGTAGTGGTGAGCACATTGGACTTTGAATCCAGGAGCCCGAGTTCGAACCTAGGTGGTGCCTTGACTCTTTTCTCATACGACATGGCTTTCAAATCTTCTGTTTTCTGGTTTGATAGGTGTGCAAGTGTCAATGGTATACATGATAATAGAAACATGACTTCTATACAAAGAGAAATGCATTTTAATTAATAATTAATCGGATGATCCATGGCTATTCCAATAACAACCTTTATTATACATATGTCTGGATTAAGTAATTCATACGCGAAAACCCTCAAAATCTTTCGAGGAGCTAACCCTAACCTAGTTTAATTATAATATTCCAACTGACATAAGTTCATGACAGGCGCCATGGTGTAGTGGTGAGCACATTGGACTTTGAATCCAGGAGCCCGAGTTCGAACCTCGGTGGTGCCTCAACCCTTTTCTCATAACACATCAAATCTTATGTCTTCTGGTTTGATAGTTGTGCAACTGTCAATGGTATACACAATATTAGAAACATTGACTTATATACAAAAAGAAATATATTACTGTTGATAATTAGTCTGATAATCCATGACTATTCCAATGACAATCTTATTATACATATGTCTGGATTAGGTAATTCATACGCAAAAACCCTCAAAATATTTCGAGGGGCTAACCCTAACCTAGTTTCCTTATAACATTTCTAATGACAGAAGTTCATGACAGGCGCTATGGTATAGTGGTGAGCACATTGGACTTTGAATCCAGGAGCCCGAGTTCGAACCACGGTGGTGCCTCGACCCTTTTCTCATAAGACATGGCTTTCAAATTTGATATCTTCTGGTTTGATAATTGCACAAGTCTAAATGCAATATACTACAATAGAAACATTAATTTTAAACTAGAAGGAATATATAATAAATGATAATCAATCCGATGATCCATGGCCATTCCAACTACACCTTGACTTACGTGTGTCTGGATTTATTAATTCTTACACGAAAACCATTGACATATTTCGAGGAGGTAACCCTAACTTAGTTTCCCGATTATATTCCCAATGCCACTATGCCAGGCGCCACGGTGTAGTGGTGAGCACATTGGACTTTGAATCCAGGAGCCCGAGTTCGAACCTAGGTGGTGCCTTGACTCTTTTCTCATACGACATGGCTTTCAAATCTTCTGTTTTCTGGTTTGATAGGTGTGCAAGTGTCAATGGTATACATGATTATAGAAACATGACTTATATACAAAAAGAAATGCATTATAATTGATAATTAATCGGATGATCCATGGCTATTCCAATAACAACCTTTATTATACATATGTCTGGATTAAGTAATTCATACGCGAAAACCCTCAAAAATTTTTGAGGAGCTAACCCTAACTTAGTTTAATTACAATATTCCAACTGATATTAGTTCATGACAGGCGCCATGGTGTAGTGGTGAGCACATTGGACTTTGAATCCAGGAGCCCGAGTTCGAACCTCGGTGGTGCCTCGACCCTTTTCTCATAACAAATGGCTTTCAAATTTGATATCTTCTGGTTTGATAATTGCACAAGTCTAAATGCAATATACTACAATAGAAACATTAATTTTAAACTAGAAGGAATATATAATAAATGATAATCAATCCGATGATCCATGGCCATTCCAACTACACCTTGACTTACGTGTGTCTGGATTTATTAATTCTTACACGAAAACCCTTGACATATTTCGAGGAGGTAACCCTAACTTAGTTTCCTGATTATATTCCCAATGCCACTATGCCAGGCGCCACGGTGTAGTGGTGAGCACATTGGACTTTGAATCCAGGTACCCGAGTTCGAACCTCGGTGGTGCCTCTACCCTTTTCTCATACGACATGGCTTTCAAATCTTGTGTCTTCTGGTTTGATAGGTGTGCAAGTGTCAATGGTATACATGATAATAGAAACATGACTTATATACAAAAAGAAATGCATTATAATTGATAATTAATCGGATGATCCATGGCTATTTCAATAACAACCTTTATTATACATGTCAGGATTAATTGATTTGTACACTAAAACCCTCAAAATATTTCGAACAGCTAACCCTAACCTAGTTTAATTATAATATTCCCAATGACAGTAGTTCATGACAGGCGCCATGGTGTAGTGGTGAGCACATTGGACTTTGAATCCAGGAGCCCGAGTTCGAACCTCGGTGGTGCCTCGACCCTTTTCTCATAACACATCAAATCTTGTGTCTTCTGGTTTGATAGTTGTGCAACTGTCAGTGGTATACATGATAATAGAAACATTGACTTATATACAAAAAGAAATATATTACAATTGATAATTAATCAGATGATCCATGACTATTCCAATGACAATCTTTTTATACATATGTCGGGATTAGGTAATTCATATGCAAAAACCCTCAAAATATTTCGAGGGGCTAACACTAACCTAGTTTCCTTATAACATTTCTAATGACAGAAGTTCATGACAGGCGCCATGGTGTAGTGGTGAGCACATTGGACTTTGAATCCAGGAGCCCGAGTTCGAACCTCGGTGGTGCCTCGACCCTTTTCTCATAAGACATGGCTTTCAAATTTGATATCTTCTGGTTTGATAATTGCACAAGTCTAAATGCGATATACTACAGTAGAAACATTAATTTTAAGCTAGAAGGAATATATAATTAATGATAATCAATCTAATGATCCATGGCCATTCCAACTACACCTTGACTTACATATGTCTGGATTAAGTAATTCATACACGAAAACCCTCAAAATCTTTCGAGGAGCTAACCCTAACCTAGTTTAATCATAATATTCCAACTGACATAAGTTCATGACAGGCGCCATGGTGTAGTGGTGAGCACATTCGACTTTGAATCCAGGAGCCCGAGTTCGAACCTCAGTGGTGCCTCGACCCTTTTCTCATAACACATCAAATCTTATGTCTTCTGGTTTGATAGTTGTGGAACTGTCAATGGTATACACAATATTAGAAACATTGACTTATATACAAAAAGAAATATATTACAGTTGATAATTAGTCTGATAATCCATGACTATTCCAATGACAATCTTTTCATACATATGTCTGGATTAGGTAATTCATACGCAAAAACCCTCAAAATATTTCGAGGGGCTAACCCTAACCTAGTTTCCTTATAACATTTCTAATGACAGAAGTTCATGACAGGCGCCTTGGTGTAGTGGTGAGCACATTGGACTTTGAATCCAGGAGCCCGAGTTCGAACCTCGGTGGTGCCTCGACCCTTTTCTCATAACACATGGCTTTCAAATTTGATATCTTCTGGTTTGATAATTGCACAAGTCTAAATGCGATATACTACAATAGAAACATTAATTTTAAACTAGAAGGAATATATAATAAATGATAATCAATCCGATGATCCATGGCCATTCCAACTACACCTTGACTTACGTGTGTCTGGATTTATTAATTCTTACACGAAAACCATTGACATATTTCGAGGAGGTAACCCTAACTTAGTTTCCCGATTATATTCCCAATGCCACTATGCCAGGCGCCACGGTGTAGTGGTGAGCACATTGGACTTTGAATCCAGGAGCCCGAGTTCGAACCTAGGTGGTGCCTTGACTCTTTTCTCATACGACATGGCTTTCAAATCTTCTGTTTTCTGGTTTGATAGGTGTGCAAGTGTCAATGGTATACATGATAATAGAAACATGACTTCTATACAAAGAGAAATGCATTTTAATTAATAATTAATCGGATGATCCATGGCTATTCCAATAACAACCTTTATTATACATATGTCTGGATTAAGTAATTCATACGCGAAAACCCTCAAAATCTTTCGAGGAGCTAACCCTAACCTAGTTTAATTATAATATTCCAACTGACATAAGTTCATGACAGGCGCCATGGTGTAGTGGTGAGCACATTGGACTTTGAATCCAGGAGCCCGAGTTCGAACCTCGGTGGTGCCTCAACCCTTTTCTCATAACACATCAAATCTTATGTCTGCTGGTTTGATAGTTGTGCAACTGTCAATGGTATACACAATATTAGAAACATTGACTTATATACAAAAAGAAATATATTACTGTTGATAATTAGTCTGATAATCCATGACTATTCCAATGACAATCTTTTCATACATATGTCTGGATTAGGTAATTCATACGCAAAAACCCTCAAAATATTTCGAGGGGCTAACCCTAACCTAGTTTCCTTATAACATTTCTAATGACAGAAGTTCATGACAGGCGCCTTGGTGTAGTGGTGAGCACATTGGACTTTGAATCCAGGAGCCCGAGTTCGAACCTCGGTGGTGCCTCGACCCTTTTCTCATAACACATGGCTTTCAAATTTGATATCTTCTGGTTTGATAATTGCACAAGTCTAAATGCGATATACTACAATAGAAACATTAATTTTAAACTAGAAGGAATATATAATAAATGATAATCAATCCGATGATCCATGGCCATTCCAACTACACCTTGACTTACGTGTGTCTGGATTTATTAATTCTTACACGAAAACCATTGACATATTTCGAGGAGGTAACCCTAACTTAGTTTCCCGATTATATTCCCAATGCCATTATGCCAGGCGCCACGGTGTAGTGGTGAGCACATTGGACTTTGAATCCAGGAGCCCGAGTTCGAACCTAGGTGGTGCCTTGACTCTTTTCTCATACGACATGGCTTTCAAATCTTCTGTTTTCTGGTTTGATAGGTGTGCAAGTGTCAATGGTATACATGATAATAGAAACATGACTTCTATACAAAGAGAAATGCATTTTAATTAATAATTAATCGGATGATCCATGGCTATTCCAATAACAACCTTTATTATACATATGTCTGGATTAAGTAATTCATACGCGAAAACCCTCAAAATCTTTCGAGGAGCTAACCCTAACCTAGTTTAATTATAATATTCCAACTGACATAAGTTCATGACAGGCGCCATGGTGTAGTGGTGAGCACATTGGACTTTGAATCCAGGAGCCCGAGTTCGAACCTCGGTGGTGCCTCAACCCTTTTCTCATAACACATCAAATCTTATGTCTGCTGGTTTGATAGTTGTGCAACTGTCAATGGTATACACAATATTAGAAACATTGACTTATATACAAAAAGAAATATATTACAATTGATAATTAGTCTGATAATCCATGACTATTCCAATGACAATCTTTTCATACATATGTCTGGATTAGGTAATTCATACGCAAAAACCCTCAAAATATTTCGAGGGGCTAACCCTAACCTAGTTTCCTTATAACATTTCTAATGACAGAAGTTCATGACAGGCGCCTTGGTGTAGTGGTGAGCACATTGGACTTTGAATCCAGGAGCCCGAGTTCGAACCTCGGTGGTGCCTCGACCCTTTTCTCATAACACATGGCTTTCAAATTTGATATCTTCTGGTTTGATAATTGCACAAGTCTAAATGCGATATACTACAATAGAAACATTAATTTTAAACTAGAAGGAATATATAATAAATGATAATCAATCCGATGATCCATGGCCATTCCAACTACACCTTGACTTACGTGTGTCTGGATTGATTAATTCTTACACGAAAACCATTGACATATTTCGAGGAGGTAACCCTAACTTAGTTTCCCGATTATATTCCCAATGCCATTATGCCAGGCGCCACGGTGTAGTGGTGAGCACATTGGACTTTGAATCCAGGAGCCCGAGTTCGAACCTAGGTGGTGCCTTGACTCTTTTCTCATACGACATGGCTTTCAAATCTTCTGTTTTCTGGTTTGATAGGTGTGCAAGTGTCAATGGTATACATGATAATAGAAACATGACTTCTATACAAAGAGAAATGCATTTTAATTAATAATTAATCGGATGATCCATGGCTATTCCAATAACAACCTTTATTATACATATGTCTGGATTAAGTAATTCATACGCGAAAACCCTCAAAATCTTTCGAGGAGCTAACCCTAACCTAGTTTAATTATAATATTCCAACTGACATAAGTTCATGACAGGCGCCATGGTGTAGTGGTGAGCACATTCGACTTTGAATCCAGGAGCCCGAGTTCGAACCTCGGTGGTGCCTCAACCCTTTTCTCATAACACATCAAATCTTATGTCTTCTGGTTTGATAGTTGTGCAACTGTCAATGGTATACACAATATTAGAAACATTAACTTATATACAAAAAGAAATATATTACTGTTGATAATTAGTCTGATAATCCATGACTATTCCAATGACAATCTTATTATACATATGTCTGGATTAGGTAATTCATACGCAAAAACCCTCAAAATATTTCGAGGGGCTAACCCTAACCTA
Source organism: Alentia gelatinosa (assembly GCA_950022655.1). Taxonomy (NCBI): domain Eukaryota; kingdom Metazoa; phylum Annelida; class Polychaeta; order Phyllodocida; family Polynoidae; genus Alentia; species Alentia gelatinosa. The sequence continues at coordinate 111,713,403 of OX465582.1, forward strand.
GTTTCCTTATAACATTTCTAATGACAGAAGTTCATGACAGGCGCTATGGTATAGTGGTGAGCACATTGGACTTTGAATCCAGGAGCCCGAGTTCGAACCACGGTGGTGCCTCGACCCTTTTCTCATAAGACATGGCTTTCAAATTTGATATCTTCTGGTTTGATAATTGCACAAGTCTAAATGCAATATACTACAATAGGAACATTAATTTTAAACTAGAAGGAATATATAATAAATGATAATCAATCCGATGATCCATGGCCATTCCAACTACACCTTGACTTACGTGTGTCTGGATTTATTAATTCTTACACGAAAACCATTGACATATTTCGAGGAGGTAACCCTAACTTAGTTTCCCGATTATATTCCCAATGCCACTATGCCAGGCGCCACGGTGTAGTGGTGAGCACATTGGACTTTGAATCCAGGAGCCCGAGTTCGAACCTAGGTGGTGCCTTGACTCTTTTCTCATACGACATGGCTTTCAAATCTTCTCTTTTCTGGTTTGATAGGTGTGCAAGTGTCAATGGTATACATGATAATAGAAACATGACTTCTATACAAAGAGAAATGCATTATAATTAATAATTAATCGGATGATCCATGGCTATTCCAATAACAACCTTTATTATACATATGTCTGGATTAAGTAATTCATACGCGAAAACCCTCAAAATCTTTCGAGGAGCTAACCCTAACCTAGTTTAATTATAATATTCCAACTGACATAAGTTCATGACAGGCGCCATGGTGTAGTGGTGAGCACATTGGACTTTGAATCCAGGAGCCCGAGTTCGAACCTCGGTGGTGCCTCAACCCTTTTCTCATAACACATCAAATCTTATGTCTTCTGGTTTGATAGTTGTGCAACTGTCAATGGTAAACACAATATTAGAAACATTGACTTATATACAAAAAGAAAAATATTACAATTGATAATTAATCGGATGATCCATGACTATTCCAATGACAATCTTTTCATACATATGTCTGGATTAGGCAATTCATACGCAAAAACCCTCAAAATATTTCGAGGGGCTAACCCTAACCTAGTTTCCTTAGAACATTTCTAATGACAGAAGTTCATGACAGGCGCTATGGTTTAGTGGTGAGCACATTGGACTCTGAATCCAGGAGCCCGAGTTCGAACCTCGGTGGTGCCTCGACCCTTTTCTCATAAGACATGGCTTTCAAATTTGATATCTTCTGGTTTGATAATTGCACAAGTCTAAATGCGATATACTACAATAGAAACATTAATTTTAAACTAGAAGGAATATATAATAAATGATAATCAATCTAATGATCCATGGCCATTCCAACTACACCTTGACTTACGTGTGTCTGGATTATTAATTCTTACACGAAAACCCTTGACATATTTCGAGGAGCTAACCCTAACCTAGTTTCCTGATTATATTCCAAATGCCACTATGCCAGGCGCCATGGTGTAGTGGTGAGCACATTGGACTTTGAATCCAGGTACCCGAGTTCGAACCTAGGTGGTGCCTCGACCCTTTTCTCATACGACGTGGCTTTCAAATCTTCTGTTTTCTGGTTTGATAGGTGTGCAAGTGTCAATGGTATACATGATAATAGAAACATGACTTATATACAAAGAGAAATGCATTTTAATTAATAATTAATCGGATGATCCATGGCTATTCCAATAACAACCTTTATTATACATATGTCTGGATTAAGTAATTCATACGCGAAAACCCTCAAAATCTTTCGAGGAGCTAACCCTAACCTAGTTTAATTATAATATTCCAACTGACATAAGTTCATGACAGGCGCCATGGTGTAGTGGTGAGCACATTGGACTTTGAATCCAGGAGCCCGAGTTCGAACCTCGGTGGTGCCTCAACCCTTTTCTCATAACACATCAAATCTTATGTCTGCTGGTTTGATAGTTGTGCAACTGTCAATGGTATACACAATATTAGAAACATTGACTTATATACAAAAAGAAATATATTACTGTTGATAATTAGTCTGATAATCCATGACTATTCCAATGACAATCTTTTCATACATATGTCTGGATTAGGTAATTCATACGCAAAAACCCTCAAAATATTTCGAGGGGCTAACCCTAACCTAGTTTCCTTATAACATTTCTAATGACAGAAGTTCATGACAGGCGCCTTGGTGTAGTGGTGAGCACATTGGACTTTGAATCCAGGAGCCCGAGTTCGAACCTCGGTGGTGCCTCGACCCTTTTCTCATAACACATGGCTTTCAAATTTGATATCTTCTGGTTTGATAATTGCACAAGTCTAAATGCGATATACTACAATAGAAACATTAATTTTAAACTAGAAGGAATATATAATAAATGATAATCAATCCGATGATCCATGGCCATTCCAACTACACCTTGACTTACGTGTGTCTGGATTTATTAATTCTTACACGAAAACCATTGACATATTTCGAGGAGGTAACCCTAACTTAGTTTCCCGATTATATTCCCAATGCCATTATGCCAGGCGCCACGGTGTAGTGGTGAGCACATTGGACTTTGAATCCAGGAGCCCGAGTTCGAACCTAGGTGGTGCCTTGACTCTTTTCTCATACGACATGGCTTTCAAATCTTCTGTTTTCTGGTTTGATAGGTGTGCAAGTGTCAATGGTATACATGATAATAGAAACATGACTTCTATACAAAGAGAAATGCATTTTAATTAATAATTAATCGGATGATCCATGGCTATTCCAATAACAACCTTTATTATACATATGTCTGGATTAAGTAATTCATACGCGAAAACCCTCAAAATCTTTCGAGGAGCTAACCCTAACCTAGTTTAATTATAATATTCCAACTGACATAAGTTCATGACAGGCGCCATGGTGTAGTGGTGAGCACATTGGACTTTGAATCCAGGAGCCCGAGTTCGAACCTCGGTGGTGCCTCAACCCTTTTCTCATAACACATCAAATCTTATGTCTGCTGGTTTGATAGTTGTGCAACTGTCAATGGTATACACAATATTAGAAACATTGACTTATATACAAAAAGAAATATATTACTGTTGATAATTAGTCTGATAATCCATGACTATTCCAATGACAATCTTTTCATACATATGTCTGGATTAGGTAATTCATACGCAAAAACCCTCAAAATATTTCGAGGGGCTAACCCTAACCTAGTTTCCTTATAACATTTCTAATGACAGAAGTTCATGACAGGCGCCTTGGTGTAGTGGTGAGCACATTGGACTTTGAATCCAGGAGCCCGAGTTCGAACCTCGGTGGTGCCTCGACCCTTTTCTCATAACACATGGCTTTCAAATTTGATATCTTCTGGTTTGATAATTGCACAAGTCTAAATGCGATATACTACAATAGAAACATTAATTTTAAACTAGAAGGAATATATAATAAATGATAATCAATCCGATGATCCATGGCCATTCCAACTACACCTTGACTTACGTGTGTCTGGATTGATTAATTCTTACACGAAAACCATTGACATATTTCGAGGAGGTAACCCTAACTTAGTTTCCCGATTATATTCCCAATGCCATTATGCCAGGCGCCACGGTGTAGTGGTGAGCACATTGGACTTTGAATCCAGGAGCCCGAGTTCGAACCTAGGTGGTGCCTTGACTCTTTTCTCATACGACATGGCTTTCAAATCTTCTGTTTTCTGGTTTGATAGGTGTGCAAGTGTCAATGGTATACATGATAATAGAAACATGACTTCTATACAAAGAGAAATGCATTTTAATTAATAATTAATCGGATGATCCATGGCTATTCCAATAACAACCTTTATTATACATATGTCTGGATTAAGTAATTCATACGCGAAAACCCTCAAAATCTTTCGAGGAGCTAACCCTAACCTAGTTTAATTATAATATTCCAACTGACATAAGTTCATGACAGGCGCCATGGTTTAGTTGTGAGCACATTCGACTTTGAATCCAGGAGCCCGAGTTCGAACCTCGGTGGTGCCTCAACCCTTTTCTCATAACACATCAAATCTTATGTCTTCTGGTTTGATAGTTGTGCAACTGTCAATGGTATACACAATATTAGAAACATTAACTTATATACAAAAAGAAATATATTACTGTTGATAATTAGTCTGATAATCCATGACTATTCCAATGACAATCTTATTATACATATGTCTGGATTAGGTAATTCATACGCAAAAACCCTCAAAATATTTCGAGGGGCTAACCCTAACCTAGTTTCCTTATAACATTTCTAATGACAGAAGTTCATGACAGGCGCTATGGTATAGTGGTGAGCACATTGGACTTTGAATCCAGGAGCCCGAGTTCGAACCACGGTGGTGCCTCGACCCTTTTCTCATAAGACATGGCTTTCAAATTTGATATCTTCTGGTTTGATAATTGCACAAGTCTAAATGCAATATACTACAATAGGAACATTAATTTTAAACTAGAAGGAATATATAATAAATGATAATCAATCCGATGATCCATGGCCATTCCAACTACACCTTGACTTACGTGTGTCTGGATTTATTAATTCTTACACGAAAACCATTGACATATTTCGAGGAGGTAACCCTAACTTAGTTTCCCGATTATATTCCCAATGCCACTATGCCAGGCGCCACGGTGTAGTGGTGAGCACATTGGACTTTGAATCCAGGAGCCCGAGTTCGAACCTAGGTGGTGCCTTGACTCTTTTCTCATACGACATGGCTTTCAAATCTTCTCTTTTCTGGTTTGATAGGTGTGCAAGTGTCAATGGTATACATGATAATAGAAACATGACTTCTATACAAAGAGAAATGCATTATAATTAATAATTAATCGGATGATCCATGGCTATTCCAATAACAACCTTTATTATACATATGTCTGGATTAAGTAATTCATACGCGAAAACCCTCAAAATCTTTCGAGGAGCTAACCCTAACCTAGTTTAATTATAATATTCCAACTGACATAAGTTCATGACAGGCGCCATGGTGTAGTGGTGAGCACATTGGACTTTGAATCCAGGAGCCCGAGTTCGAACCTCGGTGGTGCCTCAACCCTTTTCTCATAACACATCAAATCTTATGTCTTCTGGTTTGATAGTTGTGCAACTGTCAATGGTAAACACAATATTAGAAACATTGACTTATATACAAAAAGAAAAATATTACAATTGATAATTAATCGGATGATCCATGACTATTCCAATGACAATCTTTTCATACATATGTCTGGATTAGGCAATTCATACGCAAAAACCCTCAAAATATTTCGAGGGGCTAACCCTAACCTAGTTTCCTTAGAACATTTCTAATGACAGAAGTTCATGACAGGCGCTATGGTTTAGTGGTGAGCACATTGGACTCTGAATCCAGGAGCCCGAGTTCGAACCTCGGTGGTGCCTCGACCCTTTTCTCATAAGACATGGCTTTCAAATTTGATATCTTCTGGTTTGATAATTGCACAAGTCTAAATGCGATATACTACAATAGAAACATTAATTTTAAACTAGAAGGAATATATAATAAATGATAATCAATCTAATGATCCATGGCCATTCCAACTACACCTTGACTTACGTGTGTCTGGATTATTAATTCTTACACGAAAACCCTTGACATATTTCGAGGAGCTAACCCTAACCTAGTTTCCTGATTATATTCCAAATGCCACTATGCCAGGCGCCATGGTGTAGTGGTGAGCACATTGGACTTTGAATCCAGGTACCCGAGTTCGAACCTAGGTGGTGCCTCGACCCTTTTCTCATACGACGTGGCTTTCAAATCTTCTGTTTTCTGGTTTGATAGGTGTGCAAGTGTCAATGGTATACATGATAATAGAAACATGACTTATATACAAAGAGAAATGCATTTTAATTAATAATTAATCGGATGATCCATGGCTATTCCAATAACAACCTTTATTATACATATGTCTGGATTAAGTAATTCATACGCGAAAACCCTCAAAATCTTTCGAGGAGCTAACCCTAACCTAGTTTAATTATAATATTCCAACTGACATAAGTTCATGACAGGCGCCATGGTGTAGTGGTGAGCACATTGGACTTTGAATCCAGGAGCCCGAGTTCGAACCTCGGTGGTGCCTCAACCCTTTTCTCATAACACATCAAATCTTATGTCTGCTGGTTTGATAGTTGTGCAACTGTCAATGGTATACACAATATTAGAAACATTGACTTATATACAAAAAGAAATATATTACTGTTGATAATTAGTCTGATAATCCATGACTATTCCAATGACAATCTTTTCATACATATGTCTGGATTAGGTAATTCATACGCAAAAACCCTCAAAATATTTCGAGGGGCTAACCCTAACCTAGTTTCCTTATAACATTTCTAATGACAGAAGTTCATGACAGGCGCCTTGGTGTAGTGGTGAGCACATTGGACTTTGAATCCAGGAGCCCGAGTTCGAACCTCGGTGGTGCCTCGACCCTTTTCTCATAACACATGGCTTTCAAATTTGATATCTTCTGGTTTGATAATTGCACAAGTCTAAATGCGATATACTACAATAGAAACATTAATTTTAAACTAGAAGGAATATATAATAAATGATAATCAATCCGATGATCCATGGCCATTCCAACTACACCTTGACTTACGTGTGTCTGGATTTATTAATTCTTACACGAAAACCATTGACATATTTCGAGGAGGTAACCCTAACTTAGTTTCCCGATTATATTCCCAATGCCATTATGCCAGGCGCCACGGTGTAGTGGTGAGCACATTGGACTTTGAATCCAGGAGCCCGAGTTCGAACCTAGGTGGTGCCTTGACTCTTTTCTCATACGACATGGCTTTCAAATCTTCTGTTTTCTGGTTTGATAGGTGTGCAAGTGTCAATGGTATACATGATAATAGAAACATGACTTCTATACAAAGAGAAATGCATTTTAATTAATAATTAATCGGATGATCCATGGCTATTCCAATAACAACCTTTATTATACATATGTCTGGATTAAGTAATTCATACGCGAAAACCCTCAAAATCTTTCGAGGAGCTAACCCTAACCTAGTTTAATTATAATATTCCAACTGACATAAGTTCATGACAGGCGCCATGGTGTAGTGGTGAGCACATTGGACTTTGAATCCAGGAGCCCGAGTTCGAACCTCGGTGGTGCCTCAACCCTTTTCTCATAACACATCAAATCTTATGTCTGCTGGTTTGATAGTTGTGCAACTGTCAATGGTATACACAATATTAGAAACATTGACTTATATACAAAAAGAAATATATTACTGTTGATAATTAGTCTGATAATCCATGACTATTCCAATGACAATCTTTTCATACATATGTCTGGATTAGGTAATTCATACGCAAAAACCCTCAAAATATTTCGAGGGGCTAACCCTAACCTAGTTTCCTTATAACATTTCTAATGACAGAAGTTCATGACAGGCGCCTTGGTGTAGTGGTGAGCACATTGGACTTTGAATCCAGGAGCCCGAGTTCGAACCTCGGTGGTGCCTCGACCCTTTTCTCATAACACATGGCTTTCAAATTTGATATCTTCTGGTTTGATAATTGCACAAGTCTAAATGCGATATACTACAATAGAAACATTAATTTTAAACTAGAAGGAATATATAATAAATGATAATCAATCCGATGATCCATGGCCATTCCAACTACACCTTGACTTACGTGTGTCTGGATTTATTAATTCTTACACGAAAACCATTGACATATTTCGAGGAGGTAACCCTAACTTAGTTTCCCGATTATATTCCCAATGCCATTATGCCAGGCGCCACGGTGTAGTGGTGAGCACATTGGACTTTGAATCCAGGAGCCCGAGTTCGAACCTAGGTGGTGCCTTGACTCTTTTCTCATACGACATGGCTTTCAAATCTTCTGTTTTCTTGTTTGATAGGTGTGCAAGTGTCAATGGTATACATGATAATAGAAACATGACTTCTATACAAAGAGAAATGCATTTTAATTAATAATTAATCGGATGATCCATGGCTATTCCAATAACAACCTTTATTATACATATGTCTGGATTAAGTAATTCATACGCGAAAACCCTCAAAATCTTTCGAGGAGCTAACCCTAACCTAGTTTAATTATAATATTCCAACTGACATAAGTTCATGACAGGCGCCATGGTGTAGTGGTGAGCACATTGGACTTTGAATCCAGGAGCCCGAGTTCGAACCTCGGTGGTGCCTCAACCCTTTTCTCATAACACATCAAATCTTATGTCTGCTGGTTTGATAGTTGTGCAACTGTCAATGGTATACACAATATTAGAAACATTGACTTATATACAAAAAGAAATATATTACTGTTGATAATTAGTCTGATAATCCATGACTATTCCAATGACAATCTTTTCATACATATGTCTGGATTAGGTAATTCATACGCAAAAACCCTCAAAATATTTCGAGGGGCTAACCCTAACCTAGTTTCCTTATAACATTTCTAATGACAGAAGTTCATGACAGGCGCCTTGGTGTAGTGGTGAGCACATTGGACTTTGAATCCAGGAGCCCGAGTTCGAACCTCGGTGGTGCCTCGACCCTTTTCTCATAACACATGGCTTTCAAATTTGATATCTTCTGGTTTGATAATTGCACAAGTCTAAATGCGATATACTACAATAGAAACATTAATTTTAAACTAGAAGGAATATATAATAAATGATAATCAATCCGATGATCCATGGCCATTCCAACTACACCTTGACTTACGTGTGTCTGGATTGATTAATTCTTACACGAAAACCATTGACATATTTCGAGGAGGTAACCCTAACTTAGTTTCCCGATTATATTCCCAATGCCATTATGCCAGGCGCCACGGTGTAGTGGTGAGCACATTGGACTTTGAATCCAGGAGCCCGAGTTCGAACCTAGGTGGTGCCTTGACTCTTTTCTCATACGACATGGCTTTCAAATCTTCTGTTTTCTGGTTTGATAGGTGTGCAAGTGTCAATGGTATACATGATAATAGAAACATGACTTCTATACAAAGAGAAATGCATTTTAATTAATAATTAATCGGATGATCCATGGCTATTCCAATAACAACCTTTATTATACATATGTCTGGATTAAGTAATTCATACGCGAAAACCCTCAAAATCTTTCGAGGAGCTAACCCTAACCTAGTTTAATTATAATATTCCAACTGACATAAGTTCATGACAGGCGCCATGGTGTAGTGGTGAGCACATTCGACTTTGAATCCAGGAGCCCGAGTTCGAACCTCGGTGGTGCCTCAACCCTTTTCTCATAACACATCAAATCTTATGTCTTCTGGTTTGATAGTTGTGCAACTGTCAATGGTATACACAATATTAGAAACATTAACTTATATACAAAAAGAAATATATTACTGTTGATAATTAGTCTGATAATCCATGACTATTCCAATGACAATCTTATTATACATATGTCTGGATTAGGTAATTCATACGCAAAAACCCTCAAAATATTTCGAGGGGCTAACCCTAACCTAGTTTCCTTATAACATTTCTAATGACAGAAGTTCATGACAGGCGCTATGGTATAGTGGTGAGCACATTGGACTTTGAATCCAGGAGCCCGAGTTCGAACCACGGTGGTGCCTCGACCCTTTTCTCATAAGACATGGCTTTCAAATTTGATATCTTCTGGTTTGATAATTGCACAAGTCTAAATGCAATATACTACAATAGGAACATTAATTTTAAACTAGAAGGAATATATAATAAATGATAATCAATCCGATGATCCATGGCCATTCCAACTACACCTTGACTTACGTGTGTCTGGATTTATTAATTCTTACACGAAAACCATTGACATATTTCGAGGAGGTAACCCTAACTTAGTTTCCCGATTATATTCCCAATGCCACTATGCCAGGCGCCACGGTGTAGTGGTGAGCACATTGGACTTTGAATCCAGGAGCCCGAGTTCGAACCTAGGTGGTGCCTTGACTCTTTTCTCATACGACATGGCTTTCAAATCTTCTCTTTTCTGGTTTGATAGGTGTGCAAGTGTCAATGGTATACATGATAATAGAAACATGACTTCTATACAAAGAGAAATGCATTTTAATTAATAATTAATCGGATGATCCATGGCTATTCCAATAACAACCTTTATTATACATATGTCTGGATTAAGTAATTCATACGCGAAAACCCTCAAAATCTTTCGAGGAGCTAACCCTAACCTAGTTTAATTATAATATTCCAACTGACATAAGTTCATGACAGGCGCCATGGTGTAGTGGTGAGCACATTGGACTTTGAATCCAGGAGCCCGAGTTCGAACCTCGGTGGTGCCTCAACCCTTTTCTCATAACACATCAAATCTTATGTCTTCTGGTTTGATAGTTGTGCAACTGTCAATGGTAAACACAATATTAGAAACATTGACTTATATACAAAAAGAAAAATATTACAATTGATAATTAATCGGATGATCCATGACTATTCCAATGACAATCTTTTCATACATATGTCTGGATTAGGCAATTCATACGCAAAAACCCTCAAAATATTTCGAGGGGCTAACCCTAACCTAGTTTCCTTAGAACATTTCTAATGACAGAAGTTCATGACAGGCGCTATGGTTTAGTGGTGAGCACATTGGACTCTGAATCCAGGAGCCCGAGTTCGAACCTCGGTGGTGCCTCGACCCTTTTCTCATAAGACATGGCTTTCAAATTTGATATCTTCTGGTTTGATAATTGCACAAGTCTAAATGCGATATACTACAATAGAAACATTAATTTTAAACTAGAAGGAATATATAATAAATGATAATCAATCTAATGATCCATGGCCATTCCAACTACACCTTGACTTACGTGTGTCTGGATTATTAATTCTTACACGAAAACCCTTGACATATTTCGAGGAGCTAACCCTAACCTAGTTTCCTGATTATATTCCAAATGCCACTATGCCAGGCGCCATGGTGTAGTGGTGAGCACATTGGACTTTGAATCCAGGTACCCGAGTTCGAACCTAGGTGGTGCCTCGACCCTTTTCTCATACGACGTGGCTTTCAAATCTTCTGTTTTCTGGTTTGATAGGTGTGCAAGTGTCAATGGTATACATGATAATAGAAACATGACTTATATACAAAGAGAAATGCATTTTAATTAATAATTAATCGGATGATCCATGGCTATTCCAATAACAACCTTTATTATACATATGTCTGGATTAAGTAATTCATACGCGAAAACCCTCAAAATCTTTCGAGGAGCTAACCCTAACCTAGTTTAATTATAATATTCCAACTGACATAAGTTCATGACAGGCGCCATGGTGTAGTGGTGAGCACATTGGACTTTGAATCCAGGAGCCCGAGTTCGAACCTCGGTGGTGCCTCAACCCTTTTCTCATAACACATCAAATCTTATGTCTGCTGGTTTGATAGTTGTGCAACTGTCAATGGTATACACAATATTAGAAACATTGACTTATATACAAAAAGAAATATATTACTGTTGATAATTAGTCTGATAATCCATGACTATTCCAATGACAATCTTTTCATACATATGTCTGGATTAGGTAATTCATACGCAAAAACCCTCAAAATATTTCGAGGGGCTAACCCTAACCTAGTTTCCTTATAACATTTCTAATGACAGAAGTTCATGACAGGCGCCTTGGTGTAGTGGTGAGCACATTGGACTTTGAATCCAGGAGCCCGAGTTCGAACCTCGGTGGTGCCTCGACCCTTTTCTCATAACACATGGCTTTCAAATTTGATATCTTCTGGTTTGATAATTGCACAAGTCTAAATGCGATATACTACAATAGAAACATTAATTTTAAACTAGAAGGAATATATAATAAATGATAATCAATCCGATGATCCATGGCCATTCCAACTACACCTTGACTTACGTGTGTCTGGATTTATTAATTCTTACACGAAAACCATTGACATATTTCGAGGAGGTAACCCTAACTTAGTTTCCCGATTATATTCCCAATGCCATTATGCCAGGCGCCACGGTGTAGTGGTGAGCACATTGGACTTTGAATCCAGGAGCCCGAGTTCGAACCTAGGTGGTGCCTTGACTCTTTTCTCATACGACATGGCTTTCAAATCTTCTGTTTTCTGGTTTGATAGGTGTGCAAGTGTCAATGGTATACATGATAATAGAAACATGACTTCTATACAAAGAGAAATGCATTTTAATTAATAATTAATCGGATGATCCATGGCTATTCCAATAACAACCTTTATTATACATATGTCTGGATTAAGTAATTCATACGCGAAAACCCTCAAAATCTTTCGAGGAGCTAACCCTAACCTAGTTTAATTATAATATTCCAACTGACATAAGTTCATGACAGGCGCCATGGTGTAGTGGTGAGCACATTGGACTTTGAATCCAGGAGCCCGAGTTCGAACCTCGGTGGTGCCTCAACCCTTTTCTCATAACACATCAAATCTTATGTCTGCTGGTTTGATAGTTGTGCAACTGTCAATGGTATACACAATATTAGAAACATTGACTTATATACAAAAAGAAATATATTACTGTTGATAATTAGTCTGATAATCCATGACTATTCCAATGACAATCTTTTCATACATATGTCTGGATTAGGTAATTCATACGCAAAAACCCTCAAAATATTTCGAGGGGCTAACCCTAACCTAGTTTCCTTATAACATTTCTAATGACAGAAGTTCATGACAGGCGCCTTGGTGTAGTGGTGAGCACATTGGACTTTGAATCCAGGAGCCCGAGTTCGAACCTCGGTGGTGCCTCGACCCTTTTCTCATAACACATGGCTTTCAAATTTGATATCTTCTGGTTTGATAATTGCACAAGTCTAAATGCGATATACTACAATAGAAACATTAATTTTAAACTAGAAGGAATATATAATAAATGATAATCAATCCGATGATCCATGGCCATTCCAACTACACCTTGACTTACGTGTGTCTGGATTGATTAATTCTTACACGAAAACCATTGACATATTTCGAGGAGGTAACCCTAACTTAGTTTCCCGATTATATTCCCAATGCCATTATGCCAGGCGCCACGGTGTAGTGGTGAGCACATTGGACTTTGAATCCAGGAGCCCGAGTTCGAACCTAGGTGGTGCCTTGACTCTTTTCTCATACGACATGGCTTTCAAATCTTCTGTTTTCTGGTTTGATAGGTGTGCAAGTGTCAATGGTATACATGATAATAGAAACATGACTTCTATACAAAGAGAAATGCATTTTAATTAATAATTAATCGGATGATCCATGGCTATTCCAATAACAACCTTTATTATACATATGTCTGGATTAAGTAATTCATACGCGAAAACCCTCAAAATCTTTCGAGGAGCTAACCCTAACCTAGTTTAATTATAATATTCCAACTGACATAAGTTCATGACAGGCGCCATGGTGTAGTGGTGAGCACATTCGACTTTGAATCCAGGAGCCCGAGTTCGAACCTCGGTGGTGCCTCAACCCTTTTCTCATAACACATCAAATCTTATGTCTTCTGGTTTGATAGTTGTGCAACTGTCAATGGTATACACAATATTAGAAACATTAACTTATATACAAAAAGAAATATATTACTGTTGATAATTAGTCTGATAATCCATGACTATTCCAATGACAATCTTATTATACATATGTCTGGATTAGGTAATTCATACGCAAAAACCCTCAAAATATTTCGAGGGGCTAACCCTAACCTAGTTTCCTTATAACATTTCTAATGACAGAAGTTCATGACAGGCGCTATGGTATAGTGGTGAGCACATTGGACTTTGAATCCAGGAGCCCGAGTTCGAACCACGGTGGTGCCTCGACCCTTTTCTCATAAGACATGGCTTTCAAATTTGATATCTTCTGGTTTGATAATTGCACAAGTCTAAATGCAATATACTACAATAGGAACATTAATTTTAAACTAGAAGGAATATATAATAAATGATAATCAATCCGATGATCCATGGCCATTCCAACTACACCTTGACTTACGTGTGTCTGGATTTATTAATTCTTACACGAAAACCATTGACATATTTCGAGGAGGTAACCCTAACTTAGTTTCCCGATTATATTCCCAATGCCACTATGCCAGGCGCCACGGTGTAGTGGTGAGCACATTGGACTTTGAATCCAGGAGCCCGAGTTCGAACCTAGGTGGTGCCTTGACTCTTTTCTCATACGACATGGCTTTCAAATCTTCTCTTTTCTGGTTTGATAGGTGTGCAAGTGTCAATGGTATACATGATAATAGAAACATGACTTCTATACAAAGAGAAATGCATTTTAATTAATAATTAATCGGATGATCCATGGCTATTCCAATAACAACCTTTATTATACATATGTCTGGATTAAGTAATTCATACGCGAAAACCCTCAAAATCTTTCGAGGAGCTAACCCTAACCTAGTTTAATTATAATATTCCAACTGACATAAGTTCATGACAGGCGCCATGGTGTAGTGGTGAGCACATTGGACTTTGAATCCAGGAGCCCGAGTTCGAACCTCGGTGGTGCCTCAACCCTTTTCTCATAACACATCAAATCTTATGTCTTCTGGTTTGATAGTTGTGCAACTGTCAATGGTAAACACAATATTAGAAACATTGACTTATATACAAAAAGAAAAATATTACAATTGATAATTAATCGGATGATCCATGACTATTCCAATGACAATCTTTTCATACATATGTCTGGATTAGGCAATTCATACGCAAAAACCCTCAAAATATTTCGAGGGGCTAACCCTAACCTAGTTTCCTTAGAACATTTCTAATGACAGAAGTTCATGACAGGCGCTATGGTTTAGTGGTGAGCACATTGGACTCTGAATCCAGGAGCCCGAGTTCGAACCTCGGTGGTGCCTCGACCCTTTTCTCATAAGACATGGCTTTCAAATTTGATATCTTCTGGTTTGATAATTGCACAAGTCTAAATGCGATATACTACAATAGAAACATTAATTTTAAACTAGAAGGAATATATAATAAATGATAATCAATCTAATGATCCATGGCCATTCCAACTACACCTTGACTTACGTGTGTCTGGATTATTAATTCTTACACGAAAACCCTTGACATATTTCGAGGAGCTAACCCTAACCTAGTTTCCTGATTATATTCCAAATGCCACTATGCCAGGCGCCATGGTGTAGTGGTGAGCACATTGGACTTTGAATCCAGGTACCCGAGTTCGAACCTAGGTGGTGCCTCGACCCTTTTCTCATACGACGTGGCTTTCAAATCTTCTGTTTTCTGGTTTGATAGGTGTGCAAGTGTCAATGGTATACATGATAATAGAAACATGACTTATATACAAAGAGAAATGCATTTTAATTAATAATTAATCGGATGATCCATGGCTATTCCAATAACAACCTTTATTATACATATGTCTGGATTAAGTAATTCATACGCGAAAACCCTCAAAATCTTTCGAGGAGCTAACCCTTACCTAGTTTAATTATAATATTCAAACTGACAGTAGTTCATGACAGGCGCCATGGTGTAGTGGTGAGCACATTGGACTTTGAATCCAGGAGCCCGAGTTCAAACCTCGGTGGTGCCTCGACCCTTTTCTCATAACACATCAAATCCTATGTCTTCTGGTTTGATAGTTGTGCAACTTTCAATGGTATACACAATATTAGAAACATTGACTTATATACAAAAAGAAATATATTACAGTTGATAATTAGTCTGATAATCCATGACTATTCCAATGACAATCTTTTTATACATATGTCTGGATTAGGTAATTCATACGCAAAAACCCTCAAAATATTTCGAGGGGCTAACCCTAACCTAGTTTCCTTATAACATTTCTAATGACAGAAGTTCATGACAGGCGCCATGGTGTAGTGGTGAGCACATTGGACTTTGAATCCAGGAGCCCGAGTTCGAACCTCGGTGGTGCCTCGACCCTTTTCTCATAAGACATGGCTTTCAAATTTGATATCTTCTGGTTTGATAATTGCACAAGTCTAAATGCAATATACTACAATAGAAACATTAATTTTAAACTTGAAGGAATATATAATAAATGATAATCAATCCGATGATCCATGGCCATTCCAACTACACCTTGACTTACGTGTGTCTGGATTTATTAATTCTTACACGAAAACCATTGACATATTTCGAGGAGGTAACCCTAACTTAGTTTCCCGATTATATTCCCAATGCCACTATGCCAGGCGCCACAGTGTAGTGGTGAGCACATTGGACTTTGAATCCAGGAGCCCGAGTTCGAACCTAGGTGGTGCCTTGACTCTTTTCTCATACGACATGGCTTTCAAATCTTCTCTTTTCTGGTTTGATAGGTGTGCAAGTGTCAATGGTATACATGATAATAGAAACATGCCTTCTATACAAAGAGAAATGCATTATAATTAATAATTAATCGGATGATCCATGGCTATTCCAATAACAACCTTTATTATACATATGTCTGGATTAAGTAATTCATACGCGAAAACCCTCAAAATCTTTCGAGGAGCTAACCCTAACCTAGTTTAATTATAATATTCCAACTGACATAAGTTCATGACAGGCGCCATGGTGTAGTGGTGAGCACATTGGACTTTGAATCCAGGAGCCCGAGTTCGAACCTCGGTGGTGCCTCAACCCTTTTCTCATAACACATCAAATCTTATGTCTTCTGGTTTGATAGTTGTGCAACTGTCAATGGTATACACAATATTAGAAACATTGACTTATATACAAAAAGAAAAATATTACAATTGATAATTAATCGGATGATCCATGACTATTCCAATGACAATCTTTTCATACATATGTCTGGATTAGGCAATTCATACGCAAAAACCCTCAAAATATTTCGAGGGGCTAACTTAATTTCCCGATTATATTCCCAATGCCACTATGCCAGGCGCCATGGTGTAGTGGTGAGCACATTGGACTTTGAATCCAGGAGCCCGAGTTCGAACCTCGGTGGTGCCTCGACCCTTTTCTCATAACACATGGCTTTCAAATTTGATATCTTCTGGTTTGATAATTGCACAAGTCTAAATGCAATATACTACAATAGAAACATTAATTTTAAACTAGAAGGAATATATAATAAATGATAATCAATCCGATGATCCATGGCCATTCCAACTACACCTTGACTTACGTGTGTCTGGATTTATTAATTCTTACACGAAAACCCTTGGCATATTTCGAGGAGGTAACCCTAACTTAGTTTCCCGATTATATTCCCAATGCCACTATGCCAGGCGCCACGGTGTAGTGGTGAGCACATTGGACTTTGAATCCAGGTACCCGAGTTCGAACCTCGGTGGTGCCTCTACCCTTTTCTCATACGACATGGCTTTCAAATCTTGTGTCTTCTGGTTTGATAGGTGTGCAAGTGTCAATGGTATACATGATAATAGAAACATGACTTATATACAAAAGAAATGCATTATAATTGATAATTAATCGGATGATCCATGGCTATTTCAATAACAACCTTTATTATACATGTCAGGATTAATTAATTTGTACACTAAAACCCTCAAAATATTTCGAACAGCTTACCCTAACCTAGTTTAATTATAATATTCCCAATGACAGTAGTTCATGACAGGCGCCATGGTGTAGTGGTGAGCACATTGGACTTTGAATCCAGGAGCCCGAGTTCGAACCTCGGTGGTGCCTCGACCCTTTTCTCATAACACATCAAATCTTGTGTCTTCTGGTTTGATAGTTGTGCAACTGTCAGTGGTATACATGATAATAGAAACATTGACTTATATACAAAAAGAAATATATTACAATTGATAATTAATCAGATGATCCATGACTATTCCAATGACAATCTTTTTATACATATGTCGGGATTAGGTAATTCATACGCAAAAACCCTCAAAATATTTCGAGGGGCTAACACTAACCTAGTTTCCTTATAACATTTCTAATGACAGAAGTTCATGACAGGCGCCATGGTGTAGTGGTGAGCACATTGGACTTTGAATCCAGGAGCCCAAGTTCGAACCTCGGTGGTGCCTCGACCCTTTTCTCATAAGACATGGCTTTCAAATTTGATATCTTCTGGTTTGATAATTGCACAAGTCTAAATGCGATATACTACAGTAGAAACATTAATTTTAAGCTAGAAGGAATATATAATTAATGATAATCAATCTAATGATCCATGGCCATTCCAACTACACCTTGACTTACATATGTCTGGATTAAGTAATTCATACGCGAAAACCCTCAAAATCTTTCGAGGAGCTAACCCTAACCTAGTTTAATCATAATATTCCAACTGACATAAGTTCATGACAGGCGCCATGGTGTAGTGGTGAGCACATTCGACTTTGAATCCAGGAGCCCGAGTTCGAACCTCAGTGGTGCCTCGACCCTTTTCTCATAACACATCAAATC
The DNA here is from genome assembly GCA_950022655.1 of Alentia gelatinosa. NCBI lineage: Eukaryota > Metazoa > Annelida > Polychaeta > Phyllodocida > Polynoidae > Alentia > Alentia gelatinosa. Next base: position 111,731,813 of record OX465582.1, read on the forward strand.
TTATGTCTTCTGGTTTGATAGTTGTGGAACTGTCAATGGTATACACAATATTAGAAACATTGACTTATATACAAAAAGAAATATATTACAGTTGATAATTAGTCTGATAATCCATGACTATTCCAATGACAATCTTTTCATACATATGTCTGGATTAGGTAATTCATACGCAAAAACCCTCAAAATATTTCGAGGGGCTAACCCTAACCTAGTTTCCTTATAACATTTCTAATGACAGAAGTTCATGACAGGCGCCTTGGTGTAGTGGTGAGCACATTGGACTTTGAATCCAGGAGCCCGAGTTCGAACCTCGGTGGTGCCTCGACCCTTTTCTCATAACACATGGCTTTCAAATTTGATATCTTCTGGTTTGATAATTGCACAAGTCTAAATGCGATATACTACAATAGAAACATTAATTTTAAACTAGAAGGAATATATAATAAATGATAATCAATCCGATGATCCATGGCCATTCCAACTACACCTTGACTTACGTGTGTCTGGATTTATTAATTCTTACACGAAAACCATTGACATATTTCGAGGAGGTAACCCTAACTTAGTTTCCCGATTATATTCCCAATGCCACTATGCCAGGCGCCACGGTGTAGTGGTGAGCACATTGGACTTTGAATCCAGGAGTCCGAGTTCGAACCTAGGTGGTGCCTTGACTCTTTTCTCATACGACATGGCTTTCAAATCTTCTGTTTTCTGGTTTGATAGGTGTGCAAGTGTCAATGGTATACATGATAATAGAAACATGACTTCTATACAAAGAGAAATGCATTTTAATTAATAATTAATCGGATGATCCATGGCTATTCCAATAACAACCTTTATTATACATATGTCTGGATTAAGTAATTCATACGCGAAAACCCTCAAAATCTTTCGAGGAGCTAACCCTAACCTAGTTTAATTATAATATTCCAACTGACATAAGTTCATGACAGGCGCCATGGTGTAGTGGTGAGCACATTGGACTTTGAATCCAGGAGCCCGAGTTCGAACCTCGGTGGTGCCTCAACCCTTTTCTCATAACACATCAAATCCTATGTCTTCTGGTTTGATAGTTGTGCAACTGTCAATGGTATACACAATATTAGAAACATTGACTTATATACAAAAAGAAATATATTACTGTTGATAATTAGTCTGATAATCCATGACTATTCCAATGACAATCTTTTTATACATATGTCTGGATTAGGTAATTCATACGCAAAAACCCTCAAAATATTTCGAGGGGCTAACCCTAACCTAGTTTCCTTATAACATTTCTAATGACAGAAGTTCATGACAGGCGCTATGGTATAGTGGTGAGCACATTGGACTTTGAATCCAGGAGCCCGAGTTCGAACCACGGTGGTGCCTCGACCCTTTTCTCATAAGACATGGCTTTCAAATTTGATATCTTCTGGTTTGATAATTGCACAAGTCTAAATGCAATATACTACAATAGAAACATTAATTTTAAACTAGAAGGAATATATAATAAATGATAATCAATCCGATGATCCATGGCCATTCCAACTACACCTTGACTTACGTGTGTCTGGATTTATTAATTCTTACACGAAAACCATTGACATATTTCGAGGAGGTAACCCTAACTTAGTTTCCCGATTATATTCCCAATGCCACTATGCCAGGCGCAACGGTGTAGTGGTGAGCACATTGGACTTTGAATCCAGGAGCCCGAGTTCGAACCTAGGTGGTGCCTTGACTCTTTTCTCATACGACATGGCTTTCAAATCTTCTCTTTTCTGGTTTGATAGGTGTGCAAGTGTCAATGGTATACATGATAATAGAAACATGACTTCTATACAAAGAGAAATGCATTATAATTAATAATTAATCGGATGATCCATGGCTATTCCAATAACAACCTTTATTATACATATGTCTGGATTAAGTAATTCATACGCGAAAACCCTCAAAATCTTTCGAGGAGCTAACCCTAACCTAGTTTAATTATAATATTCCAACTGACATAAGTTCATGACAGGCGCCATGGTGTAGTGGTGAGCACATTGGACTTTGAATCCAGGAGCCCGAGTTCGAACCTCGGTGGTGCCTCAACCCTTTTCTCATAACACATCAAATCTTATGTCTTCTGGTTTGATAGTTGTGCAACTGTCAATGGTATACACAATATTAGAAACATTGACTTATATACAAAAAGAAAAATATTACAATTGATAATTAATCGGATGATCCATGACTATTCCAATGACAATCTTTACATACATATGTCTGGATTAGGCAATTCATACGCAAAAACCCTCAAAATATTTCGAGGGGCTAACCCTAACCTAGTTTCCTTAGAACATTTCTAATGACAGAAGTTCATGACAGGCGCTATGGTATAGTGGTGAGCACATTGGACTTTGAATCCAGGAGCCCGAGTTCGAACCTCGGTGGTGCCTCGACCCTTTTCTCATAACACATGGCTTTCAAATTTGATATCTAATGGTTTGATAATTGCACAAGTCTAAATGCGATATACTACAATAGAAACATTAATTTTAAACTAGAAGGAATATATAATAAATGATAATCAATCTAATGATCCATGGCCATTCCAACTACACCTTGACTTACGTGTGTCTGGATTTATTAATTCTTACACGAAAACCCTTGACATATTTCAGGAGCTAACCCTAACCTAGTTTCCTGATTATATTCCAAATGCCACTATGCCAGGCGCCATGGTGTAGTGGTGAGCACATTGGACTTTGAATCCAGGTACCCGAGTTCGAACCTCGGTGGTGCCTCTACCCTTTTCTCATACGACATGGCTTTCAAATCTTGTGTCTTCTGGTTTGATAGGTGTGCAAGTGTCAATGGTATACATGATAATAGAAACATGACTTATATACAAAAAGAAATGCATTATAATTGATAATTAATCGGATGATCCATGGCTATTTCAATAACAACCTTTATTATACATGTCAGGATTAATTAATTTGTACACTAAAACCCTCAAAATATTTCGAACAGCTAACCCTAACCTAGTTTAATTATAATATTCCCAATGACAGTAGTTCATGACAGGCGCCATGGTGTAGTGGTGAGCACATTGGACTTTGAATCCAGGAGCCCGAGTTCGAACCTCGGTGGTGCCTCGACCCTTTTCTCATAACACATCAAATCTAGTGTCTTCTGGTTTGATAGTTGTGCAACTGTCAGTGGTATACATGATAATAGAAACATTGACTTATATACAAAAAGGAATATATTACAATTGATAATTAATCAGATGATCCATGACTATTCCAATGACAATCTTTTTATACATATGTCGGGATTAGGTAATTCATATGCAAAAACCCTCAAAATATTTCGAGGGGCTAACACTAACCTAGTTTCCTTATAACATTTCTGATGACAGAAGTTCATGACAGGCGCCATGGTGTAGTGGTGAGCACATTGGACTTTGAATCCAGGAGCCCGAGTTCGAACCTCGGTGGTGCCTCGACCCTTTTCTCATAAGACATGGCTTTCAAATTTGATATCTTCTGGTTTGATAATTGCACAAGTCTAAATGCGATATACTACAATAGAAACATTAATCTTAAACTAGAAGGAATATATAATAAATGATAATCAATCTTATGATCCATGGCCATTCCAACTACACCTTGACTTACGTGTGTCTGGATTTATTAATTCTTACACGAAAACCATTGACATATTTCGAGGAGGTAACCCTAACTTAGTTTCCCGATTATATTCCCAATGCCACTATGCCAGGCGCCACGGTGTAGTGGTGAGCACATTGGACTTTGAATCCAGGAGCCCGAGTTCGAACCTAGGTGGTGCCTTGACTCTTTTCTCATACGACATGGCTTTCAAATCTTCTGTTTTCTGGTTTGATAGGTGTGCAAGTGTCAATGGTATACATGATAATAGAAACATGACTTATACACAAAAAGAAATGCATTATAATTGATAATTAATCGGATGATCCATGGCTATTCCAATAACAACCTTTATTATACATATGTCTGGATTAAGTAATTCATACGCGAAAACCCTCAAAATATTTCGAGGAGCTAACCCTAACCTAGTTTAATTACAATATTCCAACTGATATTAGTTCATGACAGGCGCCATGGTGTAGTGGTGAGCACATTGGACTTTGAATCCAGGAGCCCGAGTTCGAACCTCGGTGGTGCCTCGACCCTTTTCTCATAACACATTGCTTTCAAATTTGATATCTTCTGGTTTGATAATTGCACAAGTCTAAATGCAATATACTACAATAGAAACATTAATTTTAAACTAGAAGGAATATATAATAAATGATAATCAATCCGATGATCCATGGCCATTCCAACTACACCTTGACTTACGTGTGTCTGGATTTATTAATTCTTACACGAAAACCCTTGACATATTTCGAGGAGGTAACCCTAACTTAGTTTCCCGATTATATTCCCAATGCCACTATGCCAGGCGCCACGGTGTAGTGGTGAGCACATTGGACTTTGAATCCAGGTACCCGAGTTCGAACCTCGGTGGTGTGCAAGTGTCAATGGTATACATGATAATAGAAACATGACTTATATACAAAGAGAAATGCATTATAATTAATAATTAATCGGATGATCCATGGCTATTCCAATAACAACCTTTATTATACATATGTCTGGATTAAGTAATTCATACGCGAAAACCCTCAAAATCTTTCGAGGAGCTAACCCTAACCTAGTTTAATTATAACATTCCAACTGACATTAGTTCATGACAGGCGCCATGGTGTAGTGGTGAGCACATTGGACTTTGAATCCAGGAGCCCGAGTTCGAACCTCGGTGGTGCCTCAACCCTTTTCTCATAACACATCAAATCTTATGTCTTCTGGTTTGATAGTTGTGCAATTGTCAATGGTATACACAATATTAGAAACATTGACTTATATACAAAAAGAAAAATATTACAATTGATAATTAATCGGATGATCCATGACTATTCCAATGACAATCTTTTCATACATATGTCTGGATTAGGCAATTCATACGCAAAAACCCTCAAAATATTTCGAGGGGCTAACCCTAACCTAGTTTCCTTATAACATTTCTAATGACAGAAGTTCATGACAGGCGCCATGGTATAGTGGTGAGCACATTGGACTTTGAATCCAGGAGCCCGAGTTCGAACCTCGGTGGTGCCTCGACCCTTTTCTCATAACACATGGCTTTCAAATTTGATATCTTCTGGTTTGATAATTGCACAAGTCTAAATGCGATATACTACAATAGAAACATTAATTTTAAACTAGAAGGAATATATAATAAATGATAATCAATCTAATGATCCATGGCCATTCCAACTACACCTTGACTTACGTGTGTCTGGATTATTAATTCTTACACGAAAACCCTTGACATATTTCGAGGAGCTAACCCTAACCTAGTTTCCTGATTATATTCCAAATGCCACTATGCCAGGCGCCATGGTGTAGTGGTGAGCACATTGGACTTTGAATCCAGGTACCCGAGTTCGAACCTAGGTGGTGCCTCGACCCTTTTCTCATACGACGTGGCTTTCAAATCTTGTGTCTTCTGGTTTGATAGGTGTGCAACTGTCAATGGTATACATGATAATAGAAACATGACTTATATACAAAAAGAAATGCATTATAATTGATAATTAATCGGATGATCCATGGCTATTTCAAAAACAACCTTTATTATACATGTCAGGATTAATTAATTCGTACACTAAAACCCTCAAAATATTTCGAGGAGCTAACCATAACCTAGTTTAATTATAATATTCCCAATGACAGTAGTTCATGACAGGCGCCATGGTGTAGTGGTGAGCACATTGGACTTTGAATCCAGGAGCCCGAGTTCGAACCTCGGTGGTGCCTCGACCCTTTTCTCATAACACATCAAATCTAGTGTCTTCTGGTTTGATAGTTGTGCAACTGTCAGTGGTATACATGATAATAGAAACATTGACTTATATACAAAAAGGAATATATTACAATTGATAATTAATCAGATGATCCATGACTATTCCAATGACAATCTTTTTATACATATGTCGGGATAAGGTAATTCATATGCAAAAACCCTCAAAATATTTCGAGGGGCTAACACTAACCTAGTTTCCTTATAACATTTCTGATGACAGAAGTTCATGACAGGCGCCATGGTGTAGTGGTGAGCACATTGGACTTTGAATCCAGGAGCCCGAGTTCGAACCTCGGTGGTGCCTCGACCCTTTTCTCATAAGACATGGCTTTCAAATTTGATATCTTCTGGTTTGATAATTGCACAAGTCTAAATGCGATATACTACAGTAGAAACATTAATTTTAAACTAGAAGGAATATATAATAAATGATAATCAATCTAAAGATCCATGGCCATTCCAACTACACCTTGACTTACATATGTCTGGATTAAGTAATTCATACGCGAAAACCCTCAAAATCTTTCGAGGAGCTAACCCTAACCTAGTTTAGTTATAATATTCCAACTGACATAGGTTCATGACAGGCGCCATGGTGTAGTGGTGAGCACATTGGACTTTGAATCCAGGAGCCCGAGTTCGAACCTCGGTGGTGCCTCGACCCTTTTCTCATAAGACATGGCTTTCAAATTTGATATCTTCTGGTTTGATAATTGCACAAGTCTAAATGCGATATACTACAATAGAAACATTAATTTTAAACTAGAAGGAATATATAATAAATGATAATCAATCTAATGATCCATGGCCATTCCAACTACACCTTGACTTACGTGTGTCTGGATTATTAATTCTTACACGAAAACCCTTGACATATTTCGAGGAGCTAACCCTAACCTAGTTTCCTGATTATATTCCAAATGCCACTATGCCAGGCGCCATGGTGTAGTGGTGAGCACATTGGACTTTGAATCCAGGTACCCGAGTTCGAACCTAGGTGGTGCCTCGACCCTTTTCTCATACGACGTGGCTTTCAAATCTTGTGTCTTCTGGTTTGATAGGTGTGCAAGTGTCAATGGTATACATGATAATAGAAACATGACTTATATACAAAAAGAAATGCATTATAATTGATAATTAATTGGATGATCCATGGCTATTACAAAAACAACCTTTATTATACATGTCAGGATTAATTAATTCGTACACTAAAACCCTCAAAATATTTCGAGGAGCTAACCATAACCTAGTTTAATTATAATATTCCAACTGACATAAGTTCATGACAGGCGCCATGGTGTAGTGGTGAGCACATTGGACTTTGAATCCAGGAGCCCGAGTTCGAACCTCGGTGGTGCCTCAACCCTTTTCTCATAACACATCAAATCTTATGTCTTCTGGTTTGATAGTTGTGCAACTGTCAATGGTATACACAATATTAGAAACATTGACTTATATACAAAAAGAAAAATATTACAATTGATAATTAATCGGATGATCCATGACTATTCCAATGACAATCTTTACATACATATGTCTGGATTAGGCAATTCATATGCAAAAACCCTCAAAATATTTCGAGGGGCTAACCCTAACCTAGTTTCCTTAGAACATTTCTAATGACAGAAGTTCATGACAGGCGCTATGGTATAGTGGTGAGCACATTGGACTTTGAATCCAGGAGCCCGAGTTCGAACCTCGGTGGTGCCTCGACCCTTTTCTCATAACACATGGCTTTCAAATTTGATATCTTCTGGTTTGATAATTGCACAAGTCTAAATGCGATATACTACAATAGAAACATTAATTTTAAACTAGAAGGAATATATAATAAATGATAATCAATCTAATGATCCATGGCCATTCCAACTACACCTTGACTTACGTGTGTCTGGATTTATTAATTCTTACACGAAAACCCTTGACATATTTCAGGAGCTAACCCTAACCTAGTTTCCTGATTATATTCCAAATGCCACTATGCCAGGCGCCATGGTGTAGTGGTGAGCACATTGGACTTTGAATCCAGGTACCCGAGTTCGAACCTCGGTGGTGCCTCTACCCTTTTCTCATACGACATGGCTTTCAAATCTTGTGTCTTCTGGTTTGATAGGTGTGCAAGTGTCAATGGTATACATGATAATAGAAACATGACTTATATACAAAAAGAAATGCATTATAATTGATAATTAATCGGATGATCCATGGCTATTTCAATAACAACCTTTATTATACATGTCAGGATTAATTAATTTGTACACTAAAACCCTCAAAATATTTCGAACAGCTAACCCTAACCTAGTTTAATTATAATATTCCCAATGACAGTAGTTCATGACAGGCGCCATGGTGTAGTGGTGAGCACATTGGACTTTGAATCCAGGAGCCCGAGTTCGAACCTGGGTGGTGCCTCGACCCTTTTCTCATAACACATCAAATCTAGTGTCTTCTGGTTTGATAGTTGTGCAACTGTCAGTGGTATACATGATAATAGAAACATTGACTTATATACAAAAAGGAATATATTACAATTGATAATTAATCAGATGATCCATGACTATTCCAATGACAATCTTTTTATACATATGTCGGGATTAGGTAATTCATATGCAAAAACCCTCAAAATATTTCGAGGGGCTAACACTAACCTAGTTTCCTTATAACATTTCTGATGACAGAAGTTCATGACAGGCGCCATGGTGTAGTGGTGAGCACATTGGACTTTGAATCCAGGAGCCCGAGTTCGAACCTCGGTGGTGCCTCGACCCTTTTCTCATAAGACATGGCTTTCAAATTTGATATCTTCTGGTTTGATAATTGCACAAGTCTAAATGCGATATACTACAATAGAAACATTAATTTTAAACTAGAAGGAATATATAATAAATGATAATCAATCTAATGATCCATGGCCATTCCAACTACACCTTGACTTACGTGTGTCTGGATTTATTAATTCTTACACGAAAACCATTGACATATTTCGAGGAGGTAACCCTAACTTAGTTTCCCGATTATATTCCCAATGCCACTATGCCAGGCGCCACGGTGTAGTGGTGAGCACATTGGACTTTGAATCCAGGAGCCCCAGTTCGAACCTAGGTGGTGCCTTGACTTTTTTCTCATACGACATGGCTTTCAAATCTTCTGTTTTCTGGTTTGATAGGTGTGCAAGTGTCAATGGTATACATGATAATAGAAACATGACTTATACACAAAAAGAAATGCATTATAATTGATAATTAATCGGATGATCCATGGCTATTCCCTAACAACCTTTATTATACATATGTCTGGATTAAGTAATTCATACGCGAAAACCCTCAAAATATTTCGAGGAGCTAACCCTAACCTAGTTTAATTACAATATTCCAACTGATATTAGTTCATGACAGGCGCCATGGTGTAGTGGTGAGCACATTGGACTTTGAATCCAGGAGCCCGAGTTCGAACCTCGGTGGTGCCTCGACCCTTTTCTCATAACACATTGCTTTCAAATTTGATATCTTCTGGTTTGATAATTGCACAAGTCTAAATGCAATATACTACAATAGAAACATTAATTTTAAACTAGAAGGAATATATAATAAATGATAATCAATCCGATGATCCATGGCCATTCCAACTACACCTTGACTTACGTGTGTCTGGATTTATTAATTCTTACACGAAAACCCTTGACATATTTCGAGGAGGTAACCCTAACTTAGTTTCCCGATTATATTCCCAATGCCACTATGCCAGGCGCCACGGTGTAGTGGTGAGCACATTGGACTTTGAATCCAGGTACCCGAGTTCGAACCTCGGTGGTGTGCAAGTGTCAATGGTATACATGATAATAGAAACATGACTTATATACAAAGAGAAATGCATTATAATTAATAATTAATCGGATGATCCATGGCTATTCCAATAACAACCTTTATTATACATATGTCTGGATTAAGTAATTCATACGCGAAAACCCTCAAAATCTTTCGAGGAGCTAACCCTAACCTAGTTTAATTATAACATTCCAACTGACATTAGTTCATGACAGGCGCCATGGTGTAGTGGTGAGCACATTGGACTTTGAATCCAGGAGCCCGAGTTCGAACCTCGGTGGTGCCTCAACCCTTTTCTCATAACACATCAAATCTTATGTCTTCTGGTTTGATAGTTGTGCAATTGTCAATGGTATACACAATATTAGAAACATTGACTTATATACAAAAAGAAAAATATTACAATTGATAATTAATCGGATGATCCATGACTATTCCAATGACAATCTTTTCATACATATGTCTGGATTAGGCAATTCATACGCAAAAACCCTCAAAATATTTCGAGGGGCTAACCCTAACCTAGTTTCCTTAGAACATTTCTAATGACAGAAGTTCATGACAGGCGCCATGGTGTAGTGGTGAGCACATTGGACTTTGAATCCAGGAGCCCGAGTTCGAACCTCGGTGGTGCCTCGACCCTTTTCTCATAACACATGGCTTTCAAATTTGATATCTTCTGGTTTGATAATTGCACAAGTCTAAATGCGATATACTACAATAGAAACATTAATTTTAAACTAGAAGGAATATATAATAAATGATAATCAATCTAATGATCCATGGCCATTCCAACTACACCTTGACTTACGTGTGTCTGGATTATTAATTCTTACACGAAAACCCTTGACATATTTCGAGGAGCTAACCCTAACCTAGTTTCCTGATTATATTCCAAATGCCACTATGCCAGGCGCCATGGTGTAGTGGTGAGCACATTGGACTTTGAATCCAGGTACCCGAGTTCGAACCTAGGTGGTGCCTCGACCCTTTTCTCATACGACGTGGCTTTCAAATCTTGTGTCTTCTGGTTTGATAGGTGTGCAACTGTCAATGGTATACATGATAATAGAAACATGACTTATATACAAAAAGAAATGCATTATAATTGATAATTAATCGGATGATCCATGGCTATTTCAAAAACAACCTTTATTATACATGTCAGGATTAATTAATTCGTACACTAAAACCCTCAAAATATTTCGAGGAGCTAACCATAACCTAGTTTAATTATAATATTCCCAATGACAGTAGTTCATGACAGGCGCCATGGTGTAGTGGTGAGCACATTGGACTTTGAATCCAGGAGCCCGAGTTCGAACCTCGGTGGTGCCTCGACCCTTTTCTCATAACACATCAAATCTAGTGTCTTCTGGTTTGATAGTTGTGCAACTGTCAGTGGTATACATGATAATAGAAACATTGACTTATATACAAAAAGGAATATATTACAATTGATAATTAATCAGATGATCCATGACTATTCCAATGACAATCTTTTTATACATATGTCGGGATAAGGTAATTCATATGCAAAAACCCTCAAAATATTTCGAGGGGCTAACACTAACCTAGTTTCCTTATAACATTTCTGATGACAGAAGTTCATGACAGGCGCCATGGTGTAGTGGTGAGCACATTGGACTTTGAATCCAGGAGCCCGAGTTCGAACCTCGGTGGTGCCTCGACCCTTTTCTCATAAGACATGGCTTTCAAATTTGATATCTTCTGGTTTGATAATTGCACAAGTCTAAATGCGATATACTACAGTAGAAACATTAATTTTAAACTAGAAGGAATATATAATAAATGATAATCAATCTAAAGATCCATGGCCATTCCAACTACACCTTGACTTACATATGTCTGGATTAAGTAATTCATACGCGAAAACCCTCAAAATCTTTCGAGGAGCTAACCCTAACCTAGTTTAGTTATAATATTCCAACTGACATAGGTTCATGACAGGCGCCATGGTGTAGTGGTGAGCACATTGGACTTTGAATCCAGGAGCCCGAGTTCGAACCTCGGTGGTGCCTCGACCCTTTTCTCATAAGACATGGCTTTCAAATTTGATATCTTCTGGTTTGATAATTGCACAAGTCTAAATGCGATATACTACAATAGAAACATTAATTTTAAACTAGAAGGAATATATAATAAATGATAATCAATCTAATGATCCATGGCCATTCCAACTACACCTTGACTTACGTGTGTCTGGATTATTAATTCTTACACGAAAACCCTTGACATATTTCGAGGAGCTAACCCTAACCTAGTTTCCTGATTATATTCCAAATGCCACTATGCCAGGCGCCATGGTGTAGTGGTGAGCACATTGGACTTTGAATCCAGGTACCCGAGTTCGAACCTAGGTGGTGCCTCGACCCTTTTCTCATACGACGTGGCTTTCAAATCTTGTGTCTTCTGGTTTGATAGGTGTGCAACTGTCAATGGTATACATGATAATAGAAACATGACTTATATACAAAAAGAAATGCATTATAATTGATAATTAATCGGATGATCCATGGCTATTACAAAAACAACCTTTATTATACATGTCAGGATTAATTAATTCGTACACTAAAACCCTCAAAATATTTCGAGGAGCTAACCATAACCTAGTTTAATTATAATATTCCCAATGACAGTAGTTCATGACAGGCGCCATGGTGTAGTGGTGAGCACATTGGACTTTGAATCCAGGAGCCCGAGTTCGAACCTCGGTGGTGCCTCGACCCTTTTCTCATAACACATCAAATCTAGTGTCTTCTGGTTTGATAGTTGTGCAACTGTCAGTGGTATACATGATAATAGAAACATTGACTTATATACAAAAAGGAATATATTACAATTGATAATTAATCAGATGATCCATGACTATTCCAATGACAATCTTTTTATACATATGTCGGGATTAGGTAATTCATATGCAAAAACCCTCAAAATATTTCGAGGGGCTAACACTAACCTAGTTTCCTTATAACATTTCTGATGACAGAAGTTCATGACAGGCGCCATGGTGTAGTGGTGAGCACATTGGACTTTGAATCCAGGAGCCCGAGTTCGAACCTCGGTGGTGCCTCGACCCTTTTCTCATAAGACATGGCTTTCAAATTTGATATCTTCTGGTTTGATAATTGCACAAGTCTAAATGCGATATACTACAGTAGAAACATTAATTTTAAACTAGAAGGAATATATAATAAATGATAATCAATCTAAAGATCCATGGCCATTCCAACTACACCTTGACTTACATATGTCTGGATTAAGTAATTCATACGCGAAAACCCTCAAAATCTTTTGAGGAGCTAACCCTAACCTAGTTTAGTTATAATATTCCAACTGACATAGGTTCATGACAGGCGCCATGGTGTAGTGGTGAGCACATTGGACTTTGAATCCAGGAGCCCGAGTTCGAACCTCGGTGGTGCCTCGACCCTTTTCTCATAAGACATGGCTTTCAAATTTGATATCTTCTGGTTTGATAATTGCACAAGTCTAAATGCGATATACTACAATAGAAACATTAATTTTAAACTAGAAGGAATATATAATAAATGATAATCAATCTAATGATCCATGGCCATTCCAACTACACCTTGACTTACGTGTGTCTGGATTATTAATTCTTACACGAAAACCCTTGACATATTTCGAGGAGCTAACCCTAACCTAGTTTCCTGATTATATTCCAAATGCCACTATGCCAGGCGCCATGGTGTAGTGGTGAGCACATTGGACTTTGAATCCAGGTACCCGAGTTCGAACCTAGGTGGTGCCTCGACCCTTTTCTCATACGACATGGCTTTCAAATCTTCTGTTTTCTGGTTTGATAGGTGTGCAAGTGTCAATGGTATACATGATAATAGAAACATGACTTATACACAAAAAGAAATGCATTATAATTGATAATTAATCGGATGATCCATGGCTATTCCAATAACAACCTTTATTATACATATGTCTGGATTAAGTAATTCATACGCGAAAACCCTCAAAATATTTCGAGGAGCTAACCCTAACCTAGTTTAATTACAATATTCCAACTGATATTAGTTCATGACAGGCGCCATGGTGTAGTGGTGAGCACATTGGACTTTGAATCCAGGAGCCCGAGTTCGAACCTCGGTGGTGCCTCGACCCTTTTCTCATAACACATTGCTTTCAAATTTGATATCTTCTGGTTTGATAATTGCACAAGTCTAAATGCAATATACTACAATAGAAACATTAATTTTAAACTAGAAGGAATATATAATAAATGATAATCAATCCGATGATCCATGGCCATTCCAACTACACCTTGACTTACGTGTGTCTGGATTTATTAATTCTTACACGAAAACCCTTGACATATTTCGAGGAGGTAACCCTAACTTAGTTTCCCGATTATATTCCCAATGCCACTATGCCAGGCGCCACGGTGTAGTGGTGAGCACATTGGACTTTGAATCCAGGTACCCGAGTTCGAACCTCGGTGGTGTGCAAGTGTCAATGGTATACATGATAATAGAAACATGACTTATATACAAAGAGAAATGCATTATAATTAATAATTAATCGGATGATCCATGGCTATTCCAATAACAACCTTTATTATACATATGTCTGGATTAAGTAATTCATACGCGAAAACCCTCAAAATCTTTCGAGGAGCTAACCCTAACCTAGTTTAATTATAACATTCCAACTGACATTAGTTCATGACAGGCGCCATGGTGTAGTGGTGAGCACATTGGACTTTGAATCCAGGAGCCCGAGTTCGAACCTCGGTGGTGCCTCAACCCTTTTCTCATAACACATCAAATCTTATGTCTTCTGGTTTGATAGTTGTGCAATTGTCAATGGTATACACAATATTAGAAACATTGACTTATATACAAAAAGAAAAATATTACAATTGATAATTAATCGGATGATCCATGACTATTCCAATGACAATCTTTTCATACATATGTCTGGATTAGGCAATTCATACGCAAAAACCCTCAAAATATTTCGAGGGGCTAACCCTAACCTAGTTTCCTTAGAACATTTCTAATGACAGAAGTTCATGACAGGCGCCATGGTGTAGTGGTGAGCACATTGGACTTTGAATCCAGGAGCCCGAGTTCGAACCTCGGTGGTGCCTCGACCCTTTTCTCATAACACATGGCTTTCAAATTTGATATCTTCTGGTTTGATAATTGCACAAGTCTAAATGCGATATACTACAATAGAAACATTAATTTTAAACTAGAAGGAATATATAATAAATGATAATCAATCTAATGATCCATGGCCATTCCAACTACACCTTGACTTACGTGTGTCTGGATTATTAATTCTTACACGAAAACCCTTGACATATTTCGAGGAGCTAACCCTAACCTAGTTTCCTGATTATATTCCAAATGCCACTATGCCAGGCGCCATGGTGTAGTGGTGAGCACATTGGACTTTGAATCCAGGTACCCGAGTTCGAACCTAGGTGGTGCCTCGACCCTTTTCTCATACGACGTGGCTTTCAAATCTTGTGTCTTCTGGTTTGATAGGTGTGCAACTGTCAATGGTATACATGATAATAGAAACATGACTTATATACAAAAAGAAATGCATTATAATTGATAATTAATCGGATGATCCATGGCTATTTCAAAAACAACCTTTATTATACATGTCAGGATTAATTAATTCGTACACTAAAACCCTCAAAATATTTCGAGGAGCTAACCATAACCTAGTTTAATTATAATATTCCCAATGACAGTAGTTCATGACAGGCGCCATGGTGTAGTGGTGAGCACATTGGACTTTGAATCCAGGAGCCCGAGTTCGAACCTCGGTGGTGCCTCGACCCTTTTCTCATAACACATCAAATCTAGTGTCTTCTGGTTTGATAGTTGTGCAACTGTCAGTGGTATACATGATAATAGAAACATTGACTTATATACAAAAAGGAATATATTACAATTGATAATTAATCAGATGATCCATGACTATTCCAATGACAATCTTTTTATACATATGTCGGGATAAGGTAATTCATATGCAAAAACCCTCAAAATATTTCGAGGGGCTAACACTAACCTAGTTTCCTTATAACATTTCTGATGACAGAAGTTCATGACAGGCGCCATGGTGTAGTGGTGAGCACATTGGACTTTGAATCCAGGAGCCCGAGTTCGAACCTCGGTGGTGCCTCGACCCTTTTCTCATAAGACATGGCTTTCAAATTTGATATCTTCTGGTTTGATAATTGCACAAGTCTAAATGCGATATACTACAGTAGAAACATTAATTTTAAACTAGAAGGAATATATAATAAATGATAATCAATCTAAAGATCCATGGCCATTCCAACTACACCTTGACTTACATATGTCTGGATTAAGTAATTCATATGCGAAAACCCTCAAAATCTTTCGAGGAGCTAACCCTAACCTAGTTTAGTTATAATATTCCAACTGACATAGGTTCATGACAGGCGCCATGGTGTAGTGGTGAGCACATTGGACTTTGAATCCAGGAGCCCGAGTTCGAACCTCGGTGGTGCCTCGACCCTTTTCTCATAAGACATGGCTTTCAAATTTGATATCTTCTGGTTTGATAATTGCACAAGTCTAAATGCGATATACTACAATAGAAACATTAATTTTAAACTAGAAGGAATATATAATAAATGATAATCAATCTAATGATCCATGGCCATTCCAACTACACCTTGACTTACGTGTGTCTGGATTATTAATTCTTACACGAAAACCCTTGACATATTTCGAGGAGCTAACCCTAACCTAGTTTCCTGATTATATTCCAAATGCCACTATGCCAGGCGCCATGGTGTAGTGGTGAGCACATTGGACTTTGAATCCAGGTACCCGAGTTCGAACCTAGGTGGTGCCTCGACCCTTTTCTCATACGACGTGGCTTTCAAATCTTGTGTCTTCTGGTTTGATAGGTGTGCAACTGTCAATGGTATACATGATAATAGAAACATGACTTATATACAAAAAGAAATGCATTATAATTGATAATTAATCGGATGATCCATGGCTATTACAAAAACAACCTTTATTATACATGTCAGGATTAATTAATTCGTACACTAAAACCCTCAAAATATTTCGAGGAGCTAACCCTAACCTAGTTTAATTATAATATTCCCAATGACAGTAGTTCATGACAGGCGCCATGGTGTAGTGGTGAGCACATTGGACTTTGAATCCAGGAGCCCGAGTTCGAACCTCGGTGGTGCCTCGACCCTTTTCTCATAACACATCAAATCTAGTGTCTTCGGGTTTGATAGTTGTGCAACTGTCAGTGGTATACATGATAATAGAAACATTGACTTATATACAAAAAGGAATATATTACAATTGATAATTAATCAGATGATCCATGACTATTCCAATGACAATCTTTTTATACATATGTCGGGATTAGGTAATTTATATGCAAAAACCCTCAAAATATTTCGAGGGGCTAACACTAACCTAGTTTCCTTATAACATTTCTGATGACAGAAGTTCATGACAGGCGCCATGGTGTAGTGGTGAGCACATTGGACTTTGAATCCAGGAGCCCGAGTTCGAACCTCGGTGGTGCCTCGACCCTTTTCTCATAAGACATGGCTTTCAAATTTGATATCTTCTGGTTTGATAATTGCACAAGTCTAAATGCGATATACTACAGTAGAAACATTAATTTTAAACTAGAAGGAATATATAATAAATGATAATCAATCTAAAGATCCATGGCCATTCCAACTACACCTTGACTTACATATGTCTGGATTAAGTAATTCATACGCGAAAACCCTCAAAATCTTTCGAGGAGCTAACCCTAACCTAGTTTAGTTATAATATTCCAACTGACATAGGTTCATGACAGGCGCCATGGTGTAGTGGTGAGCACATTGGACTTTGAATCCAGGAGCCCGAGTTCGAACCTCGGTGGTGCCTCGACCCTTTTCTCATAAGACATGGCTTTCAAATTTGATATCTTCTGGTTTGATAATTGCACAAGTCTAAATGCGATATACTACAATAGAAACATTAATTTTAAACTAGAAGGAATATATAATAAATGATAATCAATCTAATGATCCATGGCCATTCCAACTACACCTTGACTTACGTGTGTCTGGATTATTAATTCTTACACGAAAACCCTTGACATATTTCGAGGAGCTAACCCTAACCTAGTTTCCTGATTATATTCCAAATGCCACTATGCCAGGCGCCATGGTGTAGTGGTGAGCACATTGGACTTTGAATCCAGGTACCCGAGTTCGAACCTAGGTGGTGCCTCTACCCTTTTCTCATACGACGTGGCTTTCAAATCTTGTGTCTTCTGGTTTGATAGGTGTGCAACTGTCAATGGTATACATGATAATAGAAACATGACTTATATACAAAAAGAAATGCATTATAATTGATAATTAATCGGATGATCCATGGCTATTACAAAAACAACCTTTATTATACATGTCAGGATTAATTAATTCGTACACTAAAACCCTCAAAATATTTCGAGGAGCTAACCATAACCTAGTTTAATTATAATATTCCCAATGACAGTAGTTCATGACAGGCGCCATGGTGTAGTGGTGAGCACATTGGACTTTGAATCCAGGAGCCCGAGTTCGAACCTCGGTGGTGCCTCGACCCTTTTCTCATAACACATCAAATCTAGTGTCTTCTGGTTTGATAGTTGTGCAACTGTCAGTGGTATACATGATAATAGAAACATTGACTTATATACAAAAAGGAATATATTACAATTGATAATTAATCAGATGATCCATGACTATTCCAATGACAATCTTTTTATACATATGTCGGGATTAGGTAATTCATATGCAAAAACCCTCAAAATATTTCGAGGGGCTAACACTAACCTAGTTTCCTTATAACATTTCTGATGACAGAAGTTCATGACAGGCGCCATGGTGTAGTGGTGAGCACATTGGACTTTGAATCCAGGAGCCCGAGTTCGAACCTCGGTGGTGCCTCGACCCTTTTCTCATAAGACATGGCTTTCAAATTTGATATCTTCTGGTTTGATAATTGCACAAGTCTAAATGCGATATACTACAGTAGAAACATTAATTTTAAACTAGAAGGAATATATAATAAATGATAATCAATCTAAAGATCCATGGCCATTCCAACTACACCTTGACTTACATATGTCTGGATTAAGTAATTCATACGCGAAAACCCTCAAAATCTTTTGAGGAGCTAACCCTAACCTAGTTTAGTTATAATATTCCAACTGACATAGGTTCATGACAGGCGCCATGGTGTAGTGGTGAGCACATTGGACTTTGAATCCAGGAGCCCGAGTTCGAACCTCGGTGGTGCCTCGACCCTTTTCTCATAAGACATGGCTTTCAAATTTGATATCTTCTGGTTTGATAATTGCACAAGTCTAAATGCGATATACTACAATAGAAACATTAATTTTAAACTAGAAGGAATATATAATAAATGATAATCAATCTAATGATCCATGGCCATTCCAACTACACCTTGACTTACGTGTGTCTGGATTATTAATTCTTACACGAAAACCCTTGACATATTTCGAGGAGCTAACCCTAACCTAGTTTCCTGATTATATTCCAAATGCCACTATGCCAGGCGCCATGGTGTAGTGGTGAGCACATTGGACTTTGAATCCAGGTACCCGAGTTCGAACCTAGGTGGTGCCTCGACCCTTTTCTCATACAACGTGGCTTTCAAATCTTGTGTCTTCTGGTTTGATAGGTGTGCAACTGTCAATGGTATACATGATAATAGAAACATGACTTATATACAAAAAGAAATGCATTATAATTGATAATTAATCGGATGATCCATGGCTATTTCAAAAACAACCTTTATTATACATGTCAGGATTAATTAATTCGTACACTAAAACCCTCAAAATCTTTCGAGGAGCTAACCCTAACCTAGTTTAATTATAATATTCCCAATGACAGTAGTTCATGACAGGCGCCATGGTGTAGTGGTGAGCACATTGGACTTTGAATCCAGGAGCCCGAGTTCGAACCTCGGTGGTGCCTCGACCCTTTTCTCATAACACATCAAATCTAGTGTCTTCGGGTTTGATAGTTGTGCAACTGTCAGTGGTATACATGATAATAGAAACATTGACTTATATACAAAAAGGAATATATTACAATTGATAATTAATCAGATGATCCATGACTATTCCAATGACAATCTTTTTATACATATGTCGGGATTAGGTAATTTATATGCAAAAACCCTCAAAATATTTCGAGGGGCTAACACTAACCTAGTTTCCTTATAACATTTCTGATGACAGAAGTTCATGACAGGCGCCATGGTGTAGTGGTGAGCACATTGGACTTTGAATCCAGGAGCCCGAGTTCGAACCTCGGTGGTGCCTCGACCCTTTTCTCATAAGACATGGCTTTCAAATTTGATATCTTCTGGTTTGATAATTGCACAAGTCTAAATGCGATATACTACAGTAGAAACATTAATTTTAAACTAGAAGGAATATATAATAAATGATAATCAATCTAATGATCCATGGCCATTCCAACTACACCTTGACTTACGTGTGTCTGGATTTATTAATTCTTACATGAAAACCCTTGACATATTTCGAGGAGGTAACCCTAACTTAATTTCCCGATTATATTCCCAATGCCACTATGCCAGGCGCCACGGTGTAGTGGTGAGCACATTGGACTTTGAATCCAGGAGCCCGAGTTCGAACCTAGGTGGTCCCTTGACTCTTTTCTCATACAACATGGCTTTCAAATCTTATGTTTTCTGGTTTGATAGGTGTGCAAGTGTCAATGGTATACATGATAATAGAAACATGACTTCTATACAAAAAGAAATGCATTATAATTAATAATTAATCGGATGATCCATGGCTATTCCAATAACAACCTTTATTATACATATGTCTGGATTAAGTAATTCATACGCGAAAACCCTCAAAATCTTTCGAGGAGCTAACCCTAACCTAGTTTAATTATAATATTCCAACTGACATAAGTTCATGACAGGCGCCATGGTGTAGTGGTGAGCACATTGGACTTTGAATCCAGGAGCCCGAGTTCGAACCTCGGTGGTGCCTCAACCCTTTTCTCATAACACATCAAATCTTATGTCTTCTGGTTTGATAGTTGTGCAACTGTCAATGGTATACACAATATTAGAAACATTGACTTATATACAAAAAGAAAAATATTACAATTGATAATTAATCGGATGATCCATGACTATTCCAATGACAATCTTTTCATACATATGTCTGGATTAGGCAATTCATACACAAAAACCCTCAAAATATTTCGAGGGGCTAACCCTAACCTAGTTTCCTTATAACATTTCTAATGACAGAAGTTCATGACAGGCGCTATGGTATAGTGGTGAGCACATTGGACTTTGAATCCAGGAGCCCGAGTTCGAACCTCGGTGGTGCCTCGACCCTTTTCTCATAAGACATGGCTTTCAAATTTGATATCTTCTGGTTTGATAATTGCACAAGTCTAAATGCAATATACTACAATAGAAACATTAATTTTAAACTAGAAGGAATATATAATAAATGATAATCAATCCGATGATCCATGGCCATTCCAACTACACCTTGACTTACGTGTGTCTGGATTTATTAATTCTTACACGAAAACCCTTGACATATTTCGAGGAGGTAACCCTAACTTAGTTTCCCGATTATATTCCCAATGCCACTATGCCAGGCGCCACGGTGTAGTGGTGAGCACATTGGACTTTGAATCTAGGAGCCCGAGTTTGAACCTAGGTGGTGCCTTGACTCTTTTCTCATACGACATGGCTTTCAAATCTTCTGTTTTCTGGTTTGATAGGTGTGCAAGTGTCAATGGTATGCATGATAATAGAAACATGACTTCTATACAAAGAGAAATACATTATAATTAATAATTAATCGGATGATCCATGGCTATTCCAATAACAACCTTTATTATACATATGTCTGGATTAAGTAATTCATACGCGAAAACCCTCAAAATCTTTTGAGGAGCTAACCCTAACCTAGTTTAATTATAACATTCCAACTGACATTAGTTCATGACAGGCGCCATGGTGTAGTGGTGAGCACATTGGACTTTGAATCCAGGAGCCCGAGTTCGAACCTCGGTGGTGCCTCGACCCTTTTCTCATAACACATCAAATCTTATGTCTTCTGGTTTGATAGTTGTGCAACTGTCAATGGTATACACAATATTAGAAACATTGACTTATATACAAAAAGAAATATATTACTGTTGATAATTAGTCTGATAATCCATGACTATTCCAATGACAATCTTTTTATACATATGTCTGGATTAGGTAATTCATACGCAAAAACCCTCAAAATATTTCGAGGGGCTAACCCTAACCTAGTTTCCTTATAACATTTCTAATGACAGAAGTTCATGACAGGCACTATGGTATAGTGGTGAGCACATTGGACTTTGAATCCAGGAGCCCGAGTTCGAACCTCGGTGGTGCCTCGACCCTTTTCTCATAAGACATGGCTTTCAAATTTGATATCTTCTGGTTTGATAATTGCACAAGTCTCATTGCGATATACTATAATAGAAACATTAATTTTAAACTAGAAGGAATATATAATAAATGATAATCAATCTAATGATCAATGGCCATTCCAACTACACCTTGACTTACGTGTGTCTGGATTTATTAATTCTCACACGAAAACCCTTGGCATATTTCGAGGAGGTAACCCTAACTTAATTTCCCGATTATATTCCCAATGCCACTATGCCAGGCGCCACGGTGTAGTGGTGAGCACATTGGACTTTGAATCCAGGAGCCCGAGTTCGAACCTAGGTGGTGCCTTGACTCTTTTCTCATACGACATGGCTTTCAAATCTTTTGTTTTCTGGTTTGATAGGTGTGCAAGTGTCAATGGTATGCATGATAATAGAAACATGACTTATATACAAAGAGAAATGCATTATAATTGATAATTAATCGGATGATCCATGGCTATTCCAATAACAACCTTTATTATACATATGTCTGGATTAAGTAATTCATACGCGAAAACCCTCAAAATCTTTTGAGGAGCTAACCCTAACCTAGTTTAATTATAACATTCCAACTGACATTAGTTCATGACAGGCGCCATGGTGTAGTGGTGAGCACATTGGACTTTGAATCCAGGAGCCCGAGTTCGAACCTCAGTGGTGCCTCGACCCTTTTCTCATAACACATCAAATCTTATGTCTTCTGGTTTGATAGTTGTGCAACTGTCAATGGTATACACAATATTAGAAACATTGACTTATATACAAAAAGAAATATATTACTGTTGATAATTAGTCTGATAATCCATGACTATTCCAATGACAATCTTTTTATACATATGTCTGGAATAGGTAATTCATACGCAAAAACCCTCAAAATATTTCGAGGGGCTAACCCTAACCTAGTTTCCTTATAACATTTCTAATGACAGAAGTTCATGACAGGCGCTATGGTATAGTGGTGAGCACATTGGACTTTGAATCCAGGAGCCCGAGTTCGAACCTCGGTGGTGCCTCGACCCTTTTCTCATAAGACATGGCTTTCAAATTTGATATCTTCTGGTTTGATAATTGCACAAGTCTCATTGCGATATACTACAATAGAAACATTAATTTTAAACTAGAAGGAATATATAATAAATGATAATCAATCTAATGATCCATGGCCATTCCAACTACACCTTGACTTACGTGTGTCTGGATTAAGTAATTCATACGCGAAAACCCTCAAAAATTTTCGAGGGGCTAACCCTAACCTAGTTTAATTACAATATTCCAACTGATATTAGTTCATGACAGGCGCCATGGTGTAGTGGTGAGCACATTGGACTTTGAATCCAGGAGCCCGAGTTCGAACCTCGGTGGTGCCTCGACCCTTTTCTCATAACACATGGCTTTCAAATTTGATATCTTCTGGTTTGATAATTGCACGAGTCTAAATGCAATATACTACAATAGAAACATTAATTTTAAACTAGAAGGAATATATAATAAATGATAATCAATCCGATGATCCATGGCCATTCCAACTACACCTTGACTAAGGTGTGTCTGGATTTATTAATTCTTACACGAAAACCCTTGACATATTTCGAGGAGGTAACCCTAACTTAGTTTCCCGATTATATTCCCAATGCCACTATGCCAGGCGCCACGGTGTAGTGGTGAGCACATTGGACTTTGAATCCAGGAGCCCGAGTTCGAACCTAGGTGGTGCCTTGACTCTTTTCTCATACGACATGGCTTTCAAATCTTCTCTTTTCTGGTTTGATAGGTGTGCAAGTGTCAATGGTATACATGATAATAGAAACATGACTTATATACAAAGAGAAATGCATTATAATTAATAATTAATCGGATGATCCATGGCTATTCCAATAACAACCTTTATTATACATAAGTCTGGATTAAGTAATTCATACGCGAGAACCCTCAAAATCTTTTGAGGAGCTAACCCTAACCTAGTTTAATTATAACATTCCAACTGACATTAGTTCATGACAGGCGCCATGGTGTAGTGGTGAGCACATTGGACTTTGAATCCAGGAGCCCGAGTTCGAACCTCGGTGGTGCCTCAACCCTTTTCTCATAACACATCAAATCTTAAGTCTTCTGGTTTGATAGTTGTGCAGCTGTCAATGGTATACACAATATTAGAAACATTGACTTATATACAAAAAGAAAAATATTACAATTGATAATTAATCGGATGATCCATGACTATTCCAATGACAATCTTTTCATACATATGTCTGGATTAGGCAATTCATACGCAAAAACCCTCAAAATATTTCGAGGGGCTAACCCTAACCTAGTTTCCTTATGACATTTCTAATGACAGAAGTTCATGACAGGCGCCATGGTGTAGTGGTGAGCACATTGGACTTTGAATCCAGGAGCCCGAGTTCGAACCTCGGTGGTGCCTCGACCCTTTTCTCATAAGACATGGCTTTCAAATTTGATATCTTCTGGTTTGATAATTGCACAAGTCTCATTCAATATACTACAATAGAAACATTAATTTTAAACTAGAAGGAATATATAATAAATGATAATCAATCTAATGATCCATGGCCATTCCAACTACACCTTGACTTACGTGTGTCTGGATTAAGTAATTCATACGCGAAAACCCTCAAAAATTTTCGAGGGGCTAACCCTAACCTAGTTTAATTACAATATTCCAACTGATATTAGTTCATGACAGGCGCCATGGTGTAGTGGTGAGCACATTGGACTTTGAATCCAGGAGCCCGAGTTCGAACCTCGGTGGTGCCTCGACCCTTTTCTCATAACACATGGCTTTCAAATTTGATATCTTCTGGTTTGATAATTGCACAAGTCTAAATGCAATATACTACAATAGAAACATTAATTTTAAACTAGAAGGAATATATAATAAATGATAATCAATCCGATGATCCATGGCCATTCCAACTACACCTTGACTAAGGTGTGTCTGGATTTATTAATTCTTACACGAAAACCCTTGACATATTTCGAGGAGGTAACCCTAACTTAGTTTCCCGATTATATTCCCAATGCCACTATGCCAGGCGCCACGGTGTAGTGGTGAGCACATTGGACTTTGAATCCAGGAGCCCGAGTTCGAACCTAGGTGGTGCCTTGACTCTTTTCTCATACGACATGGCTTTCAAATCTTCTCTTTTCTGGTTTGATAGGTGTGCAAGTGTCAATGGTATACATGATAATAGAAACATGACTTATATACAAAGAGAAATGCATTATAATTAATAATTAATCGGATGATCCATGGCTATTCCAATAACAACCTTTATTATACATATGTCTGGATTAAGTAATTCATACGCGAGAACCCTCAAAATCTTTTGAGGAGCTAACCCTAACCTAGTTTAATTATAACATTCCAACTGACATTAGTTCATGACAGGCGCCATGGTGTAGTGGTGAGCACATTGGACTTTGAATCCAGGAGCCCGAGTTCGAACCTCGGTGGTGCCTCAACCCTTTTCTCATAACACATCAAATCTTAAGTCTTCTGGTTTGATAGTTGTGCAGCTGTCAATGGTATACACAATATTAGAAACATTGACTTATATACAAAAAGAAAAATATTACAATTGATAATTAATCGGATGATCCATGACTATTCCAATGACAATCTTTTCATACATATGTCTGGATTAGGCAATTCATACGCAAAAACCCTCAAAATATTTCGAGGGGCTAACCCTAACCTAGTTTCCTTATAACATTTCTAATGACAGAAGTTCATGACAGGCGCCATGGTGTAGTGGTGAGCACATTGGACTTTGAATCCAGGAGCCCGAGTTCGAACCTCGGTGGTGCCTCGACCCTTTTCTCATAAGACATGGCTTTCAAATTTGATATCTTCTGGTTTGATAATTGCACAAGTCTAAATGCGATATACTACAATAGAAACATTAATTTTAAACTAGAAGGAATATATAATAAATGATAATCAATCTAATGATCCATGGCCATTCCAACTACACCTTGACTTACGTGTGTCTGGATTATTAATTCTTACACGAAAACCCTTGACATATTTCGAGGAGCTAACCCTAACCTAGTTTCCTGATTATATTCCAAATGCCACTATGCCAGGCGCCATGGTGTAGTGGTGAGCACATTGGACTTTGAATCCAGGTACCCGAGTTCGAACCTAGGTGGTGCCTCGACCCTTTTCTCATACGACGTGGCTTTCAAATCTTGTGTCTTCTGGTTTGATAGGTGTGCAACTGTCAATGGTATACATGATAATAGAAACATGACTTATATACAAAAAGAAATGCATTATAATTGATAATTAATCGGATGATCCATGGCTATTTCAAAAACAACCTTTATTATACATGTCAGGATTAATTAATTCGTACACTAAAACCCTCAAAATATTTCGAGGAGCTAACCATAACCTAGTTTAATTATAATATTCCCAATGACAGTAGTTCATGACAGGCGCCATGGTGTAGTGGTGAGCACATTGGACTTTGAATCCAGGAGCCCGAGTTCGAACCTCGGTGGTGCCTTGACCCTTTTCTCATAACACATCAAATCTAGTGTCTTCTGGTTTGATAGTTGTGCAACTGTCAGTGGTATACATGATAATAGAAACATTGACTTATATACAAAAAGGAATATATTACAATTGATAATTAATCAGATGATCCATGACTATTCCAATGACATTCTTTTTATACATATGTCGGGATTAGGTAATTCATATGCAAAAACCCTCAAAATATTTCGAGGGGCTAACACTAACCTAGTTTCCTTATAACATTTCTGATGACAGAAGTTTATGACAGGCGCCATGGTGTAGTGGTGAGCACATTGGACTTTGAATCCAGGAGCCCGAGTTCGAACCTCGGTGGTGCCTCGACCCTTTTCTCATAAGACATAGCTTTCAAATTTGATATCTTCTGGTTTGATAATTGCACAAGTCTAAATGCGATATACTACAGTAGAAACATTAATTTTAAACTAGAAGGAATATATAATAAATGATAATCAATCTAATGATCCATGGCCATTCCAACTACACCTTGACTTACATATGTCTGGATTAAGTAATTCATACGCAAAAACCCTCAAAATCTTTCGAGGAGCTAACCCTAACCTAGTTTAGTTATAATATTCCAACTGACATAAGTTCATGACAGGCGCCATGGTGTAGTGGTGAGCACATTGGACTTTGAATCCAGGAGCCCGAGTTCGAACCTCGGTGGTGCCTCGACCCTTTTCTCATAAGACATGGCTTTCAAATTTGATATCTTCTGGTTTGATAATTGCACAAGTCTAAATGCGATATACTACAATAGAAACATTAATTTTAAACTAGAAGGAATATATAATAAATGATAATCAATCTAATGATCCATGGCCATTCCAACTACACCTTGACTTACATGTGTCTGGATTATTAATTCTTACACGAAAACCCTTGACATATTTCGAGGAGCTAACCCTAACCTAGTTTCCTGATTATATTCCAAATGCCACTATGCCAGGCGCCATGGTGTAGTGGTGAGCACATTGGACTTTGAATCAAGGTACCCGAGTTCGAACCTAGGTGGTGCCTCGACCCTTTTCTCATACGACGTGGCTTTCAAATCTTGTGTCTTCTGGTTTGATAGGTGTGCAACTGTCAATGGTATACATGATAATAGAAACATGACTTATATACAAAAAGAAATGCATTATAATTGATAATTAATCGGATGATCCATGGCTATTTCAAAAACAACCTTTATTATACATGTCAGGATTAATTAATTCGTACACTAAAACCCTCAAAATATTTCGAGGAGCTAACCCTAACCTAGTTTAATTATAATATTCCCAATGACAGTAGTTCATGACAGGCGCCATGGTGTAGTGGTGAGCACATTGGACTTTGAATCCAGGAGCCCGAGTTCGAACCTCGGTGGTGCCTCGACCCTTTTCTCATAACACATCAAATCTAGTGTCTTCGGGTTTGATAGTTGTGCAACTGTCAGTGGTATACATGATAATAGAAACATTGACTTATATACAAAAAGGAATATATTACAATTGATAATTAATCAGATGATCCATGACTATTCCAATGACAATCTTTTTATACATATGTCGGGATTAGGTTATTTATATGAAAAAACCCTCAAAATATTTCGAGGGGCTAACACTAACCTAGTTTCCTTATAACATTTCTGATGACAGAAGTTCATGACAGGCGCCATGGTGTAGTGGTGAGCACATTGGACTTTGAATCCAGGTACCCGAGTTCGAACCTAGGTGGTGCCTCGACCCTTTTCTCATACGACGTGGCTTTCAAATCTTGTGTCTTCTGGTTTGATAGGTGTGCAACTGTCAATGGTATACATGATAATAGAAACATGACTTATATACAAAAAGAAATGCATTATAATTGATAATTAATCGGATGATCCATGGCTATTTCAAAAACAACCTTTATTATACATGTCAGGATTAATTAATTTCTACACTAAAACCCTCAAAATCTTTCGAGGAGCTAACCCTAACCTAGTTTAATTATAATATTCCCAATGACAGTAGTTCATGACAGGCGCCATGGTGTAGTGGTGAGCACATTGGACTTTGAATCCAGGAGCCCGAGTTCGAACCTCGGTGGTGCCTCGACCCTTTTCTCATAACACATCAAATCTAGTGTCTTCTGGTTTGATAGTTGTGCAACTGTCAGTGGTATACATGATAATAGAAACATTGACTTATATACAAAAAGGAATATATTACAATTGATAATTAATCGGATGATCCATGGCTATTCCAATAACAACCTTTATTATACATATGTCTGGATTAAGTAATTCATACGCGAAAACCCTCAAAAATTTTCGAGGAGCTAACCCTAACCTAGTTTAATTACAATATTCCAACTGATATTAGTTCATGACAGGCGCCATGGTGTAGTGGTGAGCACATTGGACTTTGAATCCAGGAGCCCGAGTTCGAACCTCGGTGGTGCCTCAACCCTTTTCTCATAACACATGGCTTTCAAATTTGATATCTTCTGGTTTGATAATTGCACAAGTCTAAATGCAATATACTACAATAGAAACATTAATTTTAAACTAGAAGGAATATATAATAAATGATAATCAATCCGATGATCCATGGCCATTCCAACTACACCTTGACTTACGTGTGTCTGGATTTATTAATTCTTACACGAAAACCCTTGACATATTTCGAGGAGGTAACCCTAACTTAGTTTCCCGATTATATTCCCAATGCCACTATGCCAGGCGCCACGGTGTAGTGGTGAGCACATTGGACTTTGAATCCAGGAGCCCGAGTTCGAACCTAGGTGGTGCCTTGACTCTTTTCTCATACGACATGGCTTTCAAATCTTCTGTTTTCTGGTTTGATAGGTGTGCAAGTGTCAATGGTATACATGATAATAGAAACATGACTTATATACAAAGAGAAATGCATTATAATTAATAATTAATCGGATGATCCATGGCTATTCCAATAACAACCTTTATTATACATATGTCTGGATTAAGTAATTCATACGCGAAAACCCTCAAAATCTTTCGAGGAGCTAACCCTAACCTAGTTTAATTATAACATTCCAACTGACATTAGTTCATGACAGGCGCCATGGTGTAGTGGTGAGCACATTGGACTTTGAATCCAGGAGCCCGAGTTCGAACCTAGGTGGTGCCTCAACCCTTTTCTCATAACACATCAAATCTTATGTCTTCTGGTTTGATAGTTGTGCAACTGTCAATGGTATACACAATATTAGAAACATTGACTTATATACAAAAAGAAAAATATTACAATTGATAATTAATCGGATGATCCAGGACTATTCCAATGACAATTTTTTCATACATATGTCTGGATTAGGCAATTCATACGCAAAAACCCTCAAAATATTTCGAGGGGCTAACCCTAACCTAGTTTCCTTATAACATTTCTAATGACAGAAGTTCATGACAGGCGCCATGGTGTAGTGGTGAGCACATTGGACTTTGAATCCAGGAGCCCGAGTTCGAACCTCGGTGGTGCCTCGACCCTTTTCTCATAACACATGGCTTTCAAATTTGATATCTTCTGGTTTGATAATTGCACAAGTCTAAATGCGATATACTACAATAGAAACATTAATTTTAAACTAGAAGGAATATATAATAAATGATAATCAATCTAATGATCCATGGCCATTCCAACTACACCTTGACTTACGTGTGTCTGGATTATTAATTCTTACACGAAAACCCTTGACATATTTCGAGGAGCTAACCCTAACCTAGTTTCCTGATTATATTCCAAATGCCACTATGCCAGGCGCCATGGTGTAGTGGTGAGCACATTGGACTTTGAATCCAGGTACCCGAGTTCGAACCTAGGTGGTGCCTCGACCCTTTTCTCATACGATGTGGCTTTCAAATCTTGTGTCTTCTGGTTTGATAGGTGTGCAACTGTCAATGGTATACATGATAATAGAAACATGACTTATATACAAAAAGAAATGCATTATAATTGATAATTAATCGGATGATCCATGGCTATTTCAAAAACAACCTTTATTATACATGTCAGGATTAATTAATTCGTACACTAAAACCCTCAAAATATTTCGAGGAGCTAACCATAACCTAGTTTAATTATAATATTCCCAATGACAATAGTTCATGACAGGCGCCATGGTGTAGTGGTGAGCACATTGGACTTTGAATCCAGGAGCCCGAGTTCGAACCTGGGTGGTGCCTCGACCCTTTTCTCATAACACATCAAATCTAGTGTCTTCTGGTTTGATAGTTGTGCAACTGTCAGTGGTATACATGATAATAGAAACATTGACTTATATACAAAAAGGAATATATTACAATTGATAATTAATCAGATGATCCATGACTATTCCAATGACAATCTTTTTATACATATGTCGGGATTAGGTAATTCATATGCAAAAACCCTCAAAATATTTCGAGGGGCTAACACTAACCTAGTTTCCTTATAACATTTCTGATGACAGAAGTTCATGACAGGCGCCATGGTGTAGTGGTGAGCACATTGGACTTTGAATCCAGGAGCCCGAGTTCGAACCTCGGTGGTGCCTCGACCCTTTTCTCATAAGACATGGCTTTCAAATTTGATATCTTCTGGTTTGATAATTGCACAAGTCTAAATGCGATATACTACAATAGAAACATTAATTTTAAACTAGAAGGAATATATAATAAATGATAATCAATCTAATGATCCATGGCCATTCCAACTACACCTTGACTTACGTGTGTCTGGATTATTAATTCTTACACGAAAACCCTTGACATATTTCGAGGAGCTAACCCTAACCTAGTTTCTTGATTATATTCCAAATGCCACTATGCCAGGCGCCATGGTGTAGTGGTGAGCACATTGGACTTTGAATCCAGGTACCCGAGTTCGAACCTAGGTGGTGCCTCGACCCTTTTCTCATACGACGTGGCTTTCAAATCTTGTGTCTTCTGGTTTGATAGGTGTGCAACTGTCAATGGTATACATGATAATAGAAACATGACTTATATACAAAAAGAAATGCATTATAATTGATAATTAATCGGATGATCCATGGCTATTTCAAAAACAACCTTTATTATACATGTCAGGATTAATTAATTCGTACACTAAAACCCTCAAAATATTTCGAGGAGCTAACCCTAACCTAGTTTAATTATAATATTCCCAATGACAGTAGTTCATGACAGGCGCCATGGTGTAGTGGTGAGCACATTGGACTTTGAATCCAGGAGCCCGAGTTCGAACCTCGGTGGTGCCTCGACCCTTTTCTCATAACACATCAAATCTAGTGTCTTCTGGTTTGATAGTTGTGCAACTGTCAGTGGTATACATGATAATAGAAACATTGACTTATATACAAAAAGGAATATATTACAATTGATAATTAATCAGATGATCCATGACTATTCCAATGACAATCTTTTTATACATATGTCGGGATTAGGTAATTTATATGCAAAAACCCTCAAAATATTTCGAGGGGCTAACACTAACCTAGTTTCCTTATAACATTTCTGATGACAGAAGTTCATGACAGGCGCCATGGTGTAGTGGTGAGCACATTGGACTTTGAATCCAGGAGCCCGAGTTCGAACCTAGGTGGTGCCTCGACCCTTTTCTCATAAGACATAGCTTTCAAATTTGATATCTTCTGGTTTGATAATTGCACAAGTCTAAATGCGATATACTACAGTAGAAACATTAATTTTAAACTAGAAGGAATATATAATAAATGATAATCAATCTAATGATCCATGGCCATTCCAACTACACCTTGACTTACATATGTCTGGATTAAGTAATTCATACGCGAAAACCCTCAAAATCTTTCGA
Organism: Alentia gelatinosa; assembly: GCA_950022655.1. Taxonomy (NCBI): domain Eukaryota; kingdom Metazoa; phylum Annelida; class Polychaeta; order Phyllodocida; family Polynoidae; genus Alentia; species Alentia gelatinosa. The sequence continues at coordinate 111,764,513 of OX465582.1, forward strand.
GGAGCTAACCCTAACCTAGTTTAATTATAATATTCCAACTGACATAAGTTCATGACAGGCGCCATGGTGTAGTGGTGAGCACATTGGACTTTGAATCCAGGAGCCCGAGTTCGAACCTCGGAGGTGCCTCGACCCTTTTCTCATAAGACATGGCTTTCAAATTTCATATCTTCTGGTTTGATAATTGCACAAGTCTAAATGCGATATACTACAATAGAAACATTAATTTCAAACTAGAAGGAATATATAATAAATGATAATCAATCTAATGATCCATGGCCATTCCAACTACACCTTGACTTACCTGTGTCTGGATTTATTAATTCTTACACGAAAACCCTTGACATATTTCGAGGAGGTAACCCTAACTTAATTTCCCGATTATATTCCCAATGCCACTATGCCAGGCGCCACGGTGTAGTGGTGAGCACATTGGACTTTGAATCCAGGAGCCCGAGTTCGAACCTAGGTGGTGCCTTGACTCTTTTCTCATAAGACATGGCTTTCAAATCTTATGTTTTCTGGTTTGATAGGTGTGCAAGTGTCAATGGTATACATGATAATAGAAACATGACTTATATACAAAAAGAAATGCATTATAATTGATAATTAATCGGATGATCCATGGCTATTCCAATAACAACCTTTATTATACATATGTCTGGATTAAGTAATTCATACGCGAAAACCCTCAAAATATTTTCGAGGAGCTAACCCTAACCTAGTTTAATTATAATATTCCAACTGACATTAGTTCATGACAGGCGCCATGGTGTAGTGATGAGCACATTGGACTTTGAATCCAGGAGCCCGAGTTCGAACCTCGGTGGTGCCTTGACCCTTTTCTCATAAGATGTCGTTTTCAAATTTGATATCTTCTGGTTTGATAATTGCACAAGTCTAAATGCGATATACTACAATAGAAACATTTTATTTTAAACTAGAAGGAATATATAATAAATGATAATCAATCCAATGATCCATGGCCATTCCAACTACACCTTGACTTACGTATGTCTTGATTTATTAATTCTTACACGAAAACCCTTGACATATTTCGAGGAGGTAACCCTAACTTAGTTTCCCATTTATATTCCCAATGCCACTATGCCAGGCGCCACGGTGTAGTGGTGAGCACATTGGACTTTGAATCCAGGAGCCCGAGTTCGAACCTAGGTGGTGCCTTGACTCTTTTCTCATATGACATGGCTTTCAAATCTTCTGTTTTCTGGTTTGATAGGTGTGCAAGTGTCAATGGTATACATGATAATAGAAACATGACTTATATACAAAAAGAAATGCATTATAATTAATAATTAATCGGATGATCCATGGCTATTCCAATAACAACCTTTATTATACATATGTCTGGATTAAGTAATTCATACGCGAAAACCCTCAAAAATTTTCGAGGAGCTAACACTAACCTAGTTTAATTATAATATTCCAACTGACATTAGTTCATGACAGGCGCCATGGTGTAGTGGTGAGCACATTGGACTTTGAATCCAGGAGCCCGAGTTCGAACCTCGGTGGTGCCTCGACCCTTTTCTCATAACACATCAAATCCTATGTCTTCTGGTTTGATAGTTGTGCAACTGTCAATGGTATACACAATATTAGAAACATTGACTTATATACAAAAAGAAATATATTACAATTGATAAATTTTTTTATTTTTTAATCTCTTTATTTAGACTGGAAAAGCTCAGCTTTTAGTAAAGCTGGTATTCATGCTCGGCCAGGGCCATACAAATTCAGTACATAATCCGATGGCAGGTTGATAACAATTGTTTTCGGGTAGATTTAGATTCGACATATAACATATATATCATATAACATATAACATATATACAACATATAGACTGAGATATAAAATACGATACATTAGACAACAATGGGATGGTTTGTATGATGGTAAGAGAAATAAGGCTGGGTTCATTCTGTGGATTATGATACGAGTTGGCACTACCCTGCCAGGTCTGTCCTTTTCAGGGTATCTTAGTGGTCAAATATAATTTTTGCAGATGTTTAAATTCGTCTCTAGTGTCTATGTTTCTTGTCTGTGATGGGAGATTGTTCCATATTTGGGGTCCATAGTAGTTGAGACTTCTGATGTACTGTACATAATTTGGGTGCTCTTGCTTGAAGGCAATACCAGCGGCTCTTCTGGTTCTTCTTTCATGTGTCTGCAGCATTTGTTCATTTTTTCTCATATCATACATATACAGTTTCACATGTAACTCTCGTCTATCATGAAGATATGGAAGCTGGGCGCTGCGGTGCAAAATAACTCTGGGAGTCAAGGGATGAACTTTGTAGGCAATACGTAATGCTTCATTCTGAAGTGTCTGTAATTTGTTAATGTTTTTTATACTCGTTTTTAGAAAGAATATGTCGCCATAATCAAGTAAGGGAAGAATCATTGACCTGTAGATAGATAAGGATGCTTCTGTTGTTATTTATTTTCTTATTTTTTTCAGAATAAAGAGTTTATGTGATATATTTTTTATCAAAGTGTTGATATGTGAATTAAAGTTTAGATTCTGGTCTAATGTTACTCCTAAATATTTGTATGACGGGACTATTTGTATTTGTTTATTGTTTATTAGTAGTTTGCATTGATTTATGATATTTTTATTTAGTCTCCTTGTTGATCCATATATAGTGATTTTGGTTTTCTTTATGTTTATAAACAATTTGTTTCGATTACACCACAGCGCCAAACTGTCCAGATCATGCTGCATTTGCGTTGTTACATCCTTTATGTCATTTCCCGACATATAGATGACCGTATCATCTGCATAATGCAGACAATTACACTTTGTTACTATCTTCTGCAAGTCGTTGACATAAATAATAAACATCAACGGTCCCAGGACCGACCCCTGCGGAACTCCACAGGTGATCGGTCCTGGGGTTGATTTAACACCATTTACTACAGTTCGCCGAGTACGTTTTGTTAGATAGCTGGTATACCAAAGCAGGAGACTTGATCGGATTCCTATTTGATCTAGTTTTTGAAGAAGTATGGTGTGGTTAACGGTATCAAAGGCTTTTTTAAAATCTATGTAAGTACATATAGTAAATTTATGGGAATTAAGGCTATTGTATATGTCGTTTGTTAATTTGGAAACTGTCTTAATGGTTGAGTGGTTTGGCCTAAATCCGTTTTGTTTATCTGAAAGAATTTCATTATCTTCTAAAAAGGTATAAGTTTTTTCATGGACAATTTTCTCTAATATTTTTCCAGGGAGTGGTAGTTATGATATGGGTCTTAAGTTATTTACATCAGAACTGTTGCCTTCCTTCCTTAGCGGAATAATGGTAGCCGTTTTCCAAGAATCGGGGAAGATCCCTCGCTTAAGCGAGGTATTGAAAGTATAGACCAGCTGATCTAGCAAAATCATAAAGGCATCTTTAAGATATCTACTCGATAACCCATCAATCGCTGAGGACTTCAGGACATCAATTTTCTTAACTAATTTCTCTACCTCGTACCGGTCTGTTTGCAGTTTCTCAATCACATTATCATTAATAGTGACATCACTTTTCCAATTTTCATTACAATCTCTTGCAAGGGCTGGACCTATCCCAATAAAAAAGTTGTTAATGAACACTGCAGTTTTATCCTTTTCTATCTCAACATTGTCATCAGTGTTATCTTTCAAAGTAAATACCTGTTGTTTACTTTGTGATTCTTTGGTAAACTGAGATAGAGTCGACCAGAATTTTTTGTTGTCATTTTGGTTTACTTCTAGATTTTCTTTAATGTAATTTCCCTTAGCTTTTCGAACAGCCGTTGTGGCCGCATTTCTAGCTTTTTTTGCAATTTCCCAATTTTCATTAGATCTATTTTGTCTTGCTTTAGCCAAAAGCCGATCTTTTTCTTTTATAACTTCCAGAAGCTCATTGGTAATCCATGGTTCTCTGATCTCTTTTACCTTAAACTCTTTTATGGGACATAATGTGTCCAGACCTTGCGTAATCACATTTTGCATTTCATTCCACATGTCATTTGGGTCATCTAGTTTATAAAAGTTTTCCCAATTGTGATCGAGTAATAGGTTTTCAAATGATGCCTTGCGGTAGTTTCTAGGTGACCTGCCTTCAAAAGTAATTTTATGGCTGACTAGTTTTGGTTTTTTTCTTCTGACAAATATCCCCAAATGATCACTCAAGTGGGTACCGGTTAGCCCATAGTCAGTATAGTTTTTAGAGGTAGTTATTATCAGGTCTAGACAGCTGTCTCGTATCTTACTATATCTTGTTACCTCTTTAATAAGTTGGTGCATCCTCAGAGTAGTTTCCATTAGTCGTAGTTCTTTATATTCAGGAGTGTTATTAGTTAAATAATCAATATTGTAATCACCAAGGATGAAGACATCAGCTTCTCTATTTATGGTTAAATCAAATACACAGCTTTTGATTTTTTCACAGAATTTTGAGACATTACCACGTGGAGGTCGATAGACGGTAGCTATGTAGACTGGTCTTGTGTTAGTTATCTGAATGTTTACCCATATAATTTCTATGTCTGCACAGCTCTGGTTTAGATATGCTAATTTTTAAAAATCACATTTTAGTCTATCACTAAAGTACATGCCTACTCCACCTCCATGCTTTATTTTAGTTGAGCCCTCCTCACACCACGACCTATCACATCTAATTAGTTGATATCCAGGGAGATCAACCAAGTATGTTGGGTGTTGCTCAGTAAGCCAAGTTTCTGTCATACAACACACATCTGTGTGTGAATCTACTAATAGTTGATGTGTAGAGTCTATGACCGGCCACAGACTCCTGACATTATAGTGCACTATCTCTAGTCCTTCATGTTTCTTACTTATTGAGATATATAACTATTACCACATAATCACAGAACTTCCAGCAGTCAACAATCCCATGTCGCAACAGTAAAGTTTCACAGTCCAATATCAAACTATACAAATACATAATAACTACAGTAATTTCCACTGTTTCAGCTTCTTTGGCTACAGTGGGACAATAAGTATAGATATAAATATTACAATATATACTAGAAAATAGAAAAATATAGTATCACTCCTCCTTATAGCGTCATAGGGGTACACTACATAACAATACAGTAATACCAGTTTAAGTTAGTACCTATAATTACTACATAAGTCTTATAGATAGTTAAGGCGATATGTCAGACTGGTGGGAGAAGAGACAGATCACCACTAGCCTCCCCTTTGGGACGGGCCATGATCATCCCCCACTCCCATCAGTGTCAATCACCCATGTTGACCACTTGGTAAGCTATTTACACTCAGAGTTTATCAATAACCTTTGTCAAACATCTAGCCCAGGCATTTAGTAAGTCAGTTTTGGAATGTAGTCCATCATACAGTCGTCGGTATGTGTTATAATCGACATTGCCCATTCTAAAGTGTACAGTAGAGTGCAGTCGCGGGCTGATTTGATTATAGTTTTTGTTGATGCTTGTTATAACCTGGTTTATTGCTTTGACTGCAGTGTTCATGGTTTCTTGATCTTGAGCAACGTTTTCATAAAGCGGAGCTTTTGTCCAGTTGTTGTATGCCTTGAAATCTATCCCTATCAGGTGTGTCACTATTACATGGCGACTGTAGCATAGAAGTATATCACGTGCTGTAGTTAACTCATCCGTGTATCCTTCAACTAGTGACCAAATATCTGAGTCCGAAATGCACACTCTTAGAACTAGTTCTGGTAGTTAGATTGTTAATACCAGCCAATAGGAATATGTAGTCCACAATTTCTCCCGGTCTCTGGGTATCATTCAGGTAGGCTAAAACCGTTTCCGCTATTTTAGCTCCCGGGGTGAACTTGACTCTTATGGTGTGGGACGTAAACAAAGCTGGGCTCTGTTTTTCTAGAGTATGTAATAATCGCCTACCTCTTGAGTCTGTTATGAAGTCAATCTTCATACTTATGTAGTGTCGGTTTCGTCCCTGATGGCTTCTAGTATTTTACCTAGCCGATTTTGTCCAGTAATGGTGCCCGGTTTGATCATGTCCTTTTTGTGGATTGGCACGCCGCATCCGAAGAAAGTATCGACGGTTGCCTCGTATAGGTTACCCTGACACTTTTTCAACTTCTCAGTTAAGTCCTGGTGTTGGTCAAATTTAGATTTGACAATGTCCTTCGTGATACTTTCCTTCTGGTCGTTCCATTGTTTTGTTGACTTCAGCTGCTTTGAGAGTTTTTTTACTTCATATGCATCCGAGCATCTGTGTATCAGAGGCAGTAAACCTTGTTTGTTGTTGAACTTGGCATGCTCGGCCACGTATGCAGCTTCTGCCGACTGGAATTCGCTGAGTTTCGTTGTTACTTTACATTTGTAGAGGTTCGAGAGGAATACATGGTGCCCTTGGAATACTTATCCATCGTCAATGGCTTGCAGTTTCACGTTTGCGGGTTTGAGTTCTTCAGGTAAGTCTCCCAGTTGTTAGCGTGTGTAGGACTTGGAGTTGATGACTAGTGTTGACCCTTTCACTTTACTTTGATATCCAAGTTCCTTTGCTCTAGAGGCAGTAGCCCGCAGATCTCTACGCGCTCTCGCCTTCTCTGGTGGTAGGTCCTCATTTATATGTGTATATTTATATCTTTGTACTCCCTTGAGGTTTTTTAAATTTGCGAAGATGTTAGCCTTTTGCGAGTAGTGGCGGAGTCGCAGCATGACCGCACTTGGTCTGTTGTTTACGTTTTGATCGGGGTTGTCTGGCTTCGTGCCAAGCCTATAGCATGCCTCGACCTCCCCACTATTGAAGTTTGTTCCTATTGTATGTAACAAATCATCCACATCCTCCCCAACATTACGATTTGATTCCACAAGCCCTTTTATGACCATATTCAGTTTGCGTTTATCCATGTCGAGCATCATAAACTTTTCTTCCAGCTTTTCGATGCGTGAGTCATGTTCAACTATTTTTATGTCATGTGTGTCAAAGGCCTCGGCCATGTTGTGTAATTCCGTCGTGACCGAGTCTGTCTTTTTCGCTAGATCGCCTTTGTCTGATTTTATATCCTTAAGCGAACTGCTTGTTGTTGTTTTATAATCCGCCAGCTCCTTTTTAACCTCATCCAAGTCTTTCGACATTTTTTGTAGAAGTGTCCAGATGTCTCCTATATTACCTTCTGGGTTCTTCTCGGGTTTTGGCGTCTTAGGCGGCATCTCGGTCTCCGTTCGGTCAGGTAAGTCTTCGTTCGATTTTTTTCCACTTCTTGTTGATATATGGGACATACCGTTTACATCAGACTGATGTGGATATGTTTATGTGTATCCTGTACGGTTTGTAGCTCCCTGTTTACTTGTTTGATCAGCAACCTTTGCTTATTTTGTGGAGTGACACGCTACCTGCTGCCGATCACGCTGCCGCCATTTTATATCTGTGATTTTAATCGGATGATCCATGACTATTCCAATGACAATCTTTTTATACATATGTCTGGATTAGGTAATTCATACGCAAAAACCCTCAAAATATTTCGAGGGGCTAACCCAAACCTAGTTTCCTTATAACATTTCTAATGACAGAAGTTCATGACAGGCGCCATGGTGTAGTGGTGAGCACATTGGACTTTGAATCCAGGAGCCCCAGTTCGAACCTCGGTGGTGCCTCGACCCTTTTCTCATAAGACATGGCTTTCAAATTTGATATCTTCTGGTTTGATAATTGCACAAGTCTAAATGCGATATACTACAATAGAAACATTAATTTTAAACTAGAAGGAATATATAATAAATGATAATCAATCCAATGATCCATGGCCATTCCAACTACACCTTGACTTACGTGTGTCTGGATTTATTAATTCTTACACCAAAACCCTTGACATATTTCGAGGAGGTAACCCTAACTTAGTTTCCCGATTATATTCCCAATGCCACTATGCCAGGTGCCACGGTGTAGTGGTGAGCACATTGGACTTTGAATCCAGGAGCCCGAGTTAGAACCTAGGTGGTGCCTTGACTCTTTTCTCATACGACATGGCTTTCAAATCTTATGTTTTCTGGTTTGATAGGTGTGCAAGTGTCAATGGTATACATGATAATAGAAACATGACTTATATACAAAAAGAAATGCATTATAATTAATAATTAATCGGATGATCCATGGCTATTCCAATAACAACCTTTCCAACTGACATTGGTTTATGACAGGCGCCATGGTGTAGTGGTGGGCACATTGGACTTTGAATCCAGGAGCCCGAGTTCGAACCTCAGTGGTGCCTGGACCCTTTTCTCATAACACATCAAATCCTATGTCTTCTGGTTTGATAGTTGTGCAACTGTCAATGGTATACACAATATTAGAAACATTGACTTATATACAAAAAGAAATATATTACAGTTGATAATTAGTCTGATAATCCATGGCTATTCCAATGACAATCTTTTTATACATATGTCTGGATTAGGTAATTCATACGCAAAAACCCTCAAAATATTTCGAGGGGCTAACCCTAAACTACAGTAAAACCCCTCTTAAGGGGACACCCTCCGTTCCGGGCCAAGTGGCCCCTTAAGCGGGGTGTCCCCTTAAGCGGGGTTTTCAGGATGCCAGTGGTTATACAATAGAGAATACCTACATAAATGAAGGAAATGAAAGTTATTAGGTTAAAAGGTTTATTAATAAATAAGCAAATAATTATAAATTATACAATATAAATGAATAAAAATTAATATAAATGTACAACAAATTAAAAATAAATAAATAAAAGAGGTTGAAGATGGATATGCATTCCTTGTGAAATTTGCTCCTTTTTACACCCCAGTTCAATGCCCCCCCCCCCCCCCCCCTGTAACTTCTGAGAGAATTCAGCAGCCCTATAAGAGACTCACCGTGAGCCGCCCAGAGCCGCAACGGCTCACTGAATACCGTACCTTCAAAGCCCCCAGCCCTCCCTGTGTCGCCTACAGCTAACCTGTAAGCGGGCCTCTTACCTGGCACCTTCAGCAGGCGCGAAAATCACTCGTACTAATATTCACTCACTGTGGCCCGCCCAGAGCCGCTGGAGATGTTATTATTACCTTGAAAAAACAAACTCCGGCCGCCCGGGCCCGCACGGGAATGCTCAGTCTATTATTCTGGTTGTGACAACTGTCTGTCCTGTACAAACGGGCACCATAAACTTGGATTTTCAGTGTTTTTGATATGATGCCCCTCCAAACTGTCCCCTTAGGCGGGGTTTTTAAGCATTTCTGTACCGAAAAACTGTCCCCTAAAGCGGGGTGTCCCCTTAAGCGGGGTGTCCCCTTAAGCGGGGTTAAAATAAACTCATAATAGAGGGAAAAATTTCCGTTCCGAGCAAATTGTCCCCTAAAGCGGGGTGTCCCCTTAAGAGGGGTGTCCCGGAAGAGGGGTTTTACTGTAGTTTCCTTATATCATTTCTAATGACAGAAGTTCATGACAGGCGCCATGGTGTAGTGGTGAGCACATTGGACTTTGAATCCAGGAGCCAGAGTTCGAACCTCGGTGGTGCCTCGACCCTTTTCTCATAAGACATGACTTTCAAATTTGATATCTTCTGGTTTGATAATTGCACAAGTCTAAATGCGATATACTACAATAGAAACATTAATTTTAAACTAGAAGGAATATATAATTAATGATAATCAATCTAATGATCCATGGCCATTCCAAATACACCTTGACTTACATATGTCTGGATTAAGTAATTCATGCGCGAAAACCCTCAAAATCTTTCGAGGAGCTAACCCTAACCTAGTTTAATTATAATATTCCAACTGACATTAGTTCATGACAGGCGCCATGGTGTAGTGGTGAGCACATTGGACTTTGAATCCAGCAGCCCGAGTTCGAACCTCGGTGGTGCCTCGACCCTTTTCTCATAACACATCAAATCCTATGTCTTCTGTTTTGCTAGTTGTGCAACTGTCAATGGTATACACAATATTAGAAACATTGACTTATATACAAAAAGAAATATATTACAATTGATAATTAATCGGATGATCCATGGCTATTCCAATGACAACCTTTTTATACATATGTCTGGATTAATTAATTCATACACGAAAACCCTCAAAATATTTTGAGGGGCTAATCCTAAATTGATAATTAATCTGATGCTCCATTGATCAGTGCACAATAGTAAATGGATTACACTATAATAGAAACATTTACTTCAAAAAAGAAAGAATATATGATAATTGATAATTAATTCAATGAGTAATGGCTTTTTTAAGGACACCTTTTCTTATTTATGTCTGGATTGATTAAAGACAAATGTGGGTAGGTATCACACTGCCCCCTGTGTAGACACTGGTGCTGCCATTTTGTTTTATGAAAATATAGCAGTTTCACATAGACACCAATAGATAAGCACTGACCTTCTTCAGATGACCTTCTTCAGATGCCCTTCCCATAGAAATAAGCATGATGACATAGTATTTTTTTTAGCATTTTCATTTGAATATCTTCCCAATAATCAGAATCCAGAATTATTTGAATATAGCAATAGAACATCAGTGTCATTTAGCAACAAAGTCAAAATATTGCATTTTCCCATGGACACCAATAGTTAAGCACTTACATTTTCAGATGGCCCTCCCATAGAAGTGAGCATGGTGACATGCCATTTTTTTTCATTTTGTATTTGCTGATATATGGAACTTATAGTATACTGAGTTATTTGCAAAACTCAATAGAATTTAGAAATCACCAAAATACCAGCATTTGTCTTTAGGTCATATATATTCTGGTTTGATCAGTGCACATGTGTAAATAGAATAGCAATAAAAGTCCAATGCACATCTACCAATATCGGAACATCGCTGTAACTCTGTCTGCGACAAAGGAACGGTGCTTTGTCTCAGGCGAGCCATCCTAACAGATTTGGCCCTGGTCAGTAGATGTGGGGCAGCTAGGCAAGGGTCAGCCAACGATTAGTGAAGCCCCACTTTTCTTTTGTTGCTGACAGTTCTCACTGGATATTCCAAATCGCATGCCAAAAGTTTATCAACATGTTGATCAATTCTGTAGGTGACAACAGAACATTGGGGATAGCCCCTGTTGCATTGAACGGCAGGGGCCGCCATTCGGAAAACGAGATGCATAATTTGCTTGTGACAAGTTCACCTACTCCGATACGATTCTGGAACTAATCGTTCACCCCCGATTCAGTAGATGTTTATTGGACCTTTCTAGAAACATTGACTTAGATAACAATCATTTCAAAGATCCATATTTTTTTGTATGACACCTTCTCTTATGTATCAAACAACAAAATAGAGTGGATCGGATAGAGTTATTTTTTGTCAGTTTTTTTGCTTTTTTCCACGTCCATATTATTATATACCTATGGCTGTATCATGTGCGTATACTGCCCGCTCCTACCCATGGCGTATTTATACCCGTACGGCACAATGTGCCGTACGGGGTATGTGATCACGTGACTAGATAAAATATCGCCATTTTTAGGTATATAATAATACAAAAACGGGCTGACTATCTTCGTACGTCAAAATACTTGGTAAAATTATTGATCACATACATCCCTCTGCCTACGGCATCGGGATGTATGTGATCAATAATTTCACCACGTATTTTTGACGTACAAAGATAGTAAGCCAGTTTCCGTATATTACTACATTGTCTGTAATTAGTAATATACATGTAGTTGACCCATATATGTCTGCTTGCCGCTCTGTGAGGCCGGCCATGCTAGTAGGTGCTGAGTAGTGGATCTGTGATGGTCTGCTACAGGCCACCTCTCAGGTGCTGCTATTTTTGGCACAGTGTTAGAACCAGTTTAAACATGTAATCTGGCCATCTGGCAGGTACCTAGAGTATAGGCTGGTTCTAAAGTAGTGGGAAAGGTCCCAGCAAAGCTGACTTGTCAGCTGGGTACCAGACTCACACAGACAAACCAGTGGGGACCCAGCTGCGTTCTGCACATGCCCAGTGAGGCCAGGCAGGTGTATATAAGAAGCCTGCTGAAGTTCAGCTGGACACACTGAAGGTTGAGGGACTATATGCAGTCCCTCTACAGGGCTCTGTCTCTGTTCCCTGCCAGGGATAGCAAAAGCTTCGGGTCCTCTTGTGGCAGGGTCAGAGAGTCTTGGTTTTCTGGAAGGAGAGGGTCAACTGTCGGGTTCTTCTTCGGATGGAATCCGGGATCCCGGGATGTGAGCAGGATGTGAGACCTTCGGGTCTTCCCTGTATGATCCCGGGCGGAGCATGGCGGTGCTGGGTGGCTGTGGTAAAACACAGCTGCGGGTTCGCGGGTGTGACCAGCACCGGGATGGCATTCTAGACCAAGACAGTGTTGGTATTCAGGAGGAGCTTCGGCTGTACCCGACACCCAGCCACTACACATATAGTAAAACCCCTTGATATATTTCCAGTGTCGCATCCTAAGCTAGTTTTCGGATAATATTCCCAATGCCAGTAATACATGGCAGGAGTCATGGTGTAGTATAGAGAAACAGTGTTCCATTCTTCGTGCATGGAGAATACACGGTAAAATCAACATCGACCGCCTCTATATACGTTGCCTGTAAAAGGTTAGAGTGGTCACATACACTTTCAGCGTGCTGAGAAAAATTTATCCCTTCACTATCTGTGTGCTATTTGCTGCGCTATTGGATAAGGAGCAGGGTGCCAGTGTCTGAGGGTCTTAGAATTGTGCCCAGCTGACCATGATAAATCAATCAAGACCAAAATACCTCAAGACCCACTGTTGTTTGATATGTTTTGATCCTAGACTCAGGTAGTTAAAGAAATGGCAAGTTGACTAGGTGCAAATGGGTTACAGAACACAATCTATAGACTGAATGTAACCCAAACCTTTTAGTTGTTATTCATTTAAAATTGCATGCTCATTCTTCAATGATGAACATAGCATTTGCTCCTAGTTTACCAAGTTCAGTAATACACTGGCAACCAGAGCTACACAAAATTAGCTCTGGTCGGGTTGAATATGCGGCCGCCTTGACCCAGTATAGCGGGACCTGTTTGTTACTCTCCAACCAGCTATTTCGTACTAATTGGAGAGTGTGATATATCCTAATCTCGAAGCCAATTTTCAATTTTCATATTTTCATATCTCATTTTGTGTATATTTCTTAACTACAATGAACATAAAGCTAGGTTTTATTATGAGTTTGTTTAGCTGTGAATATTTCTCACTAAGCTACCTGGATCGAGGCGCACCCCGAGTGATCACGTGTGGGATTTAACCCGACCAACCCCAATGTTGAGACAGGGGTTGGTTGCCAAACTAGTTCAGTAACTGCTCACTTGGTAACTTTGGGGATCTTTCACCCTGAACCAGTTCCCCTCTAATATTCCCCACGCTTGCTGGTCTTGAGGCTATTTTCTTCACACCTCAGTTTGCCCAAATCACAGCCAAGAGTAAAAACAAACCTCAAACTTTCCCATCATAACCTGATTAGGAGAAACTAGCGACAGGAACAACGAGAAATAATTCCGGGACGAGAAACGAAAAACTCGTCCCAGTCCCTTTCATTCCACACGGGAAGCCCGGTATTTTAGGTGATTTTCTTTCTAAGCGCCATTCGCGATGCCAAACAATGGGCTTTGTCTACCATTCTTGTAGGGAACTTGTGAAAAGAAAATCCCTCATTACTGTAATCATAATTAGATTAGGGAAAATGCACAGCAAGGAGGGAATTCAAAGATTGGTGATGAAGCATTGAACTGACATATTAGGAAACAACTAACACATTTATATCTGTCTTTGAGTTCTACTTTATTTAACATATCATAATATGTTTTCATAACAAATAGCAGTTAATTGACAAGGAATATACCCACTTCCTGGCTCCATTTTACGTATTTGGTTTCACAGACGATTCTGGGCAATGTTGAATTTAGCACCACTTGACGACTATATCATGTTCCGGACACTCGTACACAATGCCTATAATTATTCAGAAAAAAATATTCAATGGGGGGATAATGCCACGAGTGTTAGTGAATTAGTCAATGTGAGGCATGAGATGAATTCGGAAACCTTTTCAAGTTTACAGTCAGACCTCGATCCAATCTCGTTTAAATCGCTACGTAATTCACGCAGCTTCGCCTTGTGAATTTCTACGCGATTCAGACTCAATGGGATACGAGCTCTGACCATAAACATTCATAAGTTTCCTCTATAAAGGCATTTTCCACTGGCCGACGAAAGTGGCACCGATTAGTTGATTTCTCCTAAAAGTTGGTCGCTGTTTGCCAACAACTGCAAGTCGGGATCTAAAACTCGATAAGAGTGCAGTGTATTCCTTGTTTCTGCCTCATTTAACAGGGACCTGTTTCAGTAGTTTCATGACATTAGGCCTAGACAGACATCAACAGCGGCACCAACAGTGCAAGCAACAGCGAAAAAAGTCTAGCAAATATCAGTGGGTCGGAGCGACCAATCTTCTTCATATTTGGGACGATTATAGGTTATATGTATCTCCTACTCGTGTTAAAGTTTCATTGCTTAATTTCTACGGGAAGTGAGTGACATTCCGCGTGTCATCGATTGCAGTCTGTGATCTGTCGTCTGGTGTCACAGACGCCATTTAGACATGTCATGAAACTACTAAAACAGGTCCCAGGTCTATACTGACAGAACTGTCCTCTAAACACAATGACCATCGTGGTGGTGGCCTTATTGCATAATCTATGCACAATTAATTGGTGAACACTTCTCTGCATGTCTGTTACCATTCACTGATCTCGCGTCAGTGGTTCCCGACTGCAGATTGTTGGCGAATAATCGACCAGTGGAAAATGCCTTATAAAGCCCCTTTCCATTGGCCGACGAAACCGGTGTAGATTTCTTGAGTTCCCCTTGAGGCCCATTTCCATCACCGATCTACAGTCAGGAACCACCAACTCACCTTTAGCACTACTGACGCACAATGGAAATAGACTTTTAGGAGAACTCAAAAAATCCACAGCGTTTTCGTCAGCCAATGGAAAATGGCTTACAATATGCATATACGTGGAGTATTCTAAGAGACTATACAGACTAGACGTTAGACCATGTTGTAACTGTGATGGATGGGGCCTGGCGTAGCGGACGGTGGAGGGATGTGGAGAGAGCTGTGGTTATTAATGTCGGGAGGTGAACGGGGCGAGGATCCACACACTTAGTTAACGCGCGCGACTAAAGGACTCCGCCCCCGCCGTGATGTAATGTAGTGTGGACATATCTGATTAGACTGCAGATAACAGAGTAATGTATGTAGAGTAGGACCCGGTCACAGCAGATACAGTAGAACACAGGTGAACAGGCCACCTGCAATCTTAGAGGCTTACAATGAAGACAAACAGCATTATATGTGGATGTCAGAAAGGCTTTTAATTGCATTGATGATGCGAGTCTCATTTACAGATTGGCGGAGGTGGGTGTAGGCCGAAACTGATAAATACACAATAATGTATGGAAAGATTCTTTCCTCGCGGAGTTGTTGTTGACGGAGGATATCTCCTGGAAGGTTATTCTGTGGAAAAGTTTTCCCGTGGAAAAACATTTTCTGACTGGTTTTGTGTATAAGTGGCCATTAATCCGAGTAGCTGAAGTGTAGTAATATCCGAACGATAGCGAAGACATTACGTGGTCAACTATGAGGAATAGGCACGTAGATAGCGAGGAGGGCAGTGTGTTGACCGTACGGCCTGCACCACTCAGTACTGTACCTGTACTTAACGTAGACACGTAGATAGCGAGGAGAGCAGTGTGATGACCCTATGGCCTGCACCACTTGGTACTGTACCTGTACTTAACATAGACATTTAGATAGAGAGGGAAGCAGTGTGATGACCCTATGGCCTGCACCACTCAGTACTGTACCTGTACTTAACATAGACATGTAGATAGCGAGGAGAGCAGTGTGATGACCCTATGGCCTGCACCACTCAATACCGTACCTGTACTTAACTTAGACATGTAGATAGCGAGGGAAGCAGTGTGATGACCCTACGGCCTGCACCACTCAGTACTGTACCTGTACTTAACATAGACATTTAGATAGAGAGGGAAGCAGTGTGATGACCCTATGGCCTGCACCACTCAGTACTGTACCTGTACTTAACATAGACATGTAGATAGCGAGGGAAGCAGTGTGATGACCCTATGGCCTGCACCACTCAGTACTGTACCTGTACTTAACATAGACATTTAGATAGAGAGGGAAGCAGTGTGATGACCCTATGGCCTGCACCACTCAGTACTGTACCTGTACTTAACGAAGACACATAGATAGCGAGGGTGGCAGTGTGATGACCCTATGGCCTGCACCACTCTGTACTGTACCTGTACTTAACGCAGACACGTAGATAACGAGGGAAGCAGTGTGATGACCCTATGGCCTGCACCACTCAATACCGTACCTCCGCTTAACGTAGACACGTAGATAACGAGGAGAGCAGTGTGATGACCCTATGACCTGCACCACTCAGTACTGTACCTCCGCTTAACGTAGACACGTAGATAACGAGGAGAGCAGTGTGATGACCCTATGGCCTGCACCACTCAGTACTGTACCTGTACTTAACATAGACATTTAGATAGAGAGGGAAGCAGTGTGATGACCCTATGGCCTGCACCACTCAATACCGTACCTCCGCTTAATGTAGACACGTAGATAACGAGGGAGGCAGTGTGATGACCCTACGGCCTGCACCACTCAGTACTGTACCTGTACTTAACGTAGACACGTAGATAACGAGGGAGGCAGTGTGATGACCCTACGGCCTGCACCACTCAGTACTGTACCTGTACTTAACGTAGACACGTAGATAACGAGGAGAGCAGTATGATGACCCTATGGCCTGCACCACTCTGTACTGTACCTGTACTTAACGCAGACACATAGATAACGAGGGAAGCAGTGTGTTGACCCTACGGCCTGCACCACTCAATACCGTACCTCCGCTTAACGTAGACATGTAGATAGCAGGGATAGATAGCGTGCCCAAGCACTCCTCACTTCACCTGGGGTCGTTTAATAATACAGGGTCCTACATGTAGACCCTTTTCTGTATGTCATAGAGATCCAGGTGTAAAGATTTGAAGTTGTGTCAATATATTTTCCGTGGGTATCCTCTCAGTAGGAACACTTTCCCATGGTCAGGGAGACGAATCGAATGAGGCTCTGACACCTCCGTGACACTTGGTGACAGATTAATGGGTGGCACCCGTCTTATCTGAGATCGACCACGCGGGTGTGCACCCCTTTATCAGGACCTAAAACTGTCATCCCCCTCCCTGTGGTATGTGGAGTTTAACAATAAAAGAACGGCCCTGCTGGACTGGAGACATTCTAGCTTGTACCTCCATAACCTCCTCAACTCTCCGAGTTCCTGTATTAATCTATGTGGGGTATGACCGCTAGTCATAAAACCTTAATATTTTACACAGGGACAGGGTCGACTTTATTCAACACTTATGGACGACCTTATGGACGGCTAATACTGTCTTAGCGAACAGACTTAAATAGCATTAAACGATAACCCTTGTACAAGATACAAAATGGGGTCTTTATGTCTGGATTATTCCTCGGGCCCCTGAGGCCTTCCACTGAGCGCCGACCGACACCCTGCGGAGTAACACATCAGTGTCGGCCGCTTCACAGTCACCGACGCCGCACGCAGCAGTATGTTGTATCACTCCGCGTCATGTCTCACAGAACTATCAATGAACCTTAGTCTGGTAGTAACGTCCATAGGCTTAGCCTCAGGAACTCGTACTCAACGGGCTTGTGAGTACGGTAACTCGTACTCAACAGGCTTGTGAGTACGGTAACTCGTACTCAACTGGCTTTGTGAGTACGGTAACTCGTACTCAACGGGCAATAAACAGATAGATATTCGCGGGTTAAGATGAAATCGGAAACATGTCTGTTGTGGTGTGTCGGAGCAATCAGGCGCTGATTCCACCAGACTGAGAGTTCATCAGAAAGTTTCCTCGGACTATCATTTAATGTCTTAACATGATGAGAGTACTCAAACGGGAATTCACGTTAGCGCCCGAAATTATCAGAAAAGAATTGGGCACTTCTGTCACATACTAAATACAATATTTTCCAATTCAGCCCGTTCTCCATTTCCGCAGGTGTTAGTACAGTTCAATCGGGCTGTGGAATCCACGCTTTATTGAATCATATCTCCCCACATAAATTCCAAAATTAGTTATGCATTTAAAGTAATAGTATGTTAAATAGTGCTCTTATTTTGGTATTTTGAGGAATGTAATGTGGTGTTTGTAGAATGGCAGCCCTGCTGTTGTGATTGTCATATACATCGTGTATGACACAGAAAGTGGACTCTTGGTGTCTTGATCTTTTATCTCTGTGTAACCCGATCTGACATGACAGGCGCCATGGTGTAGTGGTGAGCACATTGGACTTTGAATCCAGGAGCCCGAGTTCGAACCTCGGTGGTGCCTCGACCCTTTTCTCATCAAATACGAATACTCGATTATAAATAGATCTTCTGATCTCGTCTCAGTTTGTATGATGAAGAGTATTTCGGAAAAAAATATTGTTACCATACAGAGGAAATACTGTATCAATCATGTCATGAAAATACCAAACCAAAACTTGTGTGAGCGTTTTTCCCTTTTGTGAGGTACCTATCTGACAACAAAATGCAGCCTTTATTTTAACACACACACTTACTGACGCCTTCATTCCCCCCGCACTGCGACTGCGCAAGACGCTTGAGGTTCCCACTTCCGGTGCGGATATACCCCTGCGCCCCCTGGTGTCACCTGAAGACATCACGAGGGGATGCTGGTTCTAGATCTCGACTTCGGCTTTATCATGGGATCACCACATCAGGTTTTGTATAGTTTTTACAAGTTATACAATTAATATCAAAGTAATATGAATAGAAATAGAGCAAATAATCCACAACAGAAAGATATAAACTGCACAAAGCATATAAAGCCAGTGGAGAGGAATACATCCCTAGAAATATACGATACCCTGCATTATGAATCCCTTGTATTTTGGGTATTGAGGGAATACATGAGATGTAACATGATATTTTGAGTAAATCCAGTATATTGCTTCATGATTAAGTCGGCTTGTGTATTGATACACATCCGGCTGGTTGACGGTCGCCCGTCCTCACAGATACCCTGATTATTGTCAACGTAAATCTATTGACTTTGTCAGATTGAGAATCTGGGCATGTCGGCCTCCTGGCGGTGGTAAGAAGAACCACAGACGGAGACTCGTTTTACCGTTTTATCACCGAACAAGGCAATATCTGAGCGTAATTGGATTTTTTTCAGATTTGGTCAGAGTGAACAACAGGCCTGTGTGTAAGAAGTGGAGTTGATGAGGTTTTCATCGCCAGTCGCTGAAGGAAGCACACAACTGCGGCAGGTATCGCCGTCTGAAGTTTCTAAAGACCTCTTCCCATTGGCCGACAATGAATTAGAAGATAATTGTAAATTGTATGTGATAATTTATACAATGCGGATGAATTTAACAAGTCCATCGCGTTGTATATTTTCTTCTTCCTCTTTTTATATTGTACAATTCACGGTGGCGCCCCCTGGTAATTTTTTGATATTGTGAATTATCAGTCAAAACTGGTTCCATGTAATTTATTCCAAATCCAAATGAGTAAATGTCCGCCATTTACCCTCTGAAGTACGTAGCATGCTGGCGATTTAGCGTAGTGTCCACCATTTACCACGTGAGAAACATAGCATGCTGGTGATGTAGCGTAGTGTCCACCATTTACCCCGTGAGGTGCGTAGCATGCTGGCGATGTAGCGTAGTGTCCACCATTTACCCTAATGAGAAACGTAGCATGCTGGCGATGTAGTGTAGTGTCCACCATTTACCCCGTGAGAAACGTAGCATGCTGGCGATGTAGCGTAGTGTCCACCATTTACCCCGTGAGAAATGTAGCATGCTGGCGATGTAGCGTAGTGTCCACCATTTACCCCGTGAGAAACATAGCATGCTGGCGATGTAGCGTAGTGTCCACCATTTACCCCGTGAGAAACGTAGCATGCTGGTGATATAGTGTAGTGTCCACCATTTACCCCGTGAGGTACGCAGCATGCTGGCGATGTAGTGTAGTGTCCACCGTTTACCCCGTGAGGTACGTAGAATGCTGGCGATGTAGTGTAGTGTCCACCATTTACCCCGTGAGGTACGTAGAATGCTGGCGATGTAGTGTAGTGTCCACCATTTACCCCGTGAGGTACGTTGCATGCTGGCGATGTAGTGTAGTGTCCACCATTTACCCCGTGAGGTACGTTGCATGCTGGCGATGTAGCGTAGTGTCTGCCATTTACCCTGATGAGGTACGTGGCATGATGGCGATGTAGCGTAGTGTCTGCCATTTACCCTGATGAGGTACGTGGCATGATGGCGATGTAGCGTAGTGTCTGCCATTTACCCTGATGAGGTACGTGGCATGATGGCGATGTAGCGTAGTGTCCACCATTTACCTGATGAGGTACGTGGCATGATGGCGATGTAGCGTAGTGTCTGCCATTTACCCTGTGAGGTATGTAGCATGCTGGCGATGTAGCGTAGTGTCCACCATTTACCCTGATGAGAAACATAGTGTAAAGTCCCAGTCTATACATCCCTCTCGTGACCAATTGTATTGGTTTCTATGCGAAGAGATTAAGTCATCCAAATTGCCCATATTTATTAGTAACAAAATGACTGCGTTAGGACGGTCGCCATCTTGTAGTAGCTCCCTCCCTGTCTTGATGTGGACCGTATGGCAGCCAGGTAGTGAATGGCATATTTACCCTCATTATCACTCACTCTAGTTCCCAGTCTGGCCACATGCGGGTAGGGCGCTCTGAAATGACACTGACATGCTGGCGATGTAGCGTAATGTCCACCATTTACCCCGTGAGAAATGTAGCATGCTAGCGATGTAGCGTAGTGTCCACCATTTACCCCGTGAGCAACGTAGCATGCTGGCGATGTAGCATAATGTCCACCGTTTACCCCGTGAGAAATGTAGCATGCTAGCGATGTAGCGTAGTGTCCACCATTTACCCCGTGCGGTACGCAGCATGCTGGTGATATAGTGTAGTGTCCACCATTTACCCGATGAGAAACGTAGCATGCTAGCGATGTAGCGTAGTGTCCACCATTTACCCCGTGCGGTACGTAGCATGCTGGCGATGTAGCGTAATGTCCACCATTTACCCCGTGAGAAATGTAGCATGCTGGCGATGTAGCGTAGTGTCCACCATTTACCCGATGAGAAACGTAGCATGCTAGCGATGTAGCGTAGTGTCCACCATTTACCCCGTGAGGTGCGTAGCATGCTGGCGATGTAGCGTAGTGTCCACCATTTACCCCGTGAGCAACGTAGCATGCTGGCGATGTAGCGTAGTGTCCACCATTTACCCCGTGCGGTACGTAGAATGCTGGTGATATAGTGTAGTGTCCACCATTTACCCGATGAGAAACGTAGCATGCTGGTGATGTAGCGTAGTGTCCACCATTTACCCCGTGAGCAACGTAGCATGCTGGTGATGTAGCGTAGTGTCCACCATTTACCCCGTGAGGTGCGTAGCATGCTGGCGATGTAGCGTAGTGTCCAGATACCACGAGACGATTCATACTCTCAGTCTTCGTGTGAGTCCCATCATGAATACATCGTTTTGATCGTGAATAGGTCGATATTTGTCACAGGACACATTGCTATGGTTGTTGCTCATATCTGCACACTCCCTGTCCAGGAATCACACACACGCACACACTCCTACACCAACACACAAACAGACTGTAAAACCTGACGAGCGCCCAGCCCGTCAGATGGCGCCACATTCAGCCCCCACAAAGCCCGCAGCGCCACCTATACCCGCCCCGCGGCAAATAATTGATGATGGAATGCGGGGCCGGACCACGGCGTCCCTATAGAGGGCGCTGTGACATAAAAACCAGGCACGAGAATGTTCCCGAGAGTCTCAGACGGGTTTTAACATCATCGCGTATTCTGCAGTAACTCGGGTTTCAGATTATGACATCCTGGGAGGAGGATAACCGGGAATTTGTGGGTTTTTTGAAGGAAATGTTCGTACATTGTGTTTGGGAAGGATGCTGGAGATTGAGACTCTGTTAGGAGAGCGTGGGACCTCGCCAGAGGACTGAGACTCTGTTGGGAGAGCGTGAGACCTCACCAGGACTGAGACTCTGTTAGGAGAGCGTCAAAGCTCGCCAGGGGACTGAGACTATGTTAGGTGAGTGTGAAAGCTTGCCGGGGGACTGAGACTCTGTTAGGAGAGTGTGAGAGCTCGCCGGGGGACTGAGACTCTGTTAGGAGAGTGTGGGAGCTCACCGGGGGACTGAGACTCTGTTAGGAGAGTGTGGGAGCTCGCCGGGGGAGCGGTGAATTATAGATGTGAGACGCGAGGTGTGAGTGGCTCCTCACGTGGTCACGTGGGTCGGTCACGTGGGAGGGTCACGTGGTGCTTCTGGGAGCTGCTCTCTGTGAGGGTTAGTGTGAGCCGCTACCACCAGGGGAAGGTGAGAGGGGTGAGTGAGTGCGTCCTGCTCAGCCCTGTGACGACCTGTAGGTGTAGGTGTGTGTGAGGGGTACTTTATTTACCGGTAAGTGTGTAGGTGTGTGTGAGGGGTACTTTATTTACCGGTAAGTGTGTAGGTGTGTGTGAGGGGTACTTTATTTACCGGTAAGTGTGTGTGTGTGTGTGAGGGGTACTTTATTTACCGGTAAGTGTGTGTGTGTGTGTGAGGGGTACTTTATTTACCGGTAAGTCCCTGCTCATAGTGTGTGGATGCGACCTGGGGAGGAGGGATCGTGAGTGCGTCCTGCTCAGCCCTGTGTGACGACCTGTAGGTGTAGGTGTGTGTGAGGGGTACTTTATTTACCGGTAAGTACCTGCTCATAGTGTGTGGATGTGACCTGTAGGTGTAGGTGTGTGTGAGGGGTACTTTATTTACCGGTAAGTACCTGCTCATAGTGTATGGATGTGACCTGGGGAGGAGGGTTCGTGAGTGCGTCCTGCTCAGCCCTGTGTGACGACCTGTAGGTGTAGGTGTGTGAGGGGTACTTACCGGTAAGTGTGTGTGTGTGTGTGAGGGGTACTTTACTTACCGGTAAGTGTGTGTGTGTGTGTGAGGGGTACTTTATTTACCGGTAAGTGTGTGTGTGTGTGTGAGGGGTACTTTATTTACCGGTAAGTGTGTGTGTGTGTGTGAGGGGTACTTTATTTACCGGTAAGTACCTGCTCATAGTGTGTGGATGCGACCTGGGGAGGAGGGATCGTGAGTGCGACCTGGGGAGGAGGGTTCTGGGTTGAGGGAGTCTCCTATAACTCACAGGACTAATGTAGCAGTGTGTTGTGTGCGGAACACTGTTCAGTCCCGTCTAGAAGGTTACCTTCGTGGCGGTGACGTGCGGGTTTGATGACTCTTCACCACGAGTATGGGAGTGCAGCCATCTTGGCCGTAAATGTAGTGCTGTGGGAAACGCCAGACTCCAACTGCTCCCGACACACGCCGACATGGCTACGATGATTACCTACTATATCTAAAAAAACTATGATTCTGGTAGAATCCGCTTGGAGTGTCTACCTCAAATAGAGATAGAGTGAACCTGGGAGCTGTTTCATTAGTTGAAAAAACTCTCGTAGTTGCTCTCACTAACCAAATAGCGGCCCCTCGCTAACAGTGAGCGGCACTTTGGACCAAAGCGGCACCAACAGTGGTAGTACCTGTTTCAATAGTTAGGCTCTGTAACTCCGCTAAGAATTCATATAGAAGCGTCAAATAAAAACTGAAATGTGGGGAAAAATACGAGGAATAATTTGGAATTATTAAATCATTCGATATATAGTGATTTATTAAATGTCTCGTTTGTTATGGTGGCATAGCTAACGGCACTGGGATCTTAACAGCGACGCCAGTTCTGAAACGAGTCCTTAGAACTCTCGCTTTTAATGCCGTTGATTGCTCTCGCTTTGGCGGTGGCCATTCCTGTTTACTCCCCCGGCTTTTGAAACAGCTCCCAGACCTAGGCTTGGAGACTGAAGGGCCACGAGAGTGAGATTCTCATGCAGTACTTAACTGAATCCTGCTACTCTTTTTTTGTGATTGTCTACACATATGTACTTACATCCTTAGGATTTGTTTCTAGCCATACCGAAAACATAATATTAAGCTGTAGTTTAGCTTTGAATGCAGGTAATCAGCTTATGTACCTGTGTCATGGCAAATAATACCCCTACGCTGATGCTCCAATCATCCGCTAGGAGTATGAGGTTTGAGGCTGACAGGGGGAGTTAACTGCACCTGAGGCAAAATTCTACGAGATGATGTGTTAAGGTGAAATTAAACCTTCGTGTCTCTGCTAATGCTGAGGTGGGTTGAGGGGGGGGGGGGGTAGGCACCAACTGCGACACGACGAAGTCGCTAGTATTAGATATAAAGTTTCAATCATAGGCCTATTGGAAGGCCTCTGATGCACCCCTAGCAGCAGGTAGTATTTCATACATATATAAAAATAACTATGCTTAAAACACTTAAAACATAGAGCTATCGTCTGATGCTTGACAAGGCTGCAACGCATCAGCGAATTAGTGACCGATTCGAGAAAAAAAACATCCAAAAGAACGATCTCTCCCCAAATAAACTCGCAGAGAGTTGAAGGGAGAAATCTCGTACGATGAAATTCGCACCAAATACATGCACAATATTGACTGGTTTCAGATACAAGCGGCTGTATGCTCCCAGGAGTTGACGCGTAGTAATATCCGAGTGAATGCGAGGATATTGCGCAGAGTCAACTATTTTTCCGTACGCACTATTTTTCCGTATGCGCCACCCAGAGCATACAACATATCCGTATGCGCCGGGTATGTCCATACAAACTCCCTATGTGTTTTCTACGGACACATTGTATTAGGTGGATATATCTGTATGCTCCGGGTATGTCCATACACACTCCCTATGTGTTTTCTATGGACTCTTTGTATAAGGTGGATAATAGAACTATAATCGTTTATCTTTACTCACATACCTTCCCATGTAATAATACGGCCTCCCAGTCTCCGCCCGATCTTGTTGCGTCCCGGGCATCAGTTCAGAACTCGCTCTCTTCTCCCTTCCCGCGTCTCTCTCAAAACAGCCACTCAATCAATTTCTTATCCATATGCGTCAAAACAACTTTTATTGAAACCAAAAAGCCGGCCGACGCTTTTAATTCGTCCACTCAAAACTCCACTTCTGTTATGGCCTAACCACCTCCCAAAGGCCCCCGCGTTTTTACAAACCATCAGGTTTTCAACATTTCTTGTAGCTTTTTCTGTTTTACGGTTGCTTTTTTATAACCGCATTTTGGGAACCACATTTGTGGCGGGATTGCTACAGGGATCGGTTATTTTTTGGGCTGTCGGCACCTGGCTGTAATTAGTGGTTTAAACGCTGGCTTTATTGGTGCCACGGACATTAAAATTAAACAAAAACCTTACTGCCCTGAATAATTAGTCTTATCAACATTCCGACAACATTTATTGGCAGATGCGATTTACTGTCGGTATTTCGGTGATAACTGATGCGGTCACAGATATTGCGTATTTCAAATATCCAGATTTTGAGTATTTCAATGAAGCTGTGAGGAACTGTTAACAAGTCACAGTAATTGAGTCCGTAGCGATGGAGTACATCTCTGCTAGGAGAGTGAGGGTGACATCCACCGGAAGTACATGACCTTAGCTAGGAGAGTGAGGGTGACATCCGTCGGCACTACAGGATCTGTGCTAGGAGAGTGAGAGTGACATACGACGGCACTACAAGATCTCTACTAGGAGAGCAAGGGTAACACCAGCTCGCAGTACAAGATCTCTGCTAGGAGAGTGAGGGTAACACCAGCTCGCAGTACAAGATCTCTGCTAGGAGAGTGAGGGTGACACCCACCGGCAGTATATGATCTCAGCTAGGAGACTGAGGGTGACACCTATCGGCATTACATGATCTCAGCTAGGAGAGTGAGGGTGACACCCACCGGCAGAACATGATCTCAGTTAGGAGAGTGAGGGTGACACCCACCGGCAGTATATGATCTCAGCTAGGAGAGTGAGGGTGACACCCACCGGCAGTACATGATCTCAGCTAGGAGAGTGAGGGTGACACCCATTGACAGTACATGATCTCAGCTAGGAGAGTGAGGATGACACCCATCGGCAGTACATGATCTCAGCTAGGAGAGTGAGGGTGACACCCATCGGCAGTACATGATCTCAGCTAGGAGACTGAGGGTGACACCCAGCGACATTACATGATCTCAGCTAGGAGAGTGAGGGTGACACCCATCGGCAGTACATGATCTCAGCTAGGAGAGTGAGGGTGACACCCAGCGACATTACATGATCTCAGCTAGGAGAGTGAGGGTGACACCCAGCGACATTACATGATCTCAGCTAGGAGAGTGAGGGTGACACCCATCGACATAACATGATCTCAGCTAGGAGAGTGAGGGTGACACCCATCGGCAGTACATGATCTCAGCTAGGAGAGTGAGGGTGACACCCAGCGACATTACATGATATCAGCTAGGAGACTGAGGGTGACACCCAGCGACATTACATGATCTCAGCTAGGAGAGTGAGGGTGACAACCATCGGCAGTACATGATCTCAGCTAGGAGAGTGAGGGTGACAACCACCGGCAGTACATGATCTCAGCTAGGAGAGTGAGGGTGACACCCACTGGCAGTACATGATCTCAGCTAGGAGAGTGAGGGTGACACCCATCGGCAGTACATAATCTCTGCTAGGAGAGTGAGGGTGACACCCACCGGCAGTTCATGATCTCAGCTAGGAGAGTGAGGGTGACACCCACCGGCAGTACATGATCTCAGTTAGGAGAGTGAGGGTGACACCCACCGGCAATACATGATCTCAGCTAGGAGAGTGAGGGTGACACCCACCGGCAGTACATGATCTCAGCTAGGAGAGTGAGGGTGACACCCACCGGCAGTATATGATCTCAGCTAGGAGAGTGAGGGTGACACCCACCGGCAGTACATGATCTCAGCTAGGAGAGTGAGGGTGACACCCACCGGCAGTATATGATCTCAGCTAGGAGAGTGAGGGTGACACCCACCGGCAGTACATGATATCAGCTAGGAGAGTGAGGGTGACACCCACCGGCAGTACATGATCTCAGCTAGGAGAGTGAGGGGGACACCCACCGGCAGTACATGATCTCAGCTAGGAGAGTGAGGGGGACACTCATCGGCAGTATATGATCTCAGCTAGGAGAGTGAGGGGGACACTCATCGGCAGTATATGATCTCAGCTAGGAGAGTGAGGGGGACACTCATCGGCAGTATATGATCTCAGTTGTATTCTGTTATCGTTACACGGGGCTGCACATGCGCATGAAGGAATGCCGGTGAACAGTGATGGTTTGTTATCCTGCGATAAACCGTTATTATCGCCCACTAGTATCTGGTGCAGGCATGTGCATTGTTGAAGTCCATGATTGAAGAGTGAAAAATTTGTCGAAATTAAGCAAATCACAACATATCAAGACATGTGATTCTCATGGTGATATACTATTCTGTTCATCTAATTACATTAAAATCACATCAAAATAGCAGTACGTCCAACAGTCCGTGCTAGCTAAACGGAAGAACGTGTCCAGACGCATGCCCGTATTGAGTGGGCGATAATAACAGGTTATTGCAGGGTAACAAACTATCGCAGCACACCAGGAAGGAATGCCTACTGCTTGTTTAGCGCGTCTTTTTGAGCAGACACAACTTGTGAGACCAGGGAGCTGTTTCAAAACGTGGGTTAAGTCTATGGTTTTGAAACAGCTCCCTGGTACTGTTCCTGTAGATACTGCAGAGCAATGCCATATGGCATTCCCGTTAATACAACAGGGCAATTCCATATGGCATTTCAATAGATACAGCAGGGTAAAGCCATATGGCATTCCCGTTAATACAGTAGGACAATACCATATGGCATTCCCATAGATACAGTAGGACAATGCCATATGGTATTTCCATGGGCCAGACAGGGCAGGCCCCTTGGTATATTTTCTGAGATTATCATAGAATTACTACATAGAGATATCATGCTAAGCGCTGCCTGTAATTCTATGAAATATCAGAAAGGTTTGAATCACTGGTAGTCTTAGATTTGTAATTATTTTATCAAATAACGGGCTTGTAAAATGCTAGTTAACGTCACATTTGTTTTATTTTTTTCACGATAAACGCTGAACTACATCTTAATCCACCATTTATGCCAATTTTGTAGAAGGTGTCCCATGGCGCACAGAGAAACGTAAATCTATTATTGAGGTTCTTTTTCTAACATTTCAATTGAATTGGAAGAGGAAGCAAAGTACAAAACATAACGGTGTTTAGCGACCGGGCCTTTTTCTCCGGGTCCTTGATGATAAACTTCTGGAAAAATTGGTAAAACAAAAAAAAAAAAGATTGTATTTTAGTCGAAAAACCCACGCCATTATGAGTTGAGTGATTGTGATTCGCTCGTGTGACTGTTTTAAGTCAAGCGTTCATGTTAAATTCATCTCAGATATTTGTCGTGTTGAGAGTTGGTCTAATACCGGGGACACACCAAGCGAGTCAAGGCGGCGATCTCCGAAATTGCCAACACAAAATGGCGTGTATGTGAGATATCATTTCATAGTATCATCTCTCACTTATAATTTAGCGCTTCGGAAGCAATAATTAACTGAAATATGAAATAATAGCTCACATGCACGTCATTTCGTGTTGGTAATTCCGGAAACCGCTGCGTTTCTCGCTTGGTGTGTCTCTGGCGTTAACTACACACAGAGTCAAAGTCTGCACAACGCCACCATGAAGAAAAAACGTGTCACAATGACTGCCCCTCACTCTCTTCAATTTCCCCCCTCCCACTTTTGTGGGGGTGTTTTTCTCTTTTCCTCTTTCTCTAACCCTTTCTTTTCTCCCTCTCTCTCTCCTCTGCGTCACCCATTTATCTGCCCCTCCTCTCTCTCTCTCTCTCTCTCTCTCTCTCTCTCGCCCTGCCTCTCCTCTCCTTTCTTCTATCTCATGCGCCACCTCTCTCTCTCTCTCTCTCTCTCTCTCTCCTCTGCGTCACCCATTTATCTGCCCCTTACTCTCTCTCTCTCTCTCTCTCTCTCTCTCTCTATCTCTCTCTCTCCTCTGCGTCACCCATTTATCTGCCCCTTCCTCTCTCTCTCTCTCTCTCTCTCTATCTCTCTCTCTCCTCTGCATCACCCATTTATCTGCCCCTCCTCTCTCTGTCTCTCTCTCTCTCGCCCTGCCTCTCCTCTCCTTTCTTCTATCTCATGCGCCACCTCTCTCTCTCTCTCTCTCTCTCCTCTGCGTCACCCATTTATCTGCCCCTTCCTCTCTCTCTCTCTCTCTCTCTCTCTCTATCTCTCTCTCTCCTCTGCGTCACCCATTTATCTGCCCCTTCCTCTCTCTCTCTCTCTCTCTCTCTCTCTATCTCTCTCTCCTCTGCGTCACCCATTTATCTGCCCCTCCTCTCTCTCTCTCTCTCTCTCTCTCTCTCTCTCTCTCGCCCTGCCTCTCCTCTCCTTTCTTCTATCTCATGCGCCACCTCTCTCTCTCTCTCTCTCCTCTGCGTCACCCATTTATCTGCCCCTTCCTCTCTCTCTCTCTCTCTCTCTCTCTATCTCTCTCTCTCCTCTGCGTCACCCATTTATCTGCCCCTCCTCTCTCTCTCTCTCTCTCTCTCTCGCCCTGCCTCTCCTCTCCTTTCTTCTATCTCATGCGCCACCTCTCTCTCTCTTCTTTCTCTTCTCTCACTCTCCCCCATCTCTCCTTCTCTCTGCCTCTCTCTTTTTCTCCCTGTCTGTCTCTCTTCCTCCTCCTTCTTATTTTCTCCCTATCTCTGTGTGTCTCTTCCCACCTCCCTCTCTTCCTCTCCATCTCTCTCTCTCTCGCTCTCCCGTTTCTCTCTCCTCTCACTCCTCCTCTCTCCCTCTTTCTCTCTCATGTTCCTCCTCCTCCTCCTCTCCCTTTGCCATTCCTCGTCTCTCTCTCCCTTTCCCTCTTCTCTTCTCTCTTCCTCTTTCTCTTATGCTCCATCTCTCTCTCCCTTTCCTTCTCCTCTTCTCCCCGTCTGTCTGTCTCCTCCCTCCCTTACTCTCTATCTCTTTCTCCCTATCTCTCACCTTTCTCTCTCCTGTCCTACTCTCCCCGTCTCTCTTTCTCCTCTCCCCTCTCTTTCTCTTCCTCTTTCTCTCCTCTATCTCCCCGCCTTTTCTCATGCTCCACCTCTCTCTCCTTTCTCTCTCCTCTTCTCCCCGCCTCTCTCTCTCTCTCTCTTCTCTCCCTTTCTCTCTCTCTTCTCTCATCGTCATGTCCGTTTGCCGTCGTCGCGTCACACCAGACGGCGCTGTGCTGCTGCTGGTTACCGGAAGTACACTGCCCTTATTTACTAATCATTTACTGAACGCTGGTAACCAGCGCCGGTTACTGCGCGCGCACCCGGTAACGCGACGCATGCGCCGTGGGTGGCGGTGGTCAATATGTAAGTGAGGTGCAGAGACGCCCTCTGCGGGTTAGGCTGGCATTTAGGCTTGTTGTTAGGCTCCTTCTTTATGTAAGACTGCCTTTTAGGCTTGTTAGGCTTGTTCTTTATATTTAGGCTGGCTTTTAGACATGTTAGGCTTGTTAGGCTTGGTCTTTATATTAGGCTGACTTTTAGGCTCGTTCTTAGGTTTGTTCCTCATGTTAGGCTAGCTTCTAGGCTAGTTGTTAGGCTCATCCATCCTGTCAGACTGGCAAGTAGGCTCATTGTTAGACTTGTACTTCGCAGCAGGTCCCGACCCTCCAGACGAATTGTCCCTCGTAAGTAAGGGTTATCATTAGATAATATTTAATTTCGTTCACTAAGACAGTATTAATCGTCCATGAGGTTGTCCAAAAGTGCTGAATAAAGTTGACCCACATCGTCCCTGGGCCTCTATGGCGTACAGAAAAGGGTCTCCATGTACGATCCTAGATTATTAAACGGGTCCCTGCTGTCAGCTATTAGGCTCATTGTTAGGCTCACCCTTTATTTTACCCTGGCTCTTAGGCTCGTTGTTAGACTTATTCCTCATGTTAGACTGGATTTTAGGCTCATTGTTAGACTCGTTCCCCATGTTAGGCTGGGGTTTAGGCTCATTGTTAGGCTTATGGTTTTTGTTGGGCTGGCTTTTAGGCTGGCTTTTAGGCTGGCTTTTAGGCTGGCCGCTTGGTTAATGATAATGATCCTCGCCTTGAATCACAGCAGGAAGTGGAACACCGCAGACATGGTCCAAGTAACGATCATTTCCATGGCGACATACACAATAATGACTGGTTTTGTGTATGAGTGGCCGTAATCAGTCGTTATTGTATTTATTACCAACCTACAAGATTAATAACAAATCTATTGCAATAACAATGTTTCTGAAAGACCTTCAGTCCTAGACACCATAGCACTGTCAAGTGTGGCAGTAATTCGGTGTAGACTTACACCAATAATATAGTTCGCCATTTTCCCTTGATTTTAGCATGCAAAGCATGTTATGTCTGTGATTTCTGATGGTAAATGAGATGACTGATCATAGATAATCAATATTGAAAGAATATTCAAGAAACCTATTTTGATGTACATGATAATTTGACCTCATTATGGATCGGACTTTTTTTCCGAAACCTCCCGGTACATGATTCGAGGTGCTTCGTACAGTTCCTACGGAGACGTACATGTATTTGGTGGGTAATAAAATGTTCACCAGCTCCCCGTATTGTAGGACCGATTCGGACTCGGTCCTTTTAAGGGCCTCCGACTCTGAATGAGGAGAATTCCGTTTTTCATGCTCCAGACTTCCGATAGAGAAACGTGAATTGGTTGAAAGAGATTCAAAAGAGGTGGCTTTTTACGATATTGACGTCCGATACGGAAATATGATTTGATTCACCAAAGTATTTTTGTGTACCTTTGTCTTTGGTGGGTCATTGAACGCTGCATCGCCAATCTTTTTGTGTGTTTTTAGATCTTTATTGCGTTCACTGCAGACACATTGTTCCTTTATGCAATGGCCATTGTTGTTATGCATCAACTTAAATACAAAGATACTTACTCACATAAACTTCATTTTCACTCCAATATCACAATTTTGTTATTTCACTTCAGCTCGACCATCGCTAAATGCAAATGATATATAAAGTCCCATTGGAGAAGGTATGAGGACTCAGTAAACCACTGCCCATTATTTAAAAACTGTCAGATACCCAAACCATGGTATACAGACTCGAAACTATGGTATACATAGACAATAATCGATGGTTTTGTGGACAGACGGCCGTAAACCACGAGAGGTTGACGCGTTGTAATACACGAGCGCTAGCGAGTGTATTACTATGTCAACCTCGAGTGGTTTACAGAGCCGCCTGTCCACAAAATCATCGTTTGTTGCATTTATTATGCATCTTTTCGAATAAATCAAACCCAGTGATTGCAATATTAAAAGGTATAACAATAGGGACTATTTCTTTGCTCTATAGTAAAAGGGACAATTTCTCCCGTATACCATGGTTTTGCGGCCGTATACCATAGGTTTGTTTCCGTATACCACAGATATGGTATCTGACAGGTTTTAGACAATGGGTCGAGTCCCCATACATTTTCAATTGGGGCTTTGTATACGAAGGATAATAAAGCCTTTTACCTCACCCCTGGTATTTTTCCGCATAGACTTGATAGTCGAAACTCGTATCCAATGCCCATTGAGTATTTAGAAAAGAATACTCAATGGGTGATTATGTCACAAAGGTTAGCCCATTAGTGAATGTGAGGGGTGAGATACATTCAGAAACCTATTCAAGTTTAGGGTCAGAGTTCGATCCAAGCTCGTTTGAATCGCTACGTAATTCATGATATGTAATTAAAAAAAAGGCAACTGTCAAAAGGTATGAAAGTCAAATATTATGAAATCATAGGGACTGTTAAATGAGCTTCACAGACAATCCAGCTGTTTCTTTTTCAGCTCTATACCACTTTATAATGTGAATCGACATTTGATTAGACTGCCCCTTCCAGTGAGCACATGTGTCATGTTGACAAAACAAAACCCTGTAACACATGAGATACATTCCACTGAAGAAAGTAATCCCAGAGCTGTGTCTCGTTTGAAATGGTTTATGGTAAAATCAGCATTATCATACCCCGCTAACCTAGCTCTATGGTACATGATAAAATCAGCGTTATCACACCCCGCTGACCTAGCTCTATGGTACATGATAAAATCAGCATTATCATACCCCGCTGACCTAGCTCTATGGTACATGATAAAATCAGCATTATCATACCCCGCTGACCTAGCTCTATGGTACATGATAAAATCAGCATTATCATACCCCGCTGACCTAGCTCTATGGTACATGATAAAATCAGCATTATCATACCCCGCTAACCTAGCTCTATGGTACATGATAAAATCAGCATTATCATACCCCGCTGACCTAGCTCTATGGTACATGATAAAATCAGCATTATCATACCCCGCTGACCTAGCTCTGTGGTACATGATAAAATCAGCATTATCATACCCCGCTGACCTAGCTCTATGGTACATTATAAAATCAGCATTATCATACCCCGCTGAGCTAGCTCTATGGTACATGATAAAATCAGCGTTATCATACCCCGCTGACCTAGCTCTATGGTACAGGATAAAATCAGCATTATCATACCCCGCTGACCTAGCTCTATGGTACATGATAAAATCAGCGTTATCATACCCCGCTGACCTAGCTCTATGGTACATGATAAAATCAGTGTTATCATACCCCGCTGACCTAGCTCTATGGTACATGATAAAATCAGCATTATCATACCCTGCTGACCTAGCTCTATGGTACATGATAAAATCAGCATTATCATACCCCGCTGACCTAGCTCTGTGGTACATGATAAAATCAGCATTATAATACCCCGCTGACCTAGCTCTATGGTACATGATAAAATCAGCGTTATCATACCCCACTGACCTAGCTCTGTGGTACATGATAAAATCAGCATTATCATACCCCGCTGAGCTAGCTCTATGGTACATGATAAAATCAGTGTTATCATACCCCGCTGACCTAGCTCTATGGTACATGATAAAATCAGCATTATCATACCCCGCTGACCTAGCTCTATGGTACATGATAAAATCAGCGTTATCATACCCCACTGACCTAGCTCTGTGGTACATGATAAAATCAGCGTTATCATACCCCGCTGACCTAGCTCTATGGTACATGATAAAATCAGCATTATGATACGCCGCTGACCTAGCTCTATGGTACATGATAAAATGAGCATTATCATACCCCGCTGACCTAGCTCTATGGTACATGATAAAATCAGCATTATCATACCCCGCTGACCTAGCTCTATGGTACATGATAAAATCAGCATTACGATACCCCGCTGACCTAGCTCTATGGTACATGATAAAATCAGCGTTATAATACCCCGCTGACCTAGCTCTATGGTACATGATAAAATCAGCATTATCATACCCCGCTGACCTAGCTCTATGGTACATGATAAAATCAGCATTATCATACCCCGCTGACCTAGCTCTATGGTACATGATAAAATCAGCATTATCATACCCCGCTGACCTAGCTCTATGGTACATGATAAAATCAGCATTATCATACCCCGCTGACCTAGCTCTGTGGTACATGATAAAATCAGCATTATCATACCCCGCTGACCTAGCTCTATGGTACATGATAAAATCAGCATTATCATACCCCGCTGACCTAGCTCTGTGGTACATGATAAAATCAGCATTATCACACCCCGCTGACCCATCTGGCCCCCCACAGGCGGTCTCAGTCTGACATTATGAAGCAGCGCGTATTTGTGTAGACGACTAAAAGTGACGCCCATTATTGGTTATGAATTTCTTATGTGCCTGGGAGAAATCCATGATTGCCTGCAATAACAGAATACGGCTGTCTGCTGGGGAACTCACACGAAGGTCAATGTATAAAACTGGGTGCCTCCTGGTCACTCTGCCAATATGAAGGGAAAACGAAGAAGGTCAATGATAAGGATCATTTATGGTTTACAATGCATCGGAATTCAGGTCTGAAATGTAGATGAGAGCCAATGCAACTCACTTCAGGTCCCTTGTGAGCAGACAAATATTTCAGTTTTTCGCTGTGAGCAGACGAACATTTCTCTGTTTCGCAGTGAGATGATATCATTCGGTTTAGAGCAGACAACATTTCTCTGCGTTTCGCTATGAGTAGATGAACATTTCTTTCTGTTTTGCTGTGAGTAGATTAACATTTCTCTGTGTTTCGCTGTGAGACGAACATTTCTCTGTTTCGTGGTGAGCAGATATCATTCGGTTTAGAGCAGACAACATTTCTCTGCGTTTCGCTGTGAGTAGATGAACATTTCTCTGCATTTTGCTGTGAGTAGATGAACATTTCTCTGTGTTTCGCTGTGAGACGAACATTTCTCTGTTTCGCGGTGAGCAGATATCATTCGGTTTGGAGCAGACAACATTTCTCTGTGTTTTGCCATGAGACGAAAATTTCTCTGCGTTTGACAGATGAACATATCTGTCTGTTTCTCTGACAAACCTTTCTCTGTTCCGCTTTAAGACAAACATTTCAGTGTTTTGCTGTGAACAGACAAACATGTCTCCGTTTTGCTGTGAGATTAACATTATTTTGTGTTTTGCTGTGGGACAAACATTTCTCTGTGCTTCGCTGTCAGCAGACAAACCTTTCTCTCTGTTTCACTGTGCACAGATGAACATTTTTCTGCGTTTCGCTGTGCAAATATGAACATTTCAGTGTTTTGCTGTTAGAAGACAAACATTTCTCAGTGTTTCACTGTGAGATGAACATTATTCTTTGAGACAACCATTACTCTTTGTTTTGCTGTGAGATAAACATTTCTCTCTTTTTCCATGTGAGCATACAGACATTTATCTGTGTTTCACTCTGAGCAGTAGATCATTTTAGTATTTTATTTTGTAAGCAGACGAATTATTTAAATCTCTTAACGATAACTGGTTTTTGTTCAGAAAGATAAGGAAATTCATAGGATTAGACACTGCAATAACGATCAATAAGACATGCATTCTCCCACTTGCAGATCACTGTGCATTTTTAGTAGAAGGGGCCACAGAAAATACAAAGACACTGTTAAATAGAAATATATATAAAATTTTAAGAACAACACTAGGGAAAATGGCATATGAAGGTGATAGACCAATCAGCACTGATAGACTGCTGCAACAATGCAAAATAGTGCATCCTGATACAAGAAGGAGAGTCCTATTGTTGGGGATAGTTCGCAGCCTATACATAACAGGTGGGTTAGAGAAGTTACGGTATGTAGGGAACAATAGACGACAAACGAGATCAGTAAAAAAGGAGAATCTTTTATTGAAACGTCCAAAAAAAGAAAAATACAGGAAATCAGCAATATATCAAGGGATAACAATTTGGAATTCATTAGACACTTATTATCAAAAAACAGGATCAAAGAAAGAATTTAAGAACGCAGTCTTGATTAAAATGTGAAACTCCATTGTTGAAGTCATCAAGTTATAGGTGAATGTTGATATAAATTTCTGTTTCTCTGATTGTGAACCATAAAACAACTGCAATATTATTTCACCGGTATTTAAAAATACAAGGACAGGTATACTGAGTACAGAAAGATTAAATATGTTGATATGAAATAAGATTTCATTCGCACTGTAAATAGTCCGGGTTTTCACCTCTCTATCACCACACATTGTTATACTATGTATGTAAATAACCTATATATCCACTTGTTTTTGTGAACGGAAGAACGAATCCTGTATTCGAATTCATGAAAATAAAACCATTTCCAAAAAAAAAAAGTGTTTTGCTGTGAGCAGATGACCATTTATCTGTGTTCCACTGAGAAACGAACATTTCTCTGTGTTTCGCTGTGAGTAGACGAACATTTCAGCATTTCGGCGTTCTGCTGTGAGTAGACGTGATTCTGTTGGCGCAGACGACATTCCGTACTTCCATATTCATGGCTTTCATCAAGGCGGCAGATGGCGTGGCGGGAAGTGGAGGCGGAGATGACCGTCTGCCATTCACCGCCAGTACATTTATCGGCGCTCAGATTCCTGCATTCCGCCCTAAACGCCTGCCGCGCGACGCTCCCGGGCGCTGAGAGGGGGGGGGGGGGGGGGCATGTAGCTCATGAAACTCCGGTATCCGCACGCAGGACGCATTGTCCGTGTTTTTGTGTGCTGGATCTAAGGCTACCATTGGCCGACTTCTGCCACAGATAAATCTAGCGAGTGGTTTTATGGCATTTTCGAGAAAATGTCGGTCAATGGGAGATAGATATGCAGAGATATATATTCCCACTGATTCCGATACTGTCCCACTAAGACAATGGCGAAATTTGTGACTATTGGTGGATAGATGGAAGTTAAACCAGGTTGATTGTTGTATATTAATGAATGTTTTTTTGTTTATTTTGATATTTCCTCTGTTAAGGTCGTCGAGAGAATCTAACGGTCAATTGGATGGTTCCCGCCATTTTAATCTAGCTGGATTCTGACACAAGAGCTGCCGACTTCCTTTCATGGCGATTTCCATTGTTTAGTTTTCTGTCAGTTTCCGTTGATGCTGAATGATTTTCGTACAGACTCATTTCCTGTCAGTTTCCGTTGATGCTGAATGATTTCCGTACAAACTCATCTTCCTGATATTCTCTCCTCACGTCCCACGCTACATCTAACTGCGGGAATGACATCTGAGTCTGAGCATTTAATGAAACGTCTTGGAGGTGAGTACGGTAGAACCATCTAAAGAGGAAACTGGCGGCTAACGCGGGGTGCACGCTTACACGGCCGCGGGGTGCACGCTTACACGGGGTCCTCAGTATGTTGATGGTTATTTAGTAAAAAAAAAAAAAAGGAGCATACGCAAAATTTCTTAAATTTTTTACCCACACCACTCTCAGTGCGTACATACTTTATAGATGGCCCAATATTATACCTACGTAAAATAAACAATGATTGTGATGTAAAGGCTATATGCAATTAATTTCAAGCAAATATATAAATGAAATAGACATAAATCCACAAAATATCACGTAATTGACAGACAGATGTGAAGAATAGATATCAAGCCATGCCTCGACCTCCCCTTAACTAGTTCAGATATTGCCGTATGGCGATGTACCACCATGCTTTGAATACAAGTGGTTGCACTTAACACGGAAATACGTAAATAAAAGTGACGTCCGCCCAGCACACTTTGCAGAGCAGTTGAATGGCATAAAGTTTTAATGAATATTTAAGTAATTATCGATATTTATTTGGTACATGTAGAAGGATTGTGCGATACTTTTATACCCGCTGCCCACGCTTGCACAGAGTGTCTCTTTAGCGGGGTTTTACTGTAATGAAATCGGAGTCTGGACTTTTTAAGTTTTGGCGGGAAATGATAGAGAAAGCAAAATGTCGTCTGACTGAGCGATGACGTTTCATAGAACGATATGAACAATGACGTCAGAGTGTCGTCTGCTTTTACAGGGATCAGAATTCTGAACTCTATTGTACTTTTATTCTCTTTAAAACGAGCTTTGCTCTTGTTTTATTTGTCATTAAAGATTGTTACATAAATTTGACAAGTTTACCATCCATCGATGAACAATAGTGTTTCAAAGGAAACCCAACGACGCATAATAAGTGTAAGTTTCAAAGCATGTGAGCGATTCCTCTGAGTGTGATACAAGTCTTTTCTAGCTCTTTTCTTTATAGGAGAAGGTGGAAAATTGACAAGTACAAATATAAGGAATATGTAAATAATCAGCCATGTATATTAGACCAGACAGGGCTAAATGAGTCAGGGGATAGGAAAGGGGACCATATGGGGATCAGAGGGAGTGAAAGATGAAGTTTCCTTAGATCTGTTCTAATCCACAACCTGAACGGCCATCTTTACCCGGCGTTTACATTGGACGACTAAATACGTGGCGACTGTAGATCGTCAGCCAATAGTCGCCAGGTGGTGGCAATGTCCACCGCAAAGGTCGTCTACGTCAGAATTTACCCAAGCGTTCACACTGACGACTACGTGTTTTCACAGAATCGCCGCCCCTGTAGACGACTAATTCAAGCCGGCTTAAAATAGTCGCCGAGGTCAGAGCGTGTCTAATAGTCGTGAGGTGGTGCCGTATTGCGTAACCAGACGTAACCAGACGATCTGCAGTCACCACGCACTTGGCATTTACATTAGACCACTTCTAGCCTTTTACTGCTGAAAGTCGTCAGGCTCCGCTAAAATGTAGAATCGCTGCCTATAATCGTCTAATGTAAACGCCGGGTTACGTAATCAAATATCTTCATGATGTCTTTTTAGAGTGGTGGCTCAAATACTAACTAAAGGATTGTAGAATGAAAATATCAAAGGGGGGTCCAAAATTAAACCCCCCACACCACTGATTGTATTAAGAGGGACTTTTTTGGAAAACAAATCAAATACTAATTAAAACCTAGACATTTAACTGGCCTTTAGATATTATTTCAATCATGATTTGAAAGTTGTTTGTCTACATGACAAATGGAGAAAATTAAAGGTGAAAGATAATTAAATCTCAAGGGAAACAAAGTAAAGGTCTCTACGTGAAGTTACGTGGCATTCTATAACGAGAAAGTTTGTAAATCTCATCATTTCTAGCTTAACATGAATCAAATGTTGTATGCTCTTAATGATAAAAATTCCTTAAAAGATCATTGTTTATCTCTGTAGAAAATGAAAAGCTCAATACGTGGAGATCGGCCAAAGAGTTATTGAAAAGGACAAGCTACTAAAAAGGAACCATAACTACTGAAATATTCCATGAGTTTTGGTGGCGGAGAAGAGTGAGATTATGTAGCAAACAAGAATGAATGGTTGTTTGAAAATTAACCTACAGAAAATTTCTTGAATGGCTCTGTAATAGTTGCTAGTGTTTTTGGCAAGGTACTCTAGTTGTAAACCTCTGGCGTATGTATTGTTGAACTATATAGTAATAAAAGCTGCTTTATAAAAAAAAAATTTTTAAAATGAATGATATTTTAGTGGCTATGGAGCGAGTGCGCTTCTGATTTTATCTCACGCTTATCACTGACGGCAAACATTTGAGAAGTCATCATCCATTGAGTTGTTTTTCTTTTACAATACTCCATGGGCGTGGAGTACGAGTTCTCAATTCTAAATCATGAGCATAAGATATTAGGAGTGTGATAATATCCAGAAACATCACGAAATTTCATACAGTTTTTTATATGGCATGAGTTGTTTTCATGGAATGATATCACGAAGCGGTGCTGAGCGATGTCTGTAGCAGAAGACAACGAATACCATGTAAACAATTGTATGAAGTTAAGTGACGTTTAGATTTTATCCCATCCCGTCACATGTTTTTAACTTCATATGTCACCTGTGGCATATAAATATTATATGGCATAACCGTGGCATACAGTCACTCCATGTTAAGTCTATGGAGATTTA
This sequence comes from Alentia gelatinosa, assembly GCA_950022655.1. NCBI lineage: Eukaryota > Metazoa > Annelida > Polychaeta > Phyllodocida > Polynoidae > Alentia > Alentia gelatinosa. Next base: position 111,805,051 of record OX465582.1, read on the forward strand.
TATGGGGAGTAGAATAAATAAATTAAATATCCAGCAGAAGCAAAGCGAAGGGCTACAGTCACTAGACACCTCCATCTCACTACGACAGTTTGAAGTATGCCGCGTACTTTACTTAATCAGTTTAATAACGTCTAAACATTTACTGGGCACCTTCGTCTCACTACGACAGTCTGAAGTGTGCTGCATACTTTACTTAGTCAGTTTAATAACGTCTAAACAATCACTAAACACCTCGGTCTCACTACGACAGTCTGAAGTGTGCTGCATACTTTACTTAGTCAGTTTAATAACGTCTAAACAATCACTAAACACCTCGGTCTCACTACGACAGTCTGAAGTGTGCTGCATACTTTACTTAGTCAGTTTAATAACGTCTAAACAATCACTAAACACCTCGGTCTCACTACGACAGTCTGAAGTGTGCTGCATACTTTACTTAGTCAGTTTAATAACGTCTAAACAATCACTAAACACCTCGGTCTCACTACGACAGTCTGAAGTGTGCCGCGTACTTTACTTAGTCAGTTTAATAACGTCTAAATATTCTCTAGACACCTCATAAATGTTCCCATTTTCAGTCACTATTACAATACTGCTAGAACAGAAGAAGAAACAGGGCAGCAATGTTCAATGCTGATACAGAAGTATTATTAAACTACAAGCATGATTTTTTTTTCGAAATTTGCATTATCAAATTCTGGAGAGATCCAGTTCTTCCATTTGACAGGTAGGTAGCTATCTGTATATGATTTCTCATTAGTCACTAGAAATGGACTGATGGTTCCTGACTGTAAAACAGTGGGATACAGAAACTCTCAATGTGGACAACAAAAGCTGTCAATGAAATAAATGGATAAATACTATGGAGAAACCAAACAAGAGTTAGTCCTGTTGTTGTTTATCGCACGGCGGCTAGATCGTATATTACTGCGCGAGGCGAAGCCGAGAGCAGCAATATGCGATTTTGCCGGAGTGCAATGAACAATAACACAACTAACTCGAGTTTGGTTTAGAATTTATCCTACCCCGCCCATCTAAATTACTTCTACATTAACAAATGACGTCATTTGTCAAGTGTATCCCACTAGAGCGATATTTTTCATTTTTCTGAACTCCAGACCGAATACAGTGACCCAATGTTAAGCCTATGGAGTTTTTTATTAGAGGTAGGATAAATGTGCACATCATTAATGATGTTGGTTCCGCTCTGTTTCACTATTCTGGGTGTGTCACAGATGACTGGTCACGACTGACTGATTATAGGACCTCCCGGGTGTAAAGTATCTTCACTCTGTCCAGAAGATCTCCAGGGAATTAATAGTATGGGGCGCCGTTTTAACATCCCTATTTTTTATATATTTCGTCCATTTCATTCACAAAATAGATTTATTATTAGTCCATACTTGGTTCTGTCTTAGAATTTGTTTGTAATTCTGTAAAAATATTCCATTCTGTTTACGAAATAGACTTTGTATTGGTCCTTTATCCTACCCCTAATATATACCTCCATAGACTTAACATCGCGTGACTGTATGCCACGGTTATGCCATGAAATATTTATATGCCACTAAAAACATTTGACAGGGTGGGATAAAATCTAAACATGGCTCCATTTCATCTAGTTGTTTACATGGTGTTTGTCGTCTTCCACTTTGTGATATCATTCCACGAAGACAACTCATGCCATATAAACAATCATATAAAATTTTGTAACGTTTCTGGATATTATCATATTGTATCCTTTTATTCTGTACACAGAATGGACGAGGACTAAGTCTATTTTGTGAAACGGACGAACTATGTACCAAATATCATTTCACCCCTGGTAATTCTTCCCCACAGACTTAACATTTGGGAACTCGTATTTAACTCACGTTGAATATTCAGAAAGAATACTCAATGTGGGATTATGTCACAAAGGTTAGCCCATTAGTCAGTGTGAGTTGTGAGATAAATTCGGAGCTTGATCCCATCTCGTTTGAATCGCGGCTTCGCCATGTGAATTATGTAGCGATTCAAACTCGAGGGATAAGAGCTCTGACCTTAAATTTTCATGGGTTTCCTCTATATAGGAATGTTACAAATGGCGCCCCATATAGGGGATGTCTTCTGACTGTCGCCTGCAGTCGTCATGGACACGGGGACCCGTCTAGAGCCTCTCAGACTGGTACCCGGCTTATTCTCTGTTTAATGGAGTTTTAATGGAGGAACCAGCCAACACCTAACGACTACCAGCGTCCTGCCTGCGTCCCTGCGGCGTCCCGACGTTATCTGTGACGTCAGAGGACGGCTGGACGACAAGTCTCACCAAGATCTCGTCAGCTCTCGCCGGGCGCGAGACTTCTCATTTCCCGCCAATTTACGTGGCAGACGACATTTTGACGGAAGTGGAATGAGCGCATGCGCCCGCAGCCTGTTGCTGGCGGGAGGGTTACGTTTTCAACCAATCAGAATAGACCGCGCCGGGGGAGGTTCTTTACGTCTAATTTGTATGCAAGGAACGCCGAGGCGAAGCGTGATTTCAAGAAAAATGGGTAACATCGGAGCAATAATGGGGCGAGCTTTTCTGTACACGGCGCTGGTGTCCAATTTAGTGAATGCAGAAATTATCTATTCATTATAACCGCGCCACCTCGCGGCGATCCGGACAGAGCCTTAACTCCCGTATTATCGCCCAACTGGGAGGACTTGAGACGCAGGCGGAAGCGAGGCGGGCGTTGATGGCGTCTCGGGAGCGGAGCGTTTATTGGAGAACTCCTCGGCTCCGGAGCTTATATCCCAAATCTATTCTGCGCATGTCTGCAGCACGACTCGGGGCACGTGACGCCCTACGGCCCTTCTGATTGGACAGCTGCCCGCCGCCCCGCCCAGCTCCCAGTCTTTAGTTCCTTGTTTGACCGCCAGGCGCCGGCTAACTGAATCACACTCTCCATACAGAGGCGAGCTGAGAGGCGGGCGGAGGTAGACACGTTCTCCATACACAGGCTTGGTGCTTAGCCACCGTGCTAATCATACCTAACTTGAGAGGCTTGTGCCCCGGAAGCACTTCATGTTTTAAGGGGAGGGTGGTGAGTTTGCGTTGGCAGGCGGCCATCTTGTTTGAAAAGGCCCGTCGCGGTTAATATGACGCTGCCGACGTTTGGGAGAATGCCAAAGTCAGCCCAAAACCCAGCCTCGTATTGATATCGGAGAGACTTCAGAGGAGACGCTCGGGGCGCGTCCCCGGGTCTCGCGTTACCTCGCGTTACCTCGCGTTACCTCGCGCAAGACGAGACTTGAAAGCGAGCCAACGAAAACGGGCGCCATCTTGGCAGCCGTCGGACGTTTGTGATCGGAAATGGTCGGAAACTGTGATCGGGTTTAGAGATGTGATTACAAACTGTTTTTACTCAGAGGCAGCCATGTTGGTATTTAGTCTCCTCAGTGAAAGAATTACGAGGATCGACAAATATGTGTTGGATGTCTTATAAAAGCGTCTTTCAAAGGTGCCACTTTCGGCAAACCACGGAATTAGCCTTAAAGAAATGCCTTTAGGCATCTTCAGGATTTCAGGCATCTTCATTACTGAACCGGTTAAGTGCGTCCATCCAAAAAAAAGAAAAAAAAACAACCTAATTGGGACGGATCCTCTACGAGCTCATGCGGTAGTTTTAGCGAAAGTAACGCGGTACGAGGACATGTCCCAATGAAGTTTCACTTGTACTGTACACCTCTAAATATTCGTAAATATTCAATAACTTACCAAATAAGTCGACATCGAAGCAAAAATCAAAATTGACTGGGAGTGCAGAAGTCACTTTCTGCTATGCTCTATACGCATGCGTGATCATCACTATCGCAATGTTCATAGACGTGATTTCGTAAATAAATTTCAAACTATTAGAAAATTCTTTTCTTTGCAAATAATAGTGTCGTAATATTATCTATAAATTTTATCAGTATTGCCCATATTTTGATTTATACTTACAAATATCATATGTATCCATAATTATTTGATTACTGTCGATTTTGTTTACATTTTGCAACAACCGTTTACGCATCACGTAGATAAATAGCTCAGTTGATTTTTTAACCAATGAGATCGAGCTTTCAAAGTATTGTGGTACGGCGCCATACCGGTACAGTATGGTGGAACAGCTCAACTACCACTTGCATAGCAGGGTTGGTATTTGGAGTATTTGTAAGAATAGGTGTGCAGTACTGTTTATTTATATAATTCTCGATGCAGTTCTATATAAGTCTTAGCAAACAGACTTAGATATTATTAAACGAGAACCCCTGTAAGAGGTACAGAAAAGGGTATTCATGTACGAGCTAGATTATTAAACAGGCCCCTGGTCATTGTCCTCCCAGAAACTCTCCTCCCAATGTCTTTATCCTTCTCACCGTCCCCAGATACGAAACGGCCCCCGGTATCAACGAGATACCATGGTAGTAATTCCTAAGGACATTGGATATTTTATAGTCGTGTGCATAAGGCCTGGCGTCCACCTACTACGGTAGAAATTTAGACCTCCCGATATGGCACCGATACAAAAAGCAAAAATCGGAGACATATCGGGAAGGTGCAAAATCGTAGACATATGTCTAGACATGCCAATCAACCACACATTGTATGGGGTTTTTATCGGTGTCTAATCGCAGAAACGTGGCCAACTGCCTCGATATTAGGTGACCTTCCGACGCGATTTTGATTTTTTATAGGGAGGTGCATCGTAGACCATATCGGAGCCATATCGTAGTAGGTGGACGCCGGCCTTAAGGTGCAGGCTTCTAGCAGGTCGATTCAACATTTTACTGTTGCATGTTGTAACTACTGAGGTCCAGGACTGACTTAGATAAGACCCGGTGGTCGTTTTCCTGCCTCCCGTTTTCATTGCCATTGATGTCAGTCACCGGAAGTAGTATAATGGTTAACCGCCAGTCAGATAAAGAAGTTCTTCTTCTTTTTGTTTTAAGGAGAGTTTGTTGTCAGTCAAGGACGGGGTGGTCTACATCTAGATTCCGGTTTTGCCTTTGTGATAAAAGTTGACATTCAATATTTTGTTTGTTAATTCTTTAAATTGGATATTGCTCACCTAGATTGTCTACATTTTTTTTCTTTATATATACATAAGACAAAACAAGCTGAACTACTTCGGTATTTCTTTAATCAAAGCCACCCAAATATAAAAAATTAAGATCTTTTTAAACCAATCACATGTCATTGACCTATTAAAGGTTAAATCAGATATAAAAAGATATCATTTCCCCAAGATTGATGGCAATCAAATAGACGAAAACGAAAACCGGAAAAATAAATACGAAAAGGTTCCCGGACCAGATAAACAATATCAGGACATTTATATATCAATATCTAGACATGCCAATCCACCACGCATTGTATCATCGGTGTCTAATCACAGAAACATGGTCAACTGCCCCGATATTAGGAGCCCTGCCGACGCGATTTTGACTTGTTATAGGGAGGTGTTCCGTAGACCATATCGGAGCCATATCGTAGTAGGTGGACGCCGGGCCTTACAGGGAGTGGCTTGGGGCCATAAACAGGAGATTCTGTTCATCCTGGACAAGTCTTTGATTCATGGGCCAGTCAGAGAAGGATACATACTTTAATAAACTTTATTCTGATTGTGTTTAATCATTTAATGAATGTTCTTAATCAAAGACCTGAGCGAGTCTAAGGTCTGACCGGCAGAGCGCCGTACACCGCCCTGACGTCATCAGTGACGTCACTGCCTCACTCCCTGATTGAGGATTACGATGTGGTCAGAGCCGTGATGTCATCAGTGACTGCGCGTCTCTGCCTCACTCCCTGATTGAGGATTACGATGTGGTCAGAGGTCAGCCTCTCTGCCAGATCTCAGTATCTACAGGGCGGAGATCGTCTCCAGCTGAACCAGAATTCTTAGATACGCGGCGGAGTCAAACACTACCCGGTAACAGGATGTAGATCAAGCTGGGCCAGAACAGGGTGTGGGTTTTTAGATACGTGGTAGAGTTAGTCAAACTACCTGGTAGCCGGGTGAAGACTGTTTCCTACTGGTCAGAACAGAGTGTGGGTTTTTAGATACGTGGTAGAGTTAGTCAAACTACCTGGTAGCAGGGTGAAGACTGTTTCCTACTGGTCAGAACAGAGTGTGGGTTTTTAGATACGTGGTAAAGTTTACCAAACTACCTGGTAGCCGGGTGAAGACTGTTTCCTACTGGTCAGAACAGAGTGCGGGTTTTTAGATACGTGGTAAAGCTTGCCAAACTACCTGGTAGCCGGGTGAAGACTGTTTCCTACTGGTCAGAACAGGGTGCGGGTTTTTAGATACGTGGTAGAGTTTGCCAAACTACCTGGTAGCAGGATGAAGACTGTTTCCTACTGGTCAGAACAGAGTGCGGGTTTTTAGATACGTGGTAGAGTTAGTCAAACTACCTGGTAGCAGGATGAAGACTGTTTCCTACTGGTCAGAATAGAGTGTGGGTTTTTAGATACGTGGTAGAGTTGGTCAAATACTACAGAGGAAACCTATGAAAGTTTAGGGTCAGAGCTCGTATTCCGTGAGGTTTGAATAGCAAAGTAATTCACAAGGTGAAGTTGCGTGAAGTAGCGGTTCAAACGAGATAGGATAGAGCTCTGACCCTAAACTTGAATGGGTTTCTGAATTTATCTTACCCTTCACATTGACTAATGGGCTAATATTCGTGACATAATCCCTCATTGGATATTTTTCTTATATCTCTTGGGTGTTGGATATGAGTTCCCAGTGTTAAGTCTATATAGAAAAAATACCAGGGATGAAATAATAAACGATAATAGTCCGTGGTGTCTCCCGTCGTCACCTCCTTCGTATCTCCAGTTCGTAGGATTTTAAAGAACAGACCCCTGGTCGCATCCCAGCGGGTAGGAATCTGAGAAGTGGATGTAAGATAAGAGTGACAGAGAGTTGGTATTACATCGAGACTGAGGTATGGAATGCGTGATCTGATAAACAATGCTGGGAATAAAGTGTCATGTTTGTAATGTTATCGGAAACCACTGCCGGAAACCCTGACTAATAACATCCTTACTCTCGTATTACTATGGTGTCCAAGGATCTTTTATTGTTGTTGTTGGACATGTTGCGCATACATGTCATCACACATACAACATATTGATATTCAGATAAAGGCGGCCGTGTCCCCGAGGAGTTGACGTGAAGTAATATCCGAGCGTACGAAGAAGTTTTGTTACACCTCTGTCTCTGTCTCTCTCTGTCTCCCTCATCTTTCAGAGTCAGAGTCTCTTAATCCCTTTGTCCCTGCCTTTACTTCCTCCCCCCTACTTTTGGTGTCTCTTTACTCCTCTTTCTCTCTCATTCTCTCTCTCATTCTCTCTCTCTTTCTCTCTCTCCCTATCTCTCTCTTTCTCTCTCTCTTGCTCCCTCTCCCTCTCTCTCTCTGTCTCTGTCTCTCTTTCTCTCTCTCCCCCTATCTGTATCTCTGTATGTCTCTCTGTCTCTCTCTGTCTCCCCCTGTCTCTCTCTGTCTCTCTCTGTCTCTCTCTGTCTCTCTCTATCTCTCTCTGTCTCTCTCTCTGTCTCTCTCTGTCTTTCTCTCCCTCTATCTGTCTCTCTGTCTGTCTCTCTCTGTCTCTCTCTAACTCTCTCTGTCTCTCTCTGTCTCTCTCTCTGTCTTTCTCTCTATCTATCTCTCTGTCTCTGTTATCTTTTTTATGTCCATGGTACCGGTCATTGACTACTCTCTTCTTTCTCTGATGACGTGTTGGACTTGCGCACTGGACGTTGCCTCCAGTCATAGTTTCCCCAACGTTAAACTAATATCTAGCAGATATCTGCCCCTCCCTCTGTCTCCGCATCAAACTCTCATCTCACAGATATCTGCCCCTCCCTCTGTCTCCGCATCAAACTCTCATCTCACAGATATCTGCCCCTCCCTCTGTCTCCGCATTAAACTCTCATCTCACAGATATCTGTCTCCCTCTGTCTCCGCATTAAACTCTCATCTCACAGATATCTGTCCCTCCCTCTGTCTCCGCATTAAACTCTCATCTCACAGATATCTGCCCCTCCCTCTGTCTCCGCATCAAACTCTCATCTAACAGATATCTGTCCCTCCCTCTGTCTCCGCATTAAACTCTCATCTCACAGATATCTGCCCCTCCCTCTGTCTCCGCATTAAACTCTCATCTCACAGATATCTGCCCCTCCCTCTGTCTCCGCATTAAACTCTCATCTCACAGATATCTGTCTCCCTCTGTCTCCGCATTAAACTCTCATCTCACAGATATCTGTCCCTCCCTCTGTCTCCGCATTAAACTCTCATCTCACAGATATCTGCCCCTCCCTCTGTCTCCGCATCAAACTCTCATCTCACAGATATCTGCCCCTCCCTCTGTCTCCGCATTAAACTCTCATCTCACAGATATCTGCCCCTCCCTCTGTCTCCGCATTAAACTCTCATCTCAGAGATATCTGTCTCCCTCTGTCTCCGCATTAAACTCTCATCTCACAGATATCTGTCTCCCTCTGTCTCCGCATTAAACTCTCATCTCACAGATATCTGCCCCTCCCTCTGTCTCCACATTAAACTCTCATCTCACAGATATCTGCCCCTCCCTCTGTCTCCGCATCAAACTCTCATCTCACAGATATCTGCCCCTCCCTCTGTCTCCGCATCAAACTCTCATCTCACAGATATCTGCCCCTCCCTCTGTCTCCGCATTAAACTCTCATCTCACAGATATCTGTCTCCCTCTGTCTCCGCATTAAACTCTCATCTCACAGATATCTGTCCCTCCCTCTGTCTCCGCATTAAACTCTCATCTCACAGATATCTGCCCCTCCCTCTGTCTCCGCATCAAACTCTCATCTAACAGATATCTGTCCCTCCCTCTGTCTCCGCATTAAACTCTCATCTCACAGATATCTGCCCCTCCCTCTGTCTCCGCATTAAACTCTCATCTCACAGATATCTGCCCCTCCCTCTGTCTCCGCATTAAACTCTCATCTCACAGATATCTGTCTCCCTCTGTCTCCGCATTAAACTCTCATCTCACAGATATCTGTCCCTCCCTCTGTTTCCGCATTAAACTCTCATCTCACAGATATCTGCCCCTCCCTCTGTCTCCGCATCAAACTCTCATCTCACAGATATCTGCCCCTCCCTCTGTCTCCGCATTAAACTCTCATCTCACAGATATCTGCCCCTCCCTCTGTCTCCGCATTAAACTCTCATCTCAGAGATATCTGTCTCCCTCTGTCTCCGCATTAAACTCTCATCTCACAGATATCTGTCTCCCTCTGTCTCCGCATTAAACTCTCATCTCACAGATATCTGCCCCTCCCTCTGTCTCTGCATTAAACTCTCATCTCACAGATATCTGTCTCCCTCTGTCTCCGCATTAAACTCTCATCTCACAGATATCTGCCCCTCCCTCTGTCTTCGCATTAAACTCTCATCTCACAGATATCTGCCCCTCCCTCTGTCTCCGCATTAAACTCTCATCTCACAGATATCTGTCTTCCTCTGTCTCCGCATTAAACTCTCATCTCACAGATATCTGCCCCTCCCTCTGTCTCCGCATTAAACTCTCATCTCACAGATATCTGTCCCTCCCTCTGTCTCCGCATTAACTCTCATCTCACAGATATCTGTCTCCCTCTGTCTCTGCATTAAACTCTCATCTCACAGATATCTGTCTCCTTCTGTCTCCGCATTAAACTCTCATCTCACAGATATCTGCCCCTCCCTCTGTCTCCGCATTAAACTCTCATCTCACAGATATCTTCCCCTCCCTCTGTCTCCGCATGAAACTCTCATCTGACAGATATCTGTCTCCCTCTGTCTCCGCATTAAACATTCATCTCACAGATATCTGTCTCCCTCTGTCTCCGCATTAAACTCTCATCTCACAGATATCTGCCCCTCCCTCTGTCTCCGCATTAAACTCTCATCTCACAGATATCTGTCTCCCTCTGTCTCTGCATTAAACTCTCATCTCACAGATATCTGTCTCCCTCTGTCTCCGCATCAAACTCTCATCTCACAGATATCTGTCTCCCTCTGTCTCCACATTAAACTCTCATCTCACAGCTAACTGCCCCTCCCTCTGTCTCCGCATTAAACTCTCATCTCACAGATATCTGCCCCTCCCTCTGTCTCCACATCAAACTCTCATCTCACAGATATCTGTCTCCCTCTGTCTCCACATTAAACTCTCATCTCACAGATATCTGCCCCTCCCTCTGTCTCCACATTAAACTCTCATCTCACAGATATCTGCCCCTCCCCCTGTCTCCGCATTAAACTCTCATCTCACAGATATCTGCCCCTCCCTCTGTCTCCGCATTAAACTCTTATCTCACAGATATCTGCCCCTCCCTCTGTCTCCGCATTAAACTCTCATCTCACAGATATCTGTCTCCCTCTGTCTCCGCATCAAACTCTCATCTCACAGATATCTGTCTCCCTCTGTCTCTGCATTAAACTCTCATCTCACAGATATCTGTCTCCCTCTGTCTCTGCATTAAACTCTCATCTCACAGATATCTGCCCCTCCCTCTGTCTCCGCATCAAACTCTCATCTCACAGATATCTGCCCCTCCCTCCCTCACTCTTATGAAGGAGATATTTGTACTCTTAATCTAGATACATTTAGATTTTAATATAGATATTGAACCTGCTATTAGCGCAATAAACTAGTAAATGGGCCAGGGTAGGGAAGATACTTAGAAGATATAGAGATAGTCAATTTCAATCTCAATCATACCAAGACAATTTTACTTCCCCATTACTGGGCATATCATATATAAGACACAATCATCGTTCATTATATTAAACAATAAGACGTATATTGGAAAAAAACTGAGCTAATTATACCTCGTTTAGTAGAACTTAGAAATCGTACACGATACCTCCTCCCATCCCATTAAACTAAATCAGTTTTCCTATATTACTGAGATATGGCTATAAAACATGTTATTTGTGAGTAAGGCCTGCATTACGCGATGTAAGTGGATATGCCGTACACTCTCCCTACACTCTCCCTACACTCTCCCTACACTCTCCCTACATTCTCCCTACACTCTCCCTACACTCTCCCTACACTCTCCCTACATTCTCCCTACACTCTCCCTAACCTCTCCGTGCTGTGTCCCTGCACTCTCCCTACACTCTCCCTACACTCTCCCTACACTCTCCCTACACTCTCCCTACACTCTCCCTACACTCTCCCTACACTCTCCGTGCTCTCTCCCTACACTCTCCCTACACTCTCCCTACACTCTCCGTGCTGTCTCCGTGGACGTAATTCAATGAGGGTCTGCGTTAGGACAATGAGGCCGCCTTTCTTCATCCACCTTCACTCTGAGATAATCACGAACTGCTGAGTGTCTTTTTTAGTACAGTGGGCGGGGTTCAGTCACCGGGCAGATAGTCAGTGCTTGTAGTAGCGGCATGTTAATATATATCACGTACAGCTGGGCCCTTCCCATCGCCTGGACACCTTTAGAGTTTTTATACTCACTCCTGGTGTACTGAAATCTCGTAAAGTGCGCTTACCTATGAGATGTGGTTGTATTACTTATCACTGCGGACTACATTGCTATACGTGAAGCTACGTCCACGGATGTTCTCATTCCAGGGGCCCGTTTCAATAGAATGGGTCACTAAGCCACTTAGTGACAGCAATAGTGACAAAATTTAAGTCTCATTTCATAAGGCATGTCACTGTAGGGGAGGTGTGTCTTGTCACTGTTGTGGATGTGTCCCTAGTTTGGGACAAAACATGTGGGGTACCCCATCTCACATACTCATGTCCTACCGGGAACAAGTGCTGTCAAGGTGAGGTCACTGCATAAATTAGCGACTACGCTTGAGTAATTCTACACTGTACACCAGAGCAACATTTGCTATGACAAAATTCAAATGTGAATATCTCTGGAGATTGCATGGGCCTATCTCCTTCATATTTGGCATGTTTATAAGTTGTATGTGTCCCTAACGTTAAAGTTTCACAGCTTAATTCCTATGGGAAGCGAAGTTACACGTTTGTGACAATAGAAGCGAGAGGGTATACCCTCTCGCTATTATAGACACTATAGTGACCCTTTTAGTGACCGGACATTGACTTATGAAATGGGACAAGCCACTATTTGCACCTTCTCTTACCCTATGTCCCACAAACGGTTGTCCCTTAACTATTGTAATGCGAAGTGCCGCTATTGTGTCACTAAACCCAATAACGGACGTCCTACAGGCTATTAAAACGGGTCCCTGGTCTGATTTACACCTCAATTTGATAGTGTAGAGGTCAGGTCAGTCTAGCAGCGGTTCTTTCGCTCTTCACCAGAGGGCACGAGATGTCGGTCCCTGCTGTGTAGTGATTCGGGTGAACCTGCGCACGCAAGTGTACGGGGTCGCCCGGATTACGTAACTCGGCTTGTATATAACCCGGGTTCGCAATAGGTCGGCAGGCATTCTTGTGCATTCTCTAAGAGAGGAGTGAATTCTTGGGGCCTCATTTGTAGGGTTTTTCTGAACCCTCTCAGTGGCAGGTGAGTCCAGTACTCCAGTATCTGGATTAGCCCCCTCGGCTTTACTTGGCACACCGTGCCAAGGTACTGTACTTAGGTGGTGATCTTACTTCGGGAAGTAGTTGATAAACATCCACTGTTTTATAAACTTCAGGAGTCTGGTTTTGTTTGACTAGGTTGGTTCATACATACTGAAAGGACTGAACCGACTTCCATAATAGTGCATAGGGTGGCATATTGCAGGGAAGGGGTTTCTATACGATCTTTCCAATGATAGCCTATCCTCCGTAAGGCCAGATCCAGCGACTGCTGCAATCGATTAGAAATTTCTTCCTTCAGATTATTTTACCTAAGTGACTACCCCCAGGTGTCTGATGTGAATAAACGTGTCTTTATTGTGCTCAGCAGCTGAGTTGTTCTGTACTGCATAATGAATTACTAAAATATCACAACTTATTTGTTTTTTAATACTTTATCTAACCTTGGGTGTGCATTCCCAGAAGGCTGAGAATGTAGCAGCCGTTCAGATCCACAAAGAAAACAACTTATCTTAGTTTATTTATTTTATATGCATTTGAGCTTAGCTCTCTTTATTTTCAGTATGTGATATACATGTGACTTTCCCTCGTAGTTTACATGTGACTTTCCCTCATAAATTACATGCGTCTTTCTCTCTTAGTCTACATTTGACTATCTCTCAGAGTTTACATGTGACTATCCCTCGCAGTTTACATGTGACTTTCCCTCGTAGTTTACATATGACTATCCCTCGTAGTTTACATATGACTATCCCTCATAGTTTACATGTTACTATCCCTCGTAGTTTACATGTGACTTTCCCTCATAGTTTACATATGACTATCCCTCGTAGTTTACATATGACTATCCCTCATAGTTTACATGTGACTATCCCTCGTAGTTTACATGTGACTTTCCCTCGTAGTTTACATATGACTTTCTTTCATAGTTTACATGCGTCAATCCCATAGTTCATATACAAGACGATCCAATAAAGATCAATAATTTCACGATGAATTTAACACAGATTTGCAGAAATAGATAATGGCAGGACTAGCAATCGCTCTGTGCCCTGTAGAAGAGAGATAATTCACACGGACACAGAGCGTACCTTGGTGTCATGGTTATCCGCCTTGAAACGATGCGGGAGTTCGCGTGACGATGGCGCCACTATAGCGGGGGTCATATCAAACGTCATTCCTTGCTTTTATTGTGAATCAATGAGGTAATGTCTAATGATGAAACAGAGAATAGCAAGAAATACAAAAACCTTAACCGAAGAATATTCTCATGTATTTTTATTATTTACATTTTCCTTTCACATTTTTCTCATTTTGTAATGGGAAGTATATACAATCAGCTGTAGTTTAGGCAGGGTTGATATTCAGGCTACGATGTATGTATATAAAGATATGTGTAATATATAATATATATATATTTATTTATTAATTTATTTATTTATAGCGGCACCTCAGATATTGAATCATCGATAGGCACTGCACCAATAATAACATAAGCGGTCGTCAAATGTAAACCCTACAAATACTTCATTTGTTGACGACTGCTGGTATCAGTATTAAGAGAGGACCTACTACAGTGCCACTGACCGGCCACACACCTTACCCCGTACGGCTACGACTACTGATAAAACATGCAGTGTGTGTAGAGGGGAGGCTGGGCGTAACGGGAGCCCGTCTCTACGTGAGATCCCGCTCGTGTTTACATCCAGCACGAGACCGCGGCACAGGACGGCCTTGTGGTGAACCTCGTCTTACAGAAACCACTACACGAGTATACACGCGGTCATAATACAAGAGTAGGAGAGAGAGAATGAGGCCAGGACTGACCACTCGACTTGTACGAGTATACACACAGTTATAATACAAGAGTAGTAGAGAGAGAATGAGGCGATGACTGACCACTCGGCTTGTACGAGTATACACACGGTCATAATACAAGAGTAGTAGAGAGAGAATGAGGCAATGACTTATACGAGTATACACGCGGTCATAATACAAGAGTAGTAGAGAGAGAATGAGGCACTGACTGACCACTCGACTTACACGAGTATACACACGGTCATAATACAAGAGTAGTAGAGAGAATGAGACACTGACTGACCACTCAGCTTACACGAGTAAACACACGGTCATAATAAGAGAGTAGTAGAGAGAGAATGAGGCAATGACTGACCACTCGGCTTATACGAGTATACACACGGTCATAATAAGAGAGTAGTAGAGAGAGAATGAGGCAATGACTGACCACTCGGCTTATACGAGTATACACGCGGTTATAATACAAGAGTAGTAGAGAGAGAATGAGGCATTGACTGACCACTCGACTTACACGAGTATAAACGCGGTCATAATACAAGAGTGGTAGAGAGAGAATGAGACAATGACTGACCACTCGGCTTACACGAGTATACACACGGTCATAATACAAGAGTAGAAGAGAGAGAATGAGGTAATGACTTACACGAGTATACACGCGGTCATGATACAAGAGTAGTAGAGAGAGAATGAGGCATTGAATGACCACTGGGCTTATACGAGTATACACGCGATCATAATACAAGAGTAGTAGAGAGAGAATGAGGCAATGACTGACCGCTCGACTTGTACGAGTATACACACGGTCATAATACAAGAGTAGTAGAGAGAGAATGAGGCAATGACTGACCAGGAGATACTGAAGATATGAGAGAGGGGGGAGAGAGGAGGGAGAGAGAGTGGGAGAAAGGAAGATCGGTTGATAAGACGGGAGTAGGAGATGGGGGAAAGGTCAAAGAAGAGAAGGGAGGGGAGAAGGAAATGAAAGGAGGTAAGACAGGACATATATACAGCTATATTTACAGCGTCTTCTATGTATACTAAATCTTCTAACCCTTACGTTGTACATGACGTAACTGAAGTAAATCAGTAAAGTCCTAAATGAATTCTGTGAATTTTCTACACTGCCGCCTAGGGTAACTCCAGCGAGTCGCCGCTGACCACCAACATCCTGACAGAACCTGCTCCGTGATGTACGACGTGAACGATTCCCCAACACTCACCGACGGGCGTACAGGAGCGCATGGTGATGGGTGGTGTGTGGTGTGTGTAGGTGTGTGAGGGGTGTGAGGGGTGTGTGAGGTGTGTAGATGGTGTGTAGATGGCGAGTGGCCGCTGACCACCAACATCCTGACAGAACCTGCTCATTGATGTACGACGTGAACGATTCCCCAACACTCACAGAACCTGATACAGCCCTGGGTACAGGAGCGCATGGTGCAGGGTGGTGTGTGGTGTGTGTTGAGATGTGTGAGGGGTGTGTGAGGTATTTGTATTGTGTGTCAGGGGAGTCAGGTGTGTGTCAGGAGTGTGTGAGGGGTGTGTGTGAAGAGGTGTGTGAGGTGTGTGTCAGGAGTGTGTGATGTGTGTGTGTGTAGAGGGGTGTGAGGTGTGTGTGTAGAAGTATGAGGTGGTGGCTCTTCTCCTCATATGACAGATATAGGTTTCTGGATGATGAGGTGTGCGAGGTGTGTGTATAGGTGTGTAGAGGTGTGAGGTGTGTGTATAGGGTTGTGTGGTGTGTAGGGGGGTGTGAGGTGTGTGTAGAGAGGTCTGAGGTGTGTGTAGGTGTGTGTAGAGAGGTGTGAGGTGATGGCTCGTGCCCTCATATGACAGATCCAGGCTTCTTGATGGTGAGGGGTGTGGGGCATGTGAGGAGTGTGAGGTGTGTAGAGGGGTGTTAGGTGTGTGTAGAGGGGTTTGAGGTGTGTAGAGGGGTGTTAGGTCTGTAGAGGTGTAAGGTGGGTAGTTCTTGTCCTCATATGACAGATCCAGGCTTCTCGATGATGAGGGGTGTGTGTGTGGTGTGTAGGGGGGTGTGAGGTGTGTGTAGAGAGGTGTGAAGTGTGTGTAGAGAGGTGTGAAGTGGGTGGCTCTTGTCTTCATATGACAGATCCAGGCTTCTCGATGATGAGGGGTGGCACCAGGGGTCGCTTGTGGGCAAGTTGTTGACGGCAGACTAAGGCGGCTAGCGCTGCGATCAACACAAACACCACCACCATGCCGGCCGAGTAGACGGACTGCGTCGCTCGCAGCTTCTCCACTATACTACGCCGAGCGAAGCGGTTATCACCCTCTGTAAGAGAACAGATATATGTATGTTATATTACACTGAAACAAACATATGTAACATCAGTCCAAATACCGCAACCATACCAGCTGACTAGGCCGAGTGAGAAACTCTGAGCTTTTCCCTGACATCCTGCAGAGTGAAGCGATTATCTGCCTCTGTAAAAGAACAGATATATGAATGTCATATTACACTGAAACACAAGTATTTGTAACATCAGTCCAAATACCGCAACCATGCCGGCTGAGTAGGCCGAGTGAGAATCTCTGAGCTTCTCCACAACATCCTGCCGAGCGAAGCGATTATCACCCTCTATAAGAGAACAGATATATATGTATGTTATATTACACTGAAACAAACATAGGTAACATCAAACCAAATACCACCACCATTCCGGCTGAGTAGGCCGAGCGAGAAACTCTGAGCTTCTCCACGACATCCTGCCGAGTGAAGTGATCATCTCCCTCTGTGAGGGAATAGATATACATGTATGTTATATTACACTGAAACAAACATTTGTAACATCAGGCCAAATACCACCACCATGCCGGCAGAGTAGACGGACTGCATGGCTCGAAGCTTCTCCACTATGCTCCACCGAGCAAAGCGATTATCACCCTCTGTAAAAGAACAGATATATGAATGTCATATTACACTGAAACACAAGTATTTGTAACATCAGTCCAAATACCTCAACCATGCCAGCTGGGTAAGCCAAGCGAGAAACTCTGAGCTTCTCCACAACATCCTGCTGAGCGATATTATGTTATATTGTGTTATATTACACTGAAACATACATATGTAACATCAGGACAAACACCACCACCATGTGAGGTGAGTTGATGGAGTGAGTGCCGAGTAGGAGAATAGATAAACATGTATATGTTATACAGAAACTCTATATGATAAGTAGATATAGTTGACATTTGAAGAAATACCAGTACCCTGCTGTCGGCGCACCCCTCTCATAAGATCTCACACTCTCTAAGTGGTATTCTCATTACGCTTTATGGGAGAAGAATTCTTAACAAACTAGGCTCAGAGCCTTGAGAATCCACTGGCACATAGTATTCTTGCTAGGTGTCATCATTGAGATTATAGGAATCTTTGGGTTGCATTGATGTACGTCTTTAGCACGGGAGGCAGGCCAGTGGATTTTCAAGGCTCTAAGCCTAGTTGGTTAAGAATTCTTCTCCTATAGAGCGTAGTGAGAGTAGAGAATACGACTTAGAGAGTGTGAGATAAGTGAATGCAGATGCAGGGAGTAACTCGAGGCTTCTCGACCATGGACTGCCGAAAGTGTGTCGCCCTCTGCAGGGTAACAGTGGTACTACTTTACAGGGGTTGGATGATCATAACAGACTCAAGTACCATACCGTATCGGGTAAAGGTGAAACATCAGGGTAGAACCTTACAGTGCAGGCTGCGTTTCGATATTAATATGTGTATACTTATTATTCAGTATTATATTCAATATAATTAGGGGGGACGATAATCTAATTCTAAATGTGCTTTCAGCAGATAATAATAAAATTGACAAGGATCCATATTAAATACCAAGTGAAAAGATTACAATGGCAATACGCAACTTTAGATTATCATCTTTTTTGAAAACTTAGCTACACTTTGTGTTTGAGCACTAGTACAGAGCCATATAGAAATCTTTATTGGATGACCTCATATATGAACTATGTGGGATAGACACATGCAAACTCTGAGGGATAGTCACATGTAAACTACGAGGGAAAATCACAGGTACAATACGAGGGAAATTACAAGAGATAGTCACATGTAAACTATGATAGAAAGAATCATGTAAAATACGAGTATAGCACAGTCTTCAGGGAAAATAAAGAGAGCTAAGCTGAAAAATATAGAGAGAGATCAGGGATAATATCCTCACCAGAATTTAAAAAGTCCGTTAACATGAATTGATTCGCTGAATTACCCATCATACATCCCTGTAACATTTTGTAAATGACCTGAGACTGTGTGCTGTAAATGGATAAAGGTGGACTCACCTTTCAAAGCTAATGCCGCAAGCTTTTTGTCCCCGTTGGAGTCTTTGTTTAAGGATGCGGGTGCCCCTGTAAGACAGAACCTCACAAATTTAGTATCGTCTTAATACAACTCATCGCATACATCACACTACATTCCACACACAAACACATCCGTAAAGCGACAATACTACGCCACGGCCATGGCGGAGTGAATGTGAGATGACGTCATATGCAATTGACCAATCAGAAGACAGGATTTCAGAGAAAAGACATCAACAAATGGACTTCCTTCCTAACTCAGTTTGCGAAGTAATTTCAACTATTCTGATATTTTGATGCTACTTAATGTCATTGAAGGGGTAAGATAAATCCAGTCCCGCATTTGAACCGTAAAATGCACAATACTCCACTCGCTTGGATGCGCCATAATCGTCACTCGGCTTCACCTCGATGACGATTGCAGCTCATCCAAACTCGTGGAGTATTGTCTGTTAATACAATTCTCGATCCGGTTCTAGATAAATCTGCGACAAAGAGTTGAACCCTGTCCTTCATGCACCTTCAGGCACAACACATCGACAACAATATGCTCCACAACTTCAAAGATTAGCCTCAGAGACAGTTTTAAGGTCATTCACGTTATGTCTGAATGATGGAACACAAAGGTCCCCCACATCCCAGCCTAAGGAGCTAGGCTCGAGCCTGAAGCCTTACTCGGCCTGTGAGAGATGAGAGGCGGAGATTTCTGAGGAGGCCCCTCAGGGCCATCACAGGGCCCTTCTGTGAGGAGAATTTATAGAAACACGGGTCTGACACATTTAATTATGCTCGAGAGATATCAAAAGGATATTGAAAGTGTTTAAATCGATATTAAAGCGACATACAACTTGCAGTATAATTAGGTAGGTTAAAACGGCATACTAAAGTGGTATGCTGTATTGGAGCACAGACTTGTGTAGGACACATGGCCATTGTGCTATTATCAGTAGAAGTACAGTCGAACTCCAATGGTGTGCCCCACCTTAACGTTCCTCCCTGCCGCTCGGACAAACCTCAGAATAAAATCCTCCATTTTGTTGTTTATTGAACCCTTTAAAGTGGGTCACATTTTACCTCATCCCCCTGTGACTCAGAATGGAGGTTACCTGGCCGCCATTGGGGCCTTGTGAAGGACAGATTAAAACTGATTATCCTGGTGAGGTTTGTAGGAATTAGGATTAATATTATTTAATAGGAATCTGCTGAATATTGAACACAAATCGCGACTCTCGTATTACTCAGTGAGTGTGACAGTCACACGGGAGAGAATTCACCTCCTCGGGGTTGGTAACCTAATTTTCGGATAGACAACTTAAGAAATTATTGAGTTCTTAGCACATTTCTTGAGGAGCTGCACTCATGCCAGAATTAGCAGTCAAAATAAAGTTCCCTGATGGGATATCTGGTAATAAGTTGATCAAATTTCCTTCCGGCGTTCCGGTGGTTCGGCTTTGCTTTTCCCCTCACCTTCGGTTTGAGCCAGAAAAATCTTTTTTTGAGGTGGCATTGTTGTGGCACTATCCATATATTTGCTGCCCATTGTATCTAGACCTTTTGGAGCCTGGCTTTGTAGCCCGAGGACCCAGTTGTACTCTATCTTTTCCCTCAGTTTCTTCCACCGTTTGCTGTCCGGGTGTTGGAAGATGAAGTCCAAGATATGTACTCACACATTCCCTTTACCACAGTGGTCTGTTTTGTTGAAATGTGTCGGAACATCACTGGTTTTCTAACTTATTTGGGATGTATCGCAGGTGTTCTGAGATCCTTTCCCTGACCTTTCCTTTTGTTTGGCCCACTAACTGTTTGCCACACTTTGTGTCTGGTAATGCAGAGGGAACAAGATTATTAGCCGAAGCTTGTATTTTAGCTCACTGCCCCCCCCCCCCCCCCCCCGCCCTCCACTGGCCAGCAGCTGGAGGTACGTGACGGTGGCGCCCTCTCTGGGCTGCAGTTCACACTAAATGCACCACCTCAAGTTCCTCAAGACTCCTACAGATGGCGTGTTTATCATGGGACGCCGTTTGTAACATTCCTATTAGAAAACATAGTTACTGAGTCCGCAGGGATGGTCGTTCCAGGTCTTTTGACCCAAAACTATGGCCCGACGCCGCATTTTTGTTTTAGGTACAGAGGAAAAAATTCATTTGCATAGTTCACGAGGCGGAAGTGACGAGACCTCAGAAAGCAGTGACGTACTCACCATAGAAACACGTGTGGTCCTTTTTACACTCCGGACCCGATGCAACGAAACGCCGGCCTGAGTAGCAGGTGTGTTCCATGTCTCCCCCATAGAGGGCGCCACAGGTGATGAACTGCCAGCAGTGAAGAGGGTGCGTGTAGGCAGCGGCCAACCGGCCCCGACAAAACGCTGTACACCGAAACGAACAAAATATTACATATATATACAGAACGTTGTACACCGAAACAAACAAAATATACATCACAAGACAGAACACTGTACGCTGAAACAAACAAAATATTACAAATATAAACAGAACGCTGTACACCGAAACAAACAAAATATTACAAATATAAACAGAACGCTGTACGCCGAAACGAACAAAATATTACAAATAGATACAGAAAACTGTACGCTGAAACAAACAAAATATTACAAATATAAACAGAACGCTGTACGCCGAAACAAACAAAATATTACAAATAGATACAGAACACTGTACGCCGAAACAAACAAAATATTACAAATATAAACAGAACGCTGTACACCGAAACAAACAAAATATTACAAATATATATACAGAACGCTGTACGCCGAAACAGGAGAAGTGTTGTATGGGTCTGGGTGGAGAGGGTGCGTGTAGGCAGAGGCCAACCGGCCCCGACAAAACGCTGTACACCGAAACAAACAAAATATTACATATATATACAGAACACTGTACACCGAAACAAACAAAATATTACATATATACACAATATTACCATGATTTCGATCTGAGTGGCCGTATTCTCCGTGTAGTTGACGCGTAGTAATACTCCAAGCGATAGCGAGGAGTATTGCGTAGCGTCAACTACAAGGAGAATACGGCCACACAGATAGAAATTATGGTAATGTTGTATTTATTACTCACTTATTTTTAGATTTAAGCAATAAATATGATCGTTAGAAAACTTTTCAACGTAATTAAGACTTATGTTTGGGACTACTTTCATCTCAAAAATCTGTATCCTCCTAGGAGGGTACGAAGCTCCGTATCCTCCTCAGTAGCGATCTGTAATCTCCATAGGCTTAGTATGGAGACTCCGTATCAGGTGGGTAATAAATATATATCACAAGACAGAACACTGTACGCCGAAACAGGAGAAGTGTCAGATGGATCTGAGTGGAGAGGGTGAGTGTAGGCAGCGGCCAACCGGCCCCGATAAAACGCTGAACACCGAAACAAACAAAATATTACAAATAGATACAGAACGCTGTATGCCGAAACAAACAAAATATTACATATATATATATCAGAAAAAGAGAACGCTGTACACCGAAACAGGAGAAGTGTTATGTGGGTCTGAGTGGAGAGGGTGAGTGTAGGCAGCGGCCAACCGGCCCCGATAAAACGCTGAACACTGAAACAAACAAAATATTACAAATAGATACAGAACGCTGTATGCCGAAACAAACAAAATATTACAAATATATATATCAGAAAAAGAGAACGCTGTACACCGAAACAGGAGAAGTGTTATGTGGGTCTGAGTGGAGAGGGTGAGTGTAGGCAGCGGCCAACCGGCCCCGATAAAACGCTGTACACCGAAACAAACAAAATATTACAAATAGATACAGAACGCTGTACGCCGAAACAAACAAAATATTACATATATATATCAGAAAAAGAGAACGCTGTACACCGAAACAGGAGAAGTGTTATGTGGGTCTGAGTGGAGAGGGTGAGTGTAGGCAGCGGCCAACCGGCCCCGATAAAACGCTGTACACCGAAACAAACAAAATATTACATATATATACAGAACACTGTACACCGAACCAAACAAAATATACATCACAAGAAAGAACGCTGTACACCGAAACAGGAGAAGTGTTACATGGGTCTGAGTGGAGAGGGTGAGTGTAGGCAGCGGCTGACCGCCCCCGACAAAACGCTGTACGCCGAAACAAACAAAATATACATCATTTGGTATAGATACTAAGTGTTCGCCAATAAACAGAGGTAGACAGAAGAAAGAGGAGGATGAATAGACCAATATGAACGGTATTCTTGAAATTCAGTGATAGGGGCCGCCAGCCGTCAAAGTATATGTAATTTAGGAATGTGTCGCTTATGTCCGAAAGTACTCATGGATTTGATGACATCAGTGAATTCAGAGGAATTGAAATGTGCAATGTCGGAGGTGATATATGAAGAGGCAATAAAATGTAAATCTGTCACCATGTCACTCTGACAGCGGGGGGCATGTCACTCATCACGCGGTAGTTTTTATTGTCGTTACCGCCCCAGGCAGAGGACAGTAAATGTTTTATTGTTAGATTTATTGTCTGGCCTCATACTGTTGTGCTTCCCTAATTACAATGCCTTTACATGTCTGTTTACAATCAGGTAAAATACAAAACATTAGTGAATGTCTACAAGAAACTACACGAATCTAGTAGTCATCCAAAATGGTTCTGCAGTCTAATCAATAATCGAGTCAAACCAAATACATGAAAACAGGGTTTCATTTTAGGGAGCGTAAACAAACTGATTGTGGAAGTATATCAATGCTCCAAGGCTGCGATGGATCTAACGCCACACCACAGCCTGCAGCATCTGTAACTCATCAAATGGGATACAAATGCAGAGCTCATGGACTGGGATATGCAAGTCCCTACTGCTCTGTATGAAACTTTATGGGATGAATACAAAGAGGGTTTGTCAATATTTAAACAGATATACTTTCAAAGTTTGTTTATGCTCCCTTTTCAAGTGCCAAAATTCCAGGTTATATAAATGTATTTTTAAGCTAATATAGCAATGGATCTGTTCCGCTTCTCTTCCTTTCTATTTTTCTTGTGGTAGCGATGGTAGACTGTATACGAGGCTCCTAAAGATTCTCTCTTCTCAGAGGGAACGCACAGACTAACCTATCGACCTGCTGCAAGATTCTTAACTTGTGCAATATATCTGCGGCATTATAGGAACCTAATAACTTAGCTTTCTAGCTTTTGTAGAACCATTATCTGTAAGGTTGACAAAGGTTGTCGTTCAAAATCTTCAGCTCACATTATGCAAGGTTTTTATGGCAAGGTGTTATAAATACCGCACTCTTCCATTGGAAATGTGAATATCTGAACCTGCAATATTTACCTCTGCAATATTTCTGTCAGGCCCCTGTGAATACTGCGCTATTCCATTGGAGACAAGCCCCCAGTTAAAGTAGACCACTTACCTGTAGCGTTGACGAAGATGGTCTTTTTGTGGTGAGTGGCATCCCGGTGGCGGGTGTCATGGTAGCTGCTGGCACCCCGCACTGTGCCACTGGCAGCGTTGGCGGGGACGGGTCCGGGGGGTCCGGGGGGTCCGCTGTGTCCCCGCGGCCCTGCCCGGCCCAAGTCCCCCTTCTGTCCGGGCTCACCGTCCAGCCCCGGCATGCCCGGGATGCCGTTCCGCCCGTCACGTCCTGGACCACCTGGTGGGGAGAGATACGGGTAAGTGGGTGTTTTACGAGATTATCACAGAACAAGTTACTATGAGCTACTCTAGAAACAGCCAGGCTCACTGTCTAGCCCAGGCATGCCTAGAATGTCGTTCTTGCCGTCACATTCTGGAGTATCTGGTGAAGAGAGATGAAAGTAAGTTGTGTTTTGCTCGATTATCACAGAACAAGTTACTATCAAGCTATACTCTAGTAGTGGCTAGGCTCCCTGTCCAGCCTTGGCATGCCTGGGATGCCGTTACGCTGGTCACATCCTGGACCACCTGGTGAGGAGAGATGCAGGTAAGTGGAGTTTTACTAGAATATCAATGAACAAGTTACTATCAAGTTACTATCGAGCTAGACTCACGGCTAGGCTCACCGTCCAGTCCTAGCTTACCCCGGATGCCATTCTCCCCTTCACATCCTGGACCACCTGATCATGAGTGATACAGGTAAGTGGAGTTCAACTCGATCATTATAGAACAGCTTACTATGAGCTAGACTCTAATAACATCCAGGCTCTCTGTCCAGCCCTGCCATGCCTGGGATGCCGCTCTGCCCGTCACATCCTGGACCATCTGGTGAGGAGAGATGCAGTAAGTAGAGTTTTACTCAATTATCATAGAACAAGTTACTATCGATTTAGACTCTATTAACAGCTGGGCTACCCATCCAGCCTCAGCATGCCCAGGCGGGCATTCCACCCTTCACGTCCTGGACCACCTGGTAGGGAGAGATACAGGTAAGTAGTGTTTAGCTAGAATATTACAGAACAAGTTTCTATCAAGCTAGACTCTAGTAACGGCTGGGCTCACCGTCCAGCCCCTACATGCCTGGGATGCTGTTCTGCCTGCCATGCCAGCCGTCACGTCCTGGACCACCTGATGAGGAGAGATGCAGGTAAGTAGTGTTTTACGAGATTATCGCAGAACAAGTACTCTAGTAACGGCTGGGCTCACCGTCCAGCCCAGGCATGCCCAGAATGCCGTTCCGCCCGTCACGTCCTGGACCACCTGTTGGGGAGAGATGCAGGTAAGTAGTGTTTAACTCGATTATGATGAAAAGATTACTATGAGCTAGACTCTAGTAACGTCCATACTCACCAGGGGTTCCAACCGAGTTCGCAGAACGAGTTACGGCAGTAGGTATATCGTACTAAACAAACAGACTTGAACTACGTACCTTGAGGTCCCTGCGGTCCTTCCGGTCCCATCGCTCCGGGTATTCCGGGCAGTCCGTCCAGTCCGGGCAGCCCCTGTTCCCCGGAGTCCCCCTCACTGCCCCGCGGCCCCGCATCCCCCGTCTGCCCCTTCTGCCCGACCTGGCCCTGCTGCCCCTTGGGCCCGGTCCCGCCGGTGAGTCCCTGCACGCCCATCGGCCCCCGCATGCCCCGCGGCCCCGTCGCCCCGCTCGCCCCGTCCAGCCCCGCCACCCCCGGCAGCCCCCGGTCACCCTTGTCTCCGGTCAGACCCCGCTGACCTTTCTCTCCGGTTTGACCTCTAACTCCGGGTTTTCCGGTCAGCCCCGGAGCTCCGGTGGGGCCCGGAGGACCGGAGACACCGCGCGGACCTGCAAGAGGAGAATCAGATGTGAATAGTGGAAGTTACGCGGGATTTATTAACCTCCTATTAGGGAGTAATAATGTATAGAGCACCTGGAATACATTACCCGGAGATTATGGCATGTCAGAATCTCCGGGAAAAGATTCCGGAAAACTAGTCACATTCATAATGAGGTCAAATGATCATTTACTTCAAAATAAGTATCTTGAATGTCGATCATTTATAATCCGTTATGATAATCTCATTTACCATTAGAAATCACTGTCATAAAACTGTTATCATACTGAATACACTGTAAAATCGCGAACTATATAACTGGCGTAAGTATACACCGAATTACCACCATGCTTGACAGCGCTGTGGCCTTATTGAATGTGTTATCATCTCTATATGTTGATACATGGTCCATTCTTGTTTTCAATCGTGTAGGTGGGTGATAAATACAATATAGACTGGTTTTGTATATGAGTGATATCAGCATATAAAAGACATCATAATAAAAGAGAGCCATGCTCATAATTAAAGTAGGTCGGGACTACTTTTGTGTGGCGGACTGACACTCACCTGGCATGCCGTGTTTGCCCGTGTGGCCCAACGCTCCTGTGGACCCCTTGGGTCCGGCCGGTCCAGTAGGTCCGTCAAAACCGCGACCACCTGAAACACAGGCATTTAAATTTCAGTCCTGCTGTTTGCCTCTATAGACGTAACTCGTACGCGAATCTCTTCCACATAGTGCAAATAGTTACCATTGGCATTGTGTCCATTGTAAGTATATCTTGTTATATATTTTACTCACATTCTTTATTAGAAATTATTTTCCAAGCCAATAAATCCAATAGGAATTTGTTACAGGGTAACGAAATAAGATAAAAAAAATTAGTTTTTTCAAGACAGTTCATTGGCTTTTAGAAACAAATTTCAAGGCGTTTATTATTGAATAAGTATTGAGAATTGAGTATTTACGCGTGTATAAAAGCATTTCCTGGTACCTAAGGGATGCAGTATTAACCCTTTCCCTGCAGCACCCAATTCCTCTGATCACCATTGTACAGCAGGCATTGCCTGCATAAACGTGATTTGAGTAATTCACCTTGGTAGCTGATGATATTTTCATATACCAAATCAAAGGTCAATATGCTGCTTTTACTATGTCAAAATTTCTTTGAATTCAAACAATTATTTTTTTATTTATTGAATTTTGTGTATAAGTATTAATGATGCCTCTATGATGCCTGGTAGCCAGGGGAATGCCTGGAGGCATCATGCTGCGGTAGCCAGGGGAATGCCTGGAGGCATCATGCTGCTGTAGCCAGGGGAATGCCTGGAGGCATCATGCTACTGTAACTAGGGGAATGTCTGGAGGCATCATGATGCTGTAGCCAGGGGAATGCCTGGAGGCATCATGATGCTGTAGCCAGGGGAATGCCTGGAGGCATCATGATGCTGTAGCCAGGGGAATGCCTGGAGGCATCATGATGCTGTAGCCAGGGGAATGCCTGGAGGCATCATGATGTCGTAGCCAGGGGAATGCCTGGAGGCATCATGATGTCGTAGCCAGGGGAATGCCTGGAGGCATCATGATGCTGTAGCCAGGGGAATGCCTGGAGGCATCATGATGTCGTAGCCAGGGGAATGCCTGGAGGCATCATGATGTCGTAGCCAGGGGAATGCCTGGAGGCATCATGATGTCGTAGCCAGGGGAATGCCTGGAGGCATCATGCTGCGGTAGGCAGGGGAATGCCTGGAGGCATTATGCTGCTGTAGCCAGGGGAATGCCTGGAGGCATCATGATGCTGTAGCCAGGGGAATGCCTGGAGGCATCATGATGTCGTAGCCAGGGGAATGCCTGGAGGCATCATGATGTCGTAGCCAGGGGAATGCCTGGAGGCATCATGATGTCGTAGCCAGGGGAATGCCTGGAGGCATCATGATGTCGTAGCCAGGGGAATGCCTGGAGGCATCATGATGTCGTAGCCAGGGGAATGCCTGGAGGCATCATGATGTCGTAGCCAGGGGAATGCCTGGAGGCATTATGCTGCTGTTAAAGTGTTAACATGTTTAAGTATATATAGGCCTATCTACATTTATGTATTAACTGCGAGGGACTTCACCTTTGGCTCCGGGGACTCCTCGGAGTCCGGGCAGTCCCTCCGGTCCTCTCGGTCCTCTCTCTCCGGGCGCGCCGTGAGGACCGATCAGAGTGTCCATCACCTGGATCATGCCCGGAGGACCCTCCGGTCCCTCAGGTCCCGTGGCGCCCACCCGACCCGCCGCACCTGACGAAATGTGTCAATATACATACAGCCAACCATGGAACGGGTTAGAAGTAGTGAGACTGTCAATATACGTACAGCCAATCGTGGAACAGGTTACAAGTAGTGAGACTGTCAATATACGTACAGCCAATTGTGGAACAGGTTACAAGTAGTTATACTGTCAATATACATACAGCCAATTGTGGAACGGGTTACAAGTAGTGAGACTGTCAATATACATACAGCCAATCGTGGAACAGGTTACAAGTAGTGAGACTGTCAATATACATACAGCCAATCGTGGAACAGGTTACAAGTAGTGAGACTGTCAATATACATACAGCCAATCGTGGAACAGGTTACAAGTAGTGAGACTGTCAATATACATACAGCCAATCGTGGAACAGGTTACAAGTAGTGAGACTGTCAATATACATACAGCCAATCGTGGAACAGGTTACAAGTAGTGAGACTGTCAATATGCGTAAAGCCAATCCTGGAAGGCTTTAGAAGTAGTTATATTGTCTATATACGTACAGCCAATCATGGAAAGGGTTACAAATAATTTGACTGTCAATATGTGTACAGCCAATCATAATACAGGTTACAAATAGTTAGACTTTCAATATGCGTAAAGCCAATCATGGAAGGCTTTACAAGTAGTTATACTGTCGATAAACGTATAGCCGATCATGGAACAGGTTACAAGTAGATAGACTGTCACTCTGCTACAGCCAATCATGGAACGGGTTACAAGTAGTGAGACTGTCACTATGCATACAGCCAATCATGGAATGGGTTACAAGTAGTTAGACTGTCTATATACGTAAAGCCAATCCTGGAACGGGTTACAAGTAGTGAGACTGTCAATATACATACAGCCAATTGTGGAACAGGTTACAAATAGTTACACTGGCACTATACACGTACGGCCAATCATGGAGCGTGTTACAAATATCTATACTGTCAATATGTGTACAGCCAATCATGGGACGTGTTACAAGTAGTTAGACTGTCCATATGCATACAGCCAATCATGGAACAGGTTACAAATAGTTACACTGGCACTATACATGTACGGCCAATCATGAAGCGCGTTACAAATATCTATACTGTCAATATACAAACAGCCAATCATGCCACATGTCACAAATAACTACACTGCACAATACATGTGATCGCACATTACATCAGTACCCAGTGCTATCAACACTGGTGGAGAACCTGCACAAATATACAAAGATTCTAATAATTATAAACACAAATAAAGAGTAGAATAACAATAGTAAGAATTCAGTTACCTCTCTCGCCCTTCTGACCATATCCTCCGGGTCGTCCGGAGTGTCCACGAGGCCCCAGTTGTCCGGGCTGTCCGGGGACTCCGGGTGTTCCGGGGTCTCCCTTCGGTCCTTGGTCGCCCTTCGCTCCGGAGGATCCGGCGAGCCCCAGGATCCGGGTGATCCTTCTCCGGGCCTCTGAGTCCGGAGACGACTTCACAGCTGGCGAGAAGGGACAAGGATGAGTTCAGTTGAAAATGTGTATATATTTATCTCATCCCTGGTACAAGTTTAGTCATAGGAATAACATTAGAAAGTTACACACAACGATCACCCACGTAAAGTGACAATACTATGCCATGGTCGTGGTGGAGTCATGTGATATGACGTCATTAGTGACTAGCCAATCAAAGGGATTTGCGGAGCAATAAACCAAAGCGGTGCAGTGTGAGTAGAAAAGACATCAACACAGAGATTTAAACGTTCGTTACTAGCTTCGCAAAGAAATTTGAATTGGTCCGATATTGTGATGCTATTGTAATGTCAGTGAAAGGGTCGAGATAAATTCAGAACATAATCAAATCATAAAATAAACAATACTCCACTCAGTTAGATGCGCTGTAGTCTTCAGTCGGCTTTGTCTGGATGATGATTACAGTACATCCAATTTTATAGAGTATTGTTTTTACATATAATTCTCGCACAGGTTCTATATAAGTCTGTACATTTGTTTATGTTTATGTACTGACGATTTTTACAGATGTAAGCATACAGCTCAACACAGTTTGTATGACACTCACTACGTATATTTGTTTAAGTTTGTATGTATTATATAATTATCTTTATTTACTGACATTTTTCACAGGTCTATGTAAGCTTACGGCTCTTTGTTTATATGTATGAATGATATAATTATATAAATATATTGACGTTTTTCACAAATGTAAGCATACATTTTATGCAGATGTAGGCGTACGGCTCGACGCAGTTCATGTGACACTCACTACGTATGTATGTATGTATATTTGTTTATGTATTATATATAAATAAATGTACTGACGTTTTTCACAGATGTAGGCGTACGGCTCCACACAGTTGGTGTGACGTATACACGTATATGTGTATATGTTTGTATATATATGTATGTATGATATATATATAAAAGTACTGACGTTTTTCACAGATGTAGGCGTACGGCTCCACACAGTTCATGTGACACTCACTACGTATATGTGTGTATATTTGTTTATGTATTATCTATATATAAATAAATGTACTGACGTTTTTCACAGATGTAGGCGTACGGCTCCACACAGTTGGTGTGACGTATCCAGGTATATGTGTATATGTTTGTATATATGTATGTATGTATGATATAAGTATATAAAGCACTGACGTTTTTCACAGATGTAGGCGTACGGCTCCACACAGTTGGTGTGACGTATCCACGTGTTCTCCACGTCCAGCCAGCCCACCCCACCACGTGACACCACGTAGTTCTCTACAGGTCCGCGAGGGTTCTGCGGCACTGAAGACGTCGGTTCTCCTGTAATCAATCAAGTGTGAACTGATGATCAATCAAGTGTGAACTGAGGATCAATCAAGTGTGAACTGACAATCAATCAAGTGTGAACTGAGGATCAATCAAGTGTGAACTGATCGTCAATCAAGTGTGAACTGATCGTCAATCAAGTGTGAACTGAGAATCAATCAAGTGTGAACTGGTCGTCAATCAAGTGTGAACAGACCGTCAATCAAGTGTGAACTGGTAATCAATCAAGTGTGAACTGAGGATCAATCAAGTGTGAACTGGGGATCAATCAAGTGTGAACTAATAATAAACCAATTCTAAACTGATGATCAATGAAGTGTGAACTGATAATGATTTAAGTATGAGCTAATGATCAATCAACTAACAGAAATTAACCAAACGTTAATAAACTTCAACGAGCTGCAGAGAGGTTTACAATACTCACCGACCTTCCACTGACTGTAAGTAATATTCGAGCCATCGACCCAACGAAAGTTTCCTTCAGAAGTAGCATCGTGAAGTCCAACCCAGAAGTAGTGAGTGTCGTCAACACCGCCACTCTGAGTATACAAGGTTCACAGTAAATAAATAAATGATATTTCTATAGTAGTGAGTGTCGTCAACACCGCCACTCTGAATATACAAGGTTCACAGTAAATAAACAAAGACTTATTTTTATAGTAGTGAGTGTCATTGACACGGCCACTCTGAATATACAAGGTGTTGAGTAAATAAACAAAGTCTTGTTATTTTTATAGTAATGAGTGTCATCTACACGGCCACTCTAAATATACAAAGTGTTGAGTTATTTGAAGTTTGTATTGCTACAGGTGGAGAATACAGACTGGCTGTATCACCGGTGGAGGGTAAAACGTCAGCCATAAATGCCACCTTACGGGCACTACAGAACTACATATACTAGGAGGAAGTGTGATGTGATTTAGATAATCTGAGGCCAGTTTAATAATCGAGGATCGTACATGTAGACCCTTTTCTCTATGCCATAGAGATCCAGGAACGATGTGGGTGAATAATTTTCAACACTTATGTATGACCTTAGCGATAGCTAACACTGTCTTAGCAAACAGACTTAAACATTATGAAACAATAGACCTTGTACAAGGTACAAAAAGGGTCTTCACGTACGATCCTAGATTATTAAACATGTTGTCCCCCCACCGACGTCTCATATTGAATAATGTGTCCCTCTACATTATCTCACCCCTGGTACAAGGTTAACCATAGGAATGACATTAGAAAAAACTACTCAAAGATCACCCTCGTAAAGTGGCAATACTACGCCACGGTCGTGGCGTAGTGAATTTAAGATGACGTCATATGGATTTGCTAAGTATATTCCAATTATTGTGAAATCTTGAGGATATTTAATGTCATAAAAAGGTGTGAGATAAATCCAGAACCGCACTTGAATCATAAAATAGAAACAACTCCACTCGTTTGAATGGGCCGGAATCATCACTCGGCTTTGCCTGGATGACGATTGCGGCCCATCCAAACTCGTGGAGTATTATCTTTTTATACAATTCTCGATGCAGTTCTATGTAAATACAGCTTATGTGTCTCTTTACACAGGGTTCAAACAAATGCCTAACAAAGGGAAAAATTGTCCATTAATGTGGGGTGTACCCTCACGCAGGGTGACCCCTTACGCAGGTACGCAGGTAGTAGATACTGACCCGTCTGACGTTGTCGACCTGGTACGCCTCCCTCTCGCTGTTCACTGACACCAGGTCTGAACCCAGCATCATGCAGCTCAGCCGCGCCTGTTTCCACGTCCTGCTACCGGGCGGCGCCACCGTCTGACCCCCACCGGAAGTGACGTCATTCAGACGGTCGAAGATGAACACTTTGTAACAACTGTCACTAGAAGGGGTCCAGGAGTCAGGACATCGGTCTGAAAGCAGCATTCTGATTGGTTAAAAAGATGAACACTTTGTAACAACTGTCACCAGACGGGGTCCAGGAGTCGGGACATCGGTCTGAAAGCAGCATTCTGATTGGTTAAAAAGATGAACACTTTGTAACAACTGTCACCAGAGGGGGTCCAGGAGTCGGGACATCGGTCTGAAAGCAGCATTCTGATTGGTTAAAAAGATGTACACTTTGTAACAACTGTCACTAGAGGGAGTCCAGAAGTCGGGACATCGGTCTGAAAGCAGCATTCTGATTGGTTAAATAGATGAACACTTTGTAACAACTGTCACCAGAGGGAGTCCAGGAGTCGGGACATCGGTCTGAAAGCAGCATTCTGATTGGTTAAAAAGATGAACACTTTGTAACAACTGTCACCAGAGGGAGTCCAGGAGTCGGGACATCGGTCTGAAAGCAGCATTCTGATTGGTTAAATAGATGAACACAGGATCTAACTCAAGATGGACGACGTCTGGGACACACCACACCAAATATCGTTTCATAAACGAGATCTCTGGTGGACAGTAAAATCCCTCTTGGAAATAATTGTCCTAAGTGTGTCGCAAAAGGGATATGTCCCTACAGCCTAAACCTGAGGCCCCATAGAAGTGGGACAATTTCTACGATATATCCTGGGCCCTGTTATTTAGTCACAACATCCTCTTTATAAAACATCTTACAGCTGTCAGTGTACTATAGATAAGACATCTTAGGGGATCGGCCAACGATTATCCCCCAAGGACACTTAGGCTGCAGCCAGGTGTACTATAGACAAGACATCCTTAGGGTCACATGGTTCAAAATGTCTTGCAAAGTGTCTGAGACCTAAGACATCTATGGACATGTCGTACAGAATTTGCAACTTCACTTCCCGTGAGAATTAAGCAATGAAATTTTAACAACAGTAAGGGATACATATGGTGGCCAGTGTCTATCAGAGAGCATCAGAGCACATCTCGCTAATTTATGCGGCGACCTAGACATTGTCCCCAGGGAAATTCAATTCACTTAGTACATTATAGCAGACTTTAGACTCTACATTACACCTGATGAAGGCCAAACCATAAAGGCCAAAACGTTGTGTCTTTTTCAAACTACAAAATAATTGTAAACAAAAGTACTAATAAACATATAGATCTAGAAACTGTTTGTTGGTTATGTGAAATTTTCAAATTCAAATTAAAAGAAAAAAAGTTGGACATAGACAGGTATCAAACCCCCGAACCTCACATCCTGAGGCAGGTGCTCTAACCACTTCACCACAAGCTTTACACTCCTAAGTATAAGCTCCCCTGAAGCTGTTACTGGGCAGTCTTTGTAGTATAGAACCTGAGACAGTTCTATACTTGTCTTAGACAAGGACATTTTTAGTGGCGATCGAACATGCCGCGCTGAGACACTGTCTATAGCACAGCCGCCATTTTGTGTCTTGCAAATTGCCTTCCAATCGCAGAGATGTCTCAGGGTATCGTTGGCCGATTATGTCGTGACTGAAAAACAGGGCCCTGGATTATTCAAAAGGCCACATGATCTAGGTTATGCTGAATAAACCTACGATTATCCAGCTCCTCTAGAGCCTCTTTTCTTCCTTTAAATGATGCACATTCCTTTCTCTTCCACCCTGACCAGCCAATCATCAAAAGAAGCACTGAATACAATTAAAACCACAACTTATTATCCACAAACAAATTTAAGTCTGCACGAACGAGGGGTAGTTTAGCCGAGTTCCGTGTGAACCTTAAATTACCATTGAGTTTTTTCTATCTTAAAAAAACATGGTATGTTGTTTTACATTTCTTATATACCTTTAATGATTTGGCCTTACAATTAATGTTGTAGTTGACGCATACAGCCGGGCACCCACTCCTTCCGACATGGCTACGACATGGCTATGAATCAGAACCTTATCAGAATGGTGAAAAATTCCCTCTCATAAAACATCAGAGTACAATTACTGCATAGTCACTGTATCGGAATTTTGAATAATTCTGTGTCATAGTGTGTCGTAGTGTGTCGGAACGCTTGTCGTAGTATGTCGGGAGCTCAGTGGGTTCCCGGCCTAAAGCGTTCCGTATTTTGCCGTACGGTATATTTTTCTTAGGTTATATGGTGAGACGGTGCGTATCTCCAGTCTATACGTGATGGGTATATGATAAAAGTGTTGACGTACCTGAGGGTTGTTTGGCGGTGATTGACCAGCAGTCGGTGAGGAGTGGGAGGAGGAGGAGGACGAGGCCCAGAACCGTCACACCACGCTCCATCCTGTACACGGAGCAGCTCACAGAGCAAGTCACAGTACAGCTCACAGAGCAGCTCACAGTACAGCCCACAGAGCAGCTCACAGAGCAGCTCACAGAGCAGTTCACTGTACAGCTCACACTAACACCTCACAGAGCAGCTCACAGAGCAACTCAAAGAGAATGGCGCACAGTACAGCTCACAGAGCAGCTCACAGAGGACACCTCAGTACAGCAGCTCACACTAACACCTAACAGAGCAGCTCACAGTACAGCTCACAGAGCAGCTCACAGAGCACTCACAGTGCAGCTCACAGAGCAAGTCGCTGAGCAACTCAAACGGAATAGCTCACTGTACAGCTCACAGAGTACACCTCAGTACAGCCCACTGAGCGTTTCAAAGAGCAGCTCACAGAGCAGATCACACAGAATAGTACTGTACAGCTCACGGAATGGTCACCGGGCAGCTTACAGGGTAAGTGAAAGAGCCGTTTACAAAATAATCCAAAGGGTCGTGCGACTAGAAACACACAGAGCACTTCACTTCACTCACAGAGCAGCTCCCCAAGAGAAGTTCATTGAGCAACCCACAGTGAAGGTCACAGTACAGCTGACACTAAAGCCCACAGAGAATATCCAGGTTCGGGTATTCCGATAGGTGGCGCTGTGATGAGTAAATCCGGTCACGTGACTCGGTACTACTATTATATTGTATTAAAGAAGGTTTTAATCCAGCGTGTAGTTTCTCGGTGCTTCCGGCTCTATGTAGCAGAACGCATGCGTGGTTTCTCGGTGCTTCCGGTTTCCGGCTTTATGTAGCAGGACGCATGCGTGGTTTCTCGGTGGTTCCGGTCCGGCTTTACGTAGCAGAACGCATGCGTGGTTTCTCGGTGCTTCCGGTTTCCGGCTTTATGTAGCAGAACGCATGCGTGGTTTCTTGGTGGTTCCTGTTTCCGGCTTTACGTAGCAGAACGCATGCGTGGTTTCTGGGTGGTTCCGGTCTGTGTTATAAATGTTAAGCACGGTGAGTGAATGTGGTCGACCTGTCACAAACTGTAGACCGGAGTGAATGGAGCGCGCGTTATATCCCCGTGTTCACTGACCGTGTCGGCGGGACGTCCTCCTCCTGTACTACACCCGGTCACGCACGGCTGACCACGCCCACTCAGCCGTGTCGTCCCCGCCACCGCCGTCCGCACCGCTCTGCCCCGGGCGGCGCCACGCTGACTCCTGCTAACGGTCTCCCTGGACACGGTCACCGTGGAGCGGAGAGACGGGAGCCTGGAGGGGACGTCACGGGTCACTGGTCACGCCTGCCTCCAGGGCGGCCCGGAGGTCGCAGTGCGGTACGTTTACGACCGGTGCCTACTGGAGGCAGCGGGGGGGGGGGGGGGGGGCGTGTATAAAACACACCGTTATGAGGGCAGGGGGCGATATATAGATAGACAATAATCGATAGTTTTGTGGACAGGCGGCTGTAAACCACAAAAGGCTGACACGTAGTAATACACGAGCGCTAGCAAGTGTTCACAGAATCATCATTTGTTACATTAATTATCCACCTTTTCGAATTAATTAATCCCAGTAGTTGCCATATTGATGGGTATATAAATAGGCACTATATATTTTACCTCTATAGCACAGAGGGACTATTTTTCCCGTATACCATGGCTTTGAAGCCGTGTACGGCAGGTTTGAATCCGTATACCACAGTTATGGTATCTGACAGGTTTTATATAAAGGGTCGTGGTTTACTGAGTCCCCATACATTTTCAATGGGGTCTTTGTATAGATGGATGATAAACCGTTATAAGGGCTGGGAGGGAGGGGCGGCATCCCAATCAACGACCAGGCCACTCAGTAGTACATTGACAATATATTTATGAATCCATCCTTGTTGAGTGCAGGCCACACGTTCAGATACGCTGCATAGGCTAGGAGAGGATAAACAGGCTTTCGTTGAGCGCGGATTAGACGCTCATATATGCTGCATAGGTTAGGAGAGGTTATACAGACTTTCAGTGTGCTGCAAAAACTATCCTTTCACTACCTGTGTGCTAACACTGTGACATTAGGAAAGGGTCAGAGGCCCAGTGTCTGAGGGTCTTAGAGGCGTGCCCAGGTGGCCATGACCAATCACTAAACACAGAAATACCTCATTTATCTGGTGCTTGATATACTTATATCCTAAAAAGACACTTGATGGGGTTATTACCACTATCACAATGATAATGACCACAAGGACCTTCAATTATCAATTCAAACCAGTTCCTGTGCTTTATTCTATTACAAAAAGAGTGAAGTATAACATATTATAGAGTTGGCCAATTTACATTTGACTGTTTTAAATAGGAAATGCACTGAGAAATTAAATCTTCTTCAATTCAAAAATTTCAATATATATTCTATTACAATAATATGCTATTTATGAAAGACTAGCATGGTGACCCCCGATCTTTAAGTTAGATATGTGTTCTACAATACTTGGAGATCATCATATTCAATCTTCAGGATACTGACATAGATCTTAATCTTCAAGACAAATTGTCTGACATGCCTTGAACATATATGTTCAACTGATTCATCATTTATACGAAATATTGCTTGTAAGAACAATGTCAAACATTGATGACAATAAAAAATGAGTACTTTACTCTGTGATGTAGTTACATTACGAGCAGGTATCGTGATTTACAGACGGTGGGTCGCGGGTGGGCGTAGTTTATCGGCACTCAGATTGACGCGGACTCTTTACGGTTATAGCTGTGTTTATAGAGTTCCGTTTTTCATGATTATGGCAGAACGTAACTTTGATCGGTTCCACGATCGGGTTTATTGTTTTGACAGTTTTTCAGACACGGGTCACGTTTCCTGAGTTATCTCCAAGACGGGAGTAATTACGATGGATGTGTTCCATCAGTAATCGATATGATATATGAAAACAAACATTTATTTCATAAGAAAAAATATCGTCTTTTGAGGTTAGATGTGTCTGGAGTACAGTGCGATGACAAGTTCCAGTAGCACGTTTTATTGAGACATTTCCGCTGACTAACACGAACTACTCTTTTTTATACAGTGCTGTTGATCATGACCTCCCACGTTGAGATGTCTTACCATGAATTACTAGTGTCTGAATCTCTTTTTAGACACTGGATGTTAAAAGATGAAGACCAGAAGAAACTGACTTTATTGTGCGTAAAGTGAGATTCATGTACCTCACAGGGTGTTTGTCTGAGAGAAATCCTGCTGAGATTCATGTACCTCACAGGGTGTTTGTCTGAGACAAGTCCTGCTAAGATTCATGTACCTCACAGGGTGTGTGTCTGAGACAAATCCTGCTGAGATTCATGTACCTCACAGGGTGTTTGTCTGAGACAAGTCCTGCTGAGATTCATGTACTTCACAGGGTGTGTGTCTGAGACAAATCCTGCTGAGATTCATGTACCTCACAGGGTGTGTGTCTGAGACAATACCTGCTGAGATTCATGTACCTCACAGGGTGTTTGTCTGAGACAAATCCTGCTGAGATTCATGTACCTCACAGGGTGTGTGTCTGAGACAAATCCTGCTGAGATTCATGTACCTCACAAGGTGTTTGTCTGAGACAAATCCTGCTGAGATTCATGTACCTCACAGGGTGTTTGTCTGAGACAAATCCTGCTGAGATTCATGTACCTCACAGGGTGTTTGTCTGAGACAAATCCTGCTAAGATTCTGTACTCGGACCCAATCTCTTTTCTTAATTGTAGGATTCCCTTCTCCTGAAACACCTTTTATCCCCTGTAATTGTTGGCAACATTTGCCAAAAAAAAGGAACAGAATTCCATAAGATTTTGAACCCTGTCAAGTAAATAAAACCCACTGTGTGAATTTCACCTTATACCAATATTGGTCACAGAACAGCAGATTATCGGTCAGAGATTTTATGTGGGGAACCACTGGCCGATTCTTTCTGGGTTTTTTTTTCAAATTTCAAGGGCAGTCTGTTGTATAACAGGTCTTATGTGCCGCTGCAGGGCAAGATTACAATCTTTGTCAACAACAAAATACAGCCATATCTACTAATGGACTCGATACAAGAAGAAAAGAACTCCACCACTGATGAGATGTGATGGGGCATGTCTTATCACCTGTATAACATGCCTCCGCTTTCTCGTGAAATTTTCCAAGTAAGTATGAGTTACCGCATCCGGGCAATAATACAAGACATTTCAATAATTCTCTCTACTAGACCATATTTTACTTCTTGCCATAACATTTTTCTCAAATATGAGGCAGTAGCCAGCGCTAGCTTTCCTGGTTCTTACCCACAGATTAAAGTCTATCTATCACGGTAGTTAGACTATGCTACCCTATGTGGTTTACAGAGGCTGGTTCGGATGTTACTCAGTTTGTAAGTTTCATGACATTATCGATCCTTGTTCACACAAAACCAGACTCCGGAACTTTGGTAAACAATATTTATTGAAATACCTTTCTTTATCAAACTAAGTTTGTGACAGTGCGTTGACACCAGGATGTCAAGTAAAGCCGAGGGAATAAGTCCGCAAGCTAAATCAAGTTCTCTTATTCAACCACCGAGAGGGTTTTGGAAAACCTACTACCACTAACGTGAAGCTCCAAAGGGTCCACTCTCTACAGAGGAACACACAGAGTAACTTGCTGTAGACTCAGTCTTATATACAGACCAAGTTACGTAATCTGGGTAAACCCGTAGCACTTCCATGCACGGGCCCACCAGAATCACCACATCTGCATTCTCTAAGATTCTGGATTTCAGCTGGTAGAAGATTCCAATAATTCATACCAATATATAAAGAGTTTCACTTAAAGAAAACGTGGTACTTTCAGTTTTACCTGTCTTTTTACCTGTGACCATGTGTTGGGGTTCTGCTCTGCGACTATACTTCTTGCAAACCTTCTCCTCTAGAGAAGTGTCAGAAGGTGAGATCAACTTAAAGCTTTCATAGTACATCTAGAATGAAGGTCATTAACACTTGTTTACTCTTGGTATTCCAGGTACAGATTAGAAGCCCTTTATTCTACTTCCGTTCACGGGCCCTCTATTCTGCGCCTTTTGTAGACTGACCAGCAAGTCATTATTTTTCCGTTTCCTGACGCATACCTCATAGATCCACTACAGGAGGTAAAAGACTAAGTGAGTGATAATAGGGAACTGTCACAACTCTAGGCTCTCTCTCAAATGTATATGGAGACTGGACTTCATCTTTAAGTCATCCTAAACTCAGCGGAGTTCTAAAAGGTCTATTATTTCACGTTACACAGGCCTGTAGTAAGAAAAGGCAGTCGGCAGAGTCATCACCAATTTACAATTAATCTACACTGATACCTGCATCTGACATGTGTAAAAAAGAATAACAAGTTTTCAAGTAAGTTCAAGTTTTTCTCTCCACGAGAATCT
The DNA here is from genome assembly GCA_950022655.1 of Alentia gelatinosa. Classification (NCBI taxonomy): domain Eukaryota; kingdom Metazoa; phylum Annelida; class Polychaeta; order Phyllodocida; family Polynoidae; genus Alentia; species Alentia gelatinosa. The sequence goes on from OX465582.1 coordinate 111,845,619, forward strand.
CACTCTCGTGCACTTCAGTCCCAAGCCCAAGTCTAGTTCACCTTTTCCCTATATGTGGGAGGAACTCCAAGCGGATCCGACAGAATTCTAACGTTTTATATGTGGTAGGTATTTACCATAATATTTCATGGTGGTTAGAAAAGTCTGAGAGTGCTGAGGCATATGGATAGTAGTCAGAGCTCTAGTCGTCTGGATCCGACAGATCCGACAGAATTCACACGTTTTACATGTGGTAGGTAACAGTTAATCTACACTGATACATGACATGTGTTGAGGTGCCAGGCCTCACTTGCGGCCTGGCGGCAGTGACTCTGAGGCCTGGTTGGTGCTCGGTGCTGAAGGTCGGCGGAACGCGTGACGGTGACTCAGCGGAGCGTGGTGACCTTCATCCTGGTGACCTTCACCGTGGTGACCTTCATCGTCAGTCAACTGTGACGTCTGCACCGCCACCGACTCACTTCCGGTCCACTCCTGCCCACTTCCGGTCGTCGCCATGCTCGTCGAACCCACCGAACAGCCACTGTCCTTGTTCACCTGCTGCACACCAGAGGCCGCCACCGTTTGCGCGCCAAAACTCGGAGAAATTGTCGTCTGCGGAGCTGCTCTTGCCGCATCCGCTTGTTTCTGGGCGGCGCGCGCTTTGGCGTCATTGAGCACGACGGTGACCAGCCCGCACTTGCCGCAGTACTTGCCGCGGGAGTGCAGCCAGCCGTGACAGCCTTTACAGACCTCAGCGCCAACATGGCCGCCGCAGTTGGGGCAGAAGGTGAGTGAGGCAGGCATCTCGGTGCCACACACTTTACCGTTAATGTTCTTAAACGTGCAGCGCCGCCGCTCGGCCGGCTCCATTGTGGAACGGGCTGTAAACAAAGGATGGCAGTGTCAGGCGGGGATATGAGAGTATTCAAAGGCATATCGTGAAACAGGTTGTAAACAAAGGACAACAGTGTCAGGCGGGGATATGAGAGTATTCAAAGGCATATCGTGAAACAGGCTGTGAACAAAGGATCGTGAAAAGGGCGGTGAACAAAGGATGGCACTGTCAGGCGGGGATATGAGAGTACAGTAAAACCCTGCTGAAGGGGAGACCCTACGTTCCCAGCAAATTGTCCCATTAAGCGAGGTGGCCCCTTAATCGAGATGGGCCCTTAAGCAGGGTTAAAATGAACTAGATAAAGATTTCTGTTCCGAGAAAACTGCCCCCTTAAGCGGGGTGACCCCTTAAGCGGGGTGTTCCCTTAAGCGAGGTGTCCCAGAAGCGGGGTTTTACTGTATTCAAAGGCATATCGTGAAACGGGCTGTAAACAAAGGAGAAGAGTGTCAGGCGGGGATATGATAGTATTCACAGGCAATATCGTAATTCGTCTTGATAATGAAAAAAATTTAAACAGGTTTTCCATGTTTTTACAGTTTCTCCGAGGCAGTAAATTCCACATTTAAAAGATATTTCCAATTTTACTCCCGACCACACTGACGTCCCTATATAAATCTACCTCTAGAATGCTCAGAACTAGATACCGGAAAAAGAAGTAATTAGGTGATAATATAAGGAAGGGTCGGATCATAGTAACTTACGTCAGATCTCTGTCCACGTTTGTTCGCACAATGGTTCCACTAGGACTGTCCGCCGACTTAATGCCTGACGTTTTTCTTCTCCCTTCACCATACAATCTCAGCCGATATTGAAGTGACGTCGCCACCCAAACTGTACGCTTTCCCCGCAAACAGAATTTTAATAAAAACTTCAGATATAAACACATTTATCTTTTTCATATCACATCTCCTTTATCACCAATGACTTTCTTTCTTAAGATCTTGACCTAAATTTAGCATGCCGACACCGAGGTAATTAATCTGAAGGTTCTGCAGTAAATCCCCTTCTGGTAAGACATCAGTTCTGTCTCGACAATGTTCTCTGACTTATCTGGGCAGCCTTTAAACACCGAGATAGTCTCTCAAAAACTTCACAATCCCATTTCTGTTTCCAGGTGTTTGTAGAACTTGCTCCAGAGACATAAGTAATGAGAGACACACCTGCCTTCTATCACCTGAATTGGTTTGGAAAGGTGAAATCATATGGCGGGTTTCAGATTCGTAGTAGATGATAACTGTTCAAAATTATCACTTTTCTGGCACTGATTGAGTTCTGATTTTATCTCAGCCCACATACATAATCAATAACATCATTAATCAATGAAATAACTCACCCAATTAATATTGGGTACACTAGTTTCACGGCCGTGGAGTATGTGTTCCTAACGTTAAGCCTATGGAGAGAAATACCGGAGTGGGATAATAACAGAGTTTACGTCATTTCTGTGCTCAGCCTACAGGGCCCGGGTGTGAGGATTAATGTCCTGCAGGTGTGAAGAGACCAGTCACAGGTGTGAAGTGAGTCGCAGGTGTTCCCTATCACCTTCACTCTCCACCACAGGCGTGTCACCTCTACACTCTCCACCACAGGCGTGTCACCTCTACACTCTCCATCACAGGTGTGTCACCTCCCTTCTACACTCTCCACCACAGGCGTATCACCTCTACACTCTCCACCACAGGCGTGTCACCTCCACACTCTCCACCACAGGTGTATCACCTCTACATTCTCCACCACAGGTGTATCACCTCTACACTCTCCACCACAGGTGTATCACCTCTACATTCTCCACCACAGGTGTATCACCTCTACACTCTCCACCACAGGTGTATCACCTCTACACTCTCCACCACAGGCGTATCACCTCTACACTCTCCACCACAGGCGTGTCACCTCCACACTCTCCACCACAGGTGTATCACCTCTACACTCTCCACCACAGGCGTGTCACCTCCCCTCCTCACTCTCCACCACAGGCGTGAACTCCTCCAATCGCAGGTAGCCTCTTAAATAAACCGGAAGTGGTAATCTCTCCGCAGTCACCGCCAGAGGTCTCTGCAGAAGCTCCCTGATTTTTAATCTGCTCTGACATTTCAAAGCCATGGGATTATCGATAATCTCATGAATAATCCGCACCCTGTCTTCAGGCATGCGCGGTGCGTACGACTGTAGCTCCCTCCGGTCGACCTTGGCTCCGGCCAAGGTCAGAAGTCTCAGTTTCCGGTCGTCGAACTCCAGCCACGCGACCATAACGAGGCAGGTACCCCTTATTCTGACGTCATTGAAACGGCAGCCATGTTGGACCAGACACACCAGGTGGCGCCACTTGCTCCAGGAGACTGTGATTGGAGATTGCTGGCGAGCATCGCAGAGATCGGGGTCGGCGCCCGCTCCAAGCAGAGTCTGTAAGACGGGGAGAGTCGGTCTGCCGCGGATCTCCCACGCAGCGAGAAAGACGGGCGTGAAGCCGTGATCGTCCTGTAATCAGAAAACAGAGTCTGTAAGACGGAGAGAGTCGGTCTCCAGCGGATCTCCCACGCAGCGAGAAAGACGGGCGTGAAGCCGTGATCGTCCTGTAATCAGAAAACAGAGTCTGTAAGACGGGGAGAGTCGGTCTCCAGCGGATCTCCCACGCAGCGAGAAAGACGGGCGTGAAGCCCTGGTCGTCCTGTAAACAGAAAACACAGTCTGTAAGACGGGGAGAGTCTGTCTCCAGCGGATCTCCCACGCAGCGAGAAAGACGGGCGTGAAGCCGAAGTCGTCCTGTAAACAGAAAACACAGTCTGTAAGACGGGGAGAGTCTGTCTCCAGCGGATCTCCCACGCAGCGAGAAAGACGGGCGTGAAGCCGTGGTCGTCCTGTAAACAGAAAACAGAGTCTGTAAGACGGGGAGAGTCTGTCTCCAGCGGATCTCCCACGCAGCGAGAAAGACGGGCGTGAAGCCGTGGTCGTCCTGTAAACAGAAAACAGAGTCTGTAAGACGGGGAGAGTCTGTCTCCAGCGGATCTCCCACGCAGCGAGAAAGACGGGCGTGAAGCCGTGGTCGTCCTGTAAACAGAAAACAGAGTCTGTAAGACGGGGAGAGTCTGTCTCCAGCGGATCTCCCACGCAGCGAGAAAGACGGGCGTGAAGCCGAAGTCGTCCTGTAAACAGAAAACAGAGTCTGTAAGACGGGGAGAGTCTGTCTCCAGCGGATCTCCCACGCAGCGAGAAAGACGGGCGTGAAGCCGAAGTCGTCCTGTAAACAGAAAACACAGTCTGTAAGACGGGGAGAGTCTGTCTCCAGCGGATCTCCCACGCAGCGAGAAAGAAGGGCGTGAAACCGTGGTCATCCTGTAATCAGAAAACAGAGTCTGTAAGACGGGGAGAGTCTGTCTCCAGCGGATCTCCCACGCAGCGAGAAAGACGGGCGTGAAGCCCTGGTCGTCCTGTAAACAGAAAACACAGTCTGTAAGACGGGGAGAGTCTGTCTCCAGCGGATCTCCCACGCAGCCAGAAAGACGGGCGTGAAGCCCTGGTCGTCCTGTAAACAGAAAACACAGTCTGTAAGACGGGGAGAGTCGGTCTCCAGCGGATCTCCCACGCAGCGAGAAAGACGGGCGTGAAGCCCTGGTCGTCCTGTAAACAGAAAACAGAGTCTGTAAGATGGAGAGAGTCGGTCTCCAGCGGATCTCCCACGCAGCGAGAAAGACGGGCGTGAAGCCCTGGTCGTCCTGTAAACAGAAAACACAGTCTGTAAGACGGGGAGAGTCTGTCTCCAGCGGATCTCCCATGCAGCGAGGAAGACATACGTTTCCTTATCAAGTCTTCCATTCAACATTAAGAGGGTACACTGGTCAACTAGTGCTTCGCTGGTTTCCATCAGTTCCCCAAAACCGTCGGGATAATATAAAAAAGCCCAAATACAAGACAGCATTTAGGCATAACAATGCATTTACACAAGTGCATACATTTCTACTTATTCGCAGATAGCAATATTTCTATTACAGTTTAAGATACATTAGTTGATTTGGGGATGGTATTTGCTAGGTTTTATTAAGAAATTAGAATTAGGAATAGTTGGTACAGATTCCAGCATTCCTTTTTTTGTCATCTTTTGTCTCCTTAAAATGTGTAAATGATAACTTAGTGCCTGGTAAAGGAGTATGCCAAGATTTGTCCACAATTTTTTTTTTTTTTTTCTTTATTGGGTCCTCGTTTAGTTAAATTACAACCATAATATCTTTTCATATTCAAACACCATATATGAATAGACGACATCCAATAAGTAGGATTAGGCTTCAACTATTATATCAGTTGATTTTCTTAGCCTTTCTTATACACACATTTTATATATCATAAAAATTTTAGCTGAGTAAGAAGTATGTTATATACCAAATAAACGTTCAGCAAGTACCCAAAGGTATCCATACATAACCCTAGAAAGTAGGTTTGTTTTGGGGTTTTAGTCATAACCATATACTACCAAGTACAACAATAAACTATGGGGACGACCGCATCCTAACAAAACTAAAGCTAAATTGTGAGCACCGCAAGAGAAGGAGGCAATATCACAAACAAGCAAAGTAAGTCAACACACAACAGTCCGGGCCTGGGGGAGAAAAACCTTTTTCAGATATACTTTAGACTCTCAAGCAATTTGGCTTTTGTTAGGGATTTAAAAGCTTTAAAAGTCTCAGTGTTTCTGACTAGGGGAATCTGTGAGTTCCACAGATTACCCCCATTGAAGTGTACCGATGTCATATAGGTTGACATTCAGCTTCAGTCAATTCAATCCATGTACAAGGCTGTCCCCTGACTTTATGATGCGTGCCAAAATATATGATTTTCTCTTTTTTTCAGAAGTTATCAGAGACTATTTATGTATTATAGATCGTATATGAATTACATATATCATATCATATGTTATATAGATAATTATATTTCCTGAGATTATCATGGGACATGGGAAATTTCATATGATTGTTTATACGGTGTGAGTTGTCTTCGCAAAATGATATAATGAAGCGGAGCTGAGTGATATCTGAAGCGGAAGACAATGAACAGCATTTAAACAATTATATGAAATCGGGTGATGTTTAGATTCTATCCTACCCCAACACATGTTTTTAACTTCATATCACTAGTGGCATATAGATATTTCATGGCATAACCGTGGCATACAGTCACTCCATGTTAAGTCTATGGAGATTCATATGAGGGGTAGGATAGAGCGGAATATGTCTGGCAGTAATTGTATAGAACAGCCTTACCATGTCCGTATAGCATACACGATGACATGAGAGAGAGAGAGACAGAGAGAGAGAGAGAGAGAGAGACAGAGAGAGAGAGACAGACAGAGAGAGAGAGAGAGAGAGAGAGAGAGAGAGAGAGACAGAGAGAGAGAGAGACAGAGAGAGAGAGAGGCAAAGTGTGTGCTTTCCCAACCTGGTATCTCTCGTGACTTGCACCAATCGACATCTATTAAATTGTTATGATCAATGTTACCCGGATATCAAGTTCGCATCCGGCTTCCACCAGCATCCGAGCCATGGTGACGTTTCCCCTCAAAGCCGCCAGGTGGAGTGGCGTTTGTCCGACCGAGTTGCGTGTGTAGAGGTTTAAATCAGCACCAAGAAGCAGCTGAAAGTAGAATACGATCTTAACTGTTGTATTGTGTATTACACATACTGCCACCTGGTGTTAACTGCCAGTACTAGTCATTTGCACTCTCCTATCAGATATTCTACGCTCTACTTCCTGCGGCCGCTTGTATCTCTGTAGCCTGGAAGCCTGGCCTAGTTAGACTAAAGGCCAGGTAACGGGTTCCAGGGGCCCGTTTCAATAGAATGGGTCACTAAACCACTTAGTGACATGTTTAGTGACGCCAATAGTGACTTGAATAACAGAAAAAGTTTGGTCGCGTTGCAATAGGCATGTCACTGAAGGGGAGGTGTGTCTTGTCACTATTGTGGATGTGTCCCTAGTTTGGGACAACACATGTTGGGTACCCCACCTCTCATACTCATGTCCTACTGGGGACAGGTGGTGTCAAGGTGAGGTCACTGCATAAATTAGCGACTGCGCTTGAGTAATTCTACACTGAACACCAGAGCAGCATTTTCTATGACAAAATTCAAATGTGAATATCATTAGATTGCATGGACCGATATCCTTCATATTTGGCTGGTTATAAGTTACATGTGTCCCTAACTGGGGTTAAAGTTTCATAGCTTAATCCCTATGGTAAGTAAAGTTATGTGTTTGTGACATCCAAAATGAGAGGGTATACCCTCTCGCTATTATAGACACTATAGTGACCCTTTTAGTGACTGGACAGCCACTTCTGAAATGGTACAAGCCACTATTTGCGGCTGTCTCTTACCCTATGACTGGACAGCCACTTCTGAAATGGTACAAGCCACTATTTGCGGCTGTCTCTTACCCTATGTCCCACAAACGGTTGTCCCTTAACTATTGCAACGCGAAGTACCGCTATTGTGTCACTAAACCCAATAACGGACGTCCTACAGACTATTGAAACGGGTCCCTGTTGTATTGTGTATTACACATACTGCCACCTGGTGTTAACTGCCAGTACTACTAAACATTGAAGGGGATAATAAATTTCACTTCTAGTTTTGCCTAGTCATTTGCTCTCTCCTACCAGATATTCTACGCTCTACTTCCTGCGGCTGCTTGTATCTTTGCACCGACCTGCCTGTTTGGGACAGAATCTGTCCCATCCGCCAGTTTTTTCGAATATCCTAAATTCTGAAAGCTTTGGGGAGTATTTTGTGTTATATTCATCTATAGAGATACACATATTGATATGGTAAAGGATATACATTCATTTCTGTTATTTGTTATTTCAAACCAGACATAGACTCTGGGATTACTTTCTTTAGCGGAAAACACCTCATGTGTTATTGGGTTTGGTTTTGTAAACATGACACGTGTGCTCACTTGAAGGGGCAGTCTAATCAACTGTGGATTCACATGATAAAGTGGTTTAGAGCTGAAAACAAAACAGCTGGATTGTCTGTGAAGCTCTTTTAACAATTCCCATATTTCCCAACTCATGATATACAAGTTGTTTGACTTTTATAACGTTTGACAGTTGCCTTGTTTTGAATCTGAAATGTTAGCTGGTACCTCCTGTCTTTAGTAGATACCCGGGGTACCAGCGTATGAAGTCAGAGATAAGAAAGCGCTAGCGCCGCGAAAGATCTGCTAGGAGAGTGAGTCATTTGTTCAGACTCAATAACTGATGACACACCATCATCAATATCTGTACAGCTGTCCAAAAAGTCATTTTATTAAATGAAATTCACATGGCTTCTACGAGAACTGAAATACGACCGTCCCCCGCCCCCAGCTACACTTTTGTGACAAAACGTCGATATTCTGACGACCCACCTTGAAGGCTGTGACGTCATCCTCCTCCACAGTCTCGGACAGGACGCTGTTACTGTGACTGTCCGTCACGTTGACGTCACATCCGGCCTGTAGGAGCTCCCTCATGACGTCATAATGACGTTTGTCGCGCGCCTCCATCAACGCCGTTCTGCCTTCCTCGTCCCTGACGTTGACGTCACTTCCGGAGATGCGCAGTAGATGGCGCACCTCGTTGAGATGCCCCCTGGTGGCGGCGAGGTGAAGCATGTCGCCGGGTGTTACTTCCGGTTTGAGGGATACTGTAATGAGGAACCAGCCGACTGAAAAGGGCACAATGTCTTTAGCCGCAAACTGTGCTGCTCCTGGTGGTGAGGTTGGAAGGTGGCCTCAGTGGTGCCACCACCATCAAAACCTGGACCTATCATTTAGTTCCTTACCGTTATTTCTCGTGACGCACATTTTGCTGACAACCAGCGGAATTCTGAATTCAAAATTAAATTCTGTTTTCTGCATGGCTAGAAATATATATGACTCATGCTTCTTTATAGCGAATAATTAATATTACATGACTGAACTGTTTCATTCAAGGTGAAATTGGAGCAGGGACCCGTTTCAATAGCCTGTAGGACGCCCGTTATTGTGTCCTGCGACACAATAGCGGCAGTTTTCATTGCAGTACTTTAGTGACAACCCACTTGGTGACATAGGGTAGCAGACAGGAGCAAATAGTTGCTTGTACCATTTCAGAAGACTGTTGTCCAGTCACTAAAAGGGTCACTGTAGTGTCTTAAACACATAACTTTACTTTCCATAGAAATAAAGCTATGAAACTTTAAACTCAGTTAGGGATACATACAACATATAAACATGGCAAATATGAAGGAGATCGGCTCATGCAATCCAACGATATTCATATTTGAATTCTCTCATAGCAAATGCTGCTCTGGTGGCCAGTGTAGAATTATTCAAGCGCTGTCGCTAATTTATGCAGTGACCTTCACCTTGATGGTACTTGTTCCCAGTAGGACATGAGTATGTGAGATGGTGTACCCCACATGTTTTTCCGCTATGCTGTCCCAAACACATCCACAATAGTGACAAGACACACCTCCCCTACAGTGACATGCCTTATGAAATGAGACTTAAATTTTGTCACTATTCCTGTCACTATTGCTGTCACTAGTCATGTCACTAAGTGGCTTAGTGAAAATTAGCTACTGCGCTTGAGTAATTCTACACTGGCCACCAGAGCAGCATTTGCTATGACGAAATTCAAACGCGAATATCGTTGTTTTTGGATGGGCTGATCTCCTTCATATTTGGCTGGTTATAAGTTGTATGTGTCCCTAACTGGGGTTAAAGTTTCAAAGTTTAATTCCTACGGGAAGTAAAGTTACGTGTACAATAGAAGCAAGAGGGTATACCCTCTCGCTATTATAGACACTATAGTGACCCTTTTAGTGACCGGACAACAGTCTTCTGAAATGGTACAAGCCACTATTTGCGCCTGTCTGTTACCCTATGTCGCAGAAACGGTTGTCCCTTAACTACTGAAACGCGAAGTACCGCTATTGTGTCACTAGACCCAATAACGGACGTCCTAGAGACTATTGAAACGGGTCCCTGATTCTAAAGTGGTATAACAGAAGATTGAAGTATTACCAGTTGTGATAAAGAACAAATCCATGAACCCACCTTTTTATTCAGAAGACAGAGTAAGGAGTGCAGCCTCCCAAAAAACTCTCCATATTATTCACAAGAAGCCATCAGCACATTTAGTTGTAGTTTTGGGCAGACGACACAATTACATGCTGGAACCCATCCTACCAGCTTACACGCATGTAAGCAGGCGGTCTACACACAGGGCATTAGCGTAATCAGTAGTCGCTGGTCATTCAGCAGTCAGCACTGTACCGACAGCAACCAGCGCAATCCTGTAGAAAAACGACACTCTCCAAGCACACTTCTGCTGCTGGTAATTCCAGTTGAGGCAGTCAGATATCTGCTATGAGCTTGTGAGTCCTGCGGGCACGTTGCGGCCCCGTCATCTGTATAATAAAGACCTCAATATGCAAGCTGCCGATCTTATCCATGGCCCATGGCCGCGTCAGTCCTGTACGCACCGGAAGCCGTGTGGACGCCTCCGCTGGTACTCGCTGGTTCCCGGTAAATCCCGCTTTGATGAATGTATTGATCGTCTGCCTCCAGTTCGTCGCTTCTCCACGAGGCGGCGCCACTCATAGCGCGGGGATTACGCTTGTACCCGCGTGTGTGTGCTGCAGCCCAATATAAATAAACCTAGTCCCCAGGAGGGTGGACAGTAGATGGAAGCCTGGCCAATGTGAACACACATATTAGGCCAGGTAACTACCATCTATTTCTGGTGCACTGTGGGATAGCATTCAGCTGGTACCTGACTGATGCTTGCTAGATTTTATGTTCGTTTCCTGCTAGAGGGCGTGGCAAAATCTGTCTTTTTTAAACAATTCTAGCAAGTTATCTGTTATCTTTTGAAAGGTTGCTATACATTATTTTGTACATTATGAACAAGTATAACTAATTTGGGGAACCTCGTGAGGGAGAGAGGTTTTACTGCTCTCCTTGCCACTGCAAATCAGCGGGGCACCAGCGAAAGTTCAAGGTCGCTCACTTGTTGGGCTAGCCGTGCGTTACCTGTCCCATTGTTCATTGGGACAGGAAACGATCACGCTGCCCTAGTGGGTTCTGTTGTCAACTATTCAACGAACGACAATTCTGTCACTATCATTGGTATACAGCTCCTGAACCTCTATAATATGCTTTGTTTTTACCTAAATCTTTTTGAATCTTTGTCCTCTACATCTTTGCTTTAAACCTAGTTAAGGCTAATGGACAAAATACTGAAGCACTTCAACGACTGAATTCTCTGAGGTATCAGGATACCGCACTCTACCATTAGGACTGTAATTAGTAGAAACTGAACGAGAGTTAGCAGTGTCAGTGTTAGTGTTTATCGCACGACGGGCAGGTTGGTATTACTGCACGTGGCGTTAGCCGAGCGTAGTGAGAAGCAGACCTGACCGGAGTGCAATAAACACTAACACTACGGACTCGAGTTCAGTTTAATAATTATCCTACCCCGCCTCCAATAATTCATTTCTTAAATACGTGCAATAAATAACACTTTACTGCACGCTCGCCGGAATACAGTCAACCAATGTTAAGCGTATGGCGGTTTTTTTTATTAGGGGTAGGATAAAGTAGTTGTCATTGTTGTTCTGGACGTAGTTGTATTGCCTTCCTTTGTTTCTTCCCTCAGAGGACTCTGGGATGTCATCGCAGCTCGGTAAGCGTACAGTCATCTCTACACTCCGTTTACATCTTTACCCAATATGGTGTTTTTATTTGTGTAGTTCCACATCTCCAGGGGCCCGTTTAATAATCTTAAAGAAGAAACCAACAAGTTTTGGTCAAAGTCGTCGTTCTCTACGAGTTTGATGCGGAGTGATATGAATTAACGAGGCGACAGCCGAGTGAATATCACATAGCATTCAAACAAGTTGCAGAATGACATCTTTGACCAAAACGAGTTGCTTTCTGTATTTATCTCACCCTTATACACATTAAAAGAATGGATGACACACAGGATATCGACCATGGAGAACGGACCGCAATACTTGTAGGGGCATGGAGAACGAGTTGCCAATGTTAAGCCTGTGGGGATTTATTCCAGGGGTGAGATAAAGGATCGTACATGTAGACCCTTTTCCATATGCCATAGAGACCAAGGGACGATGTGGGTCAACTTTATTCAACACTTATGGATGACCTTATGGATGGCTGATACTGTCTTAGCGAACAGACTTAAATATCATTAAACAATAACCCAGATTTGTTGTATCAGTTCTAGAGACTGCCACCTCTACAGTCCCCTCACAGTCTTCTGTCATGCAGGTAAAGATAAAGGAGTCTCGAGTATTGACAAACCTGTACGTTTTATTTCTGATGGTCGGTATCTCATTATGCATCATATTCAGTCCTTATATGGAATTCCTGGATATTGATGAATTAACGTTCACCAATTTATCATAATTATATTAGCTGTAAGTATACAAAACTCTCAAAGACTGGTCAAACACGAAGATAAACATCCGGGTAATGTGAGGGATGACGTCATACCGTAGCAGCCAGCGTCTGACGTCATGGAGTTGACGTTCGCTGATTGGCTGAGAGTCATCAGGAACGCCAATGCGACACTGTGACCAATCAACAAGCGCTATGAGTTTATATGAAACCTCCTTAGAACAAACACTCAGTTACAATTAAAAGATGTGTTCCATTCACAACCGATTGCACAACTACAAAAAAGCATCATATGGTGACCAAACGACGACCAAATGGCATTTTTTCGATCGGTGTAGTGGAGGAGGTAATATCTGCTCGGCGGCGGTCACACGGCAGTGTAACAGGCGTTAGACGCGTTGTAGCCCAGGTTCTACCATCCATGAATTTACACAAAATCACTCCTATGACGTGTGGTCTTGTCTTAGTTGGTAAAAGTCAGAAAGCCATTTTCCACTGCCCAACACCGCTTTGAAAGCCATTTTCCATTGGCTGACTATTCACCACCGATCTGCAGTCGGGAACCACCAATCGATTTTTTAGCGGATAACGATGCCAAACTGGTGAAGAGAAACAGGTGTGCAAAGAAGTATTCACCGATTGATTGTGCATAGATTAAGGTCACCACCGAATGATTTGGTCAAGGACTGACAGAATCAAAGGGGTTTGAAATGAGATGAGATGATCGTTGTGTTTGGAGGACAAATTACCTTGTTACATGCAGCAGAAACAAGACATACACAGCACTCTCACTGACCTTTAGATACTGGTAATCGGTAACGTTTTCATCAGCCAGTGGAAAATGGCTGATAGACAAATTGTGATGACTGCGATGATAGCGCCACCTACAGTGCACACTGTGTATGAATATATGTGCCCTCGCCTACGGCGTCAGGACTTATCTTTGTTACAAAAGACCCTGAACAGCCATCCCTACGGGCTCAGTAACCACGTTTTCTCTTAATACGCAATGGATGTGAAGACATATCTCATTCTCACATTGTTCACAGTCAGATATTGTCATCTACAAACGTGATACTGACTATACATGTAAAAACAAACTCTTATATTGTGTCCCATTCATTTATAAGTTCAGATCAAACTGTTTTGAAGGACGCCTTTGTATATACAAAAGAAGCGTGAACCAATGAGAGCGATGCCTTCATTCGTTACGATGATTGTCAATGAATTCAAATCCATTCTTCTTGCATAAGACCCTCATCATTGGAAGCTAATTTGACGCTGTAGTAATTTGTTTACGGGAATGACATTGACAGTCCTGCATAGAGTGTATTGTGCTTGGCACCATGGAGTTGTCCCATTACCTTAATTCCATATAAGGAATACAGTAGACCGAGTAGCCAATGACTGCATTCGCAGCAAACCCCGACCTTCACCCTGACCTCCTTACATAATATTTTCTCGCTCCTTGGGACGGCTCTGCAGTCGAGAGTTGACCTCGAATCTTAGGGGCCACAACCACCCTCTTGGTGTGTTCTCTGCTATGACCTACTTTAGAACTGAATACAAAGAGCCCAATCTAAGGGTCATCATGCCACATACTTGTACATAAACTGAAGGAGTCCTTATCCCGTTATTGGACGAAATCCTGGTCAATGTGGAAACAGGAATAAATGATGTGCACTACAATATTTCACAAGTAATACAATAAAGCGTCATGGATGACGATATAAATCAGCATGGCTGGGAATGGGGTGAGTGGGGGTAGATCAAGAAAAAAAAATGGGTAAATCTATCTTGTGTATATATAGCCTGATGTCAATGAGCGATAAAGGGGGAGTTCGGTGCTGGAAGGCGGTGACTGGATAAGTAGCGATAATAGGGATATCAGTGTGAGCAGATGATGATGGGACAGTGAGTGATAATAGGGGATGTCAGTGTCAGCAGATGATGATGGTAATTAGTGCCGAAAGAAGATGAGGGAATACCGAATGATATAAGGGGAGATCAGTGTTGACAGATGCTTACACGACACTGCACTTATATAGATGGAAATCATTATCAGTAGAGAGGACACTCGAAGATAATAGGGGATATATATGTCAGCAAACGCTGACGGGGCAATGATGATAGGCAGGAACAGAGCTGGTGAATGAATACAGGCATCGGGTGATGATGGGGGCAAAATCTGTGTTTACACAAGACTATAGGATGCAGAGAGATATTTGGGGAAATCAGTGCTGGCACGCAATGAGAGAGCACTGTGTGATAATAGGAGAGGTCAGTGGTGGTACACGATGACATGACACTGAGCGATAATGGGTGATAATAGGGGATATCAGTGCCCGCACACGATGACGGGGCACTAAGCGATAATGGGGGAAATCAGTCTCTGCATACGATGATGAAACACTGAGTGATAATAGGGGAGATCAGTGCCGGCACACAATGACGGGGCACTGAGCGATAATGGGGGAAATCAGTCTCTGCATACGATGATGAAACACTGAGTGATAATAGGGGAGATCAGTGCCGGCACACAATGACGGGGCACTGAGCGATAATGGGGGAAATCAGTCTCTGCATACGATGATGAAACACTGAGTGATAATAGGGGAGATCAGTGCCGGCACACAATGACGGGGCACTGAGCGATAATGGGGGAAATCAGTCTCTGCATACGATGATGAAACACTGAGTGATAATAGGGGAGATCAGTGCCGGCACACAATGATGGGGCACTGAGCGATAATGGGGGAAATCAGTCTCTGCATACGATGATGAAACACTGAGTGATAATAGGGGAGATCAGTGCCGGCACACAATGACGGGGCACTGAGCATGGTGGACGACATAGTCGGAGACGGAGCCCATGATGGTACGCCGCAGCACTCCCTGACCCCGCGTCCCCATGACGATGTAGTCTGCACTCTCCTGTTTGGCCACGTCGATGACGAGCGGGCCCGGCTTCTCCACGTCCACCACACAACGACCCTGGAGCTGAAGACAGAGACGGAGAGGTCAGTCACAGTAACATGTTAAAGGAGCAAGTTCTTCAAAAAAGGAAATGTGTATGTTAAAGGAGAAAGTTCTTTAAAAAAAGAAATGTATGTGTACTGTTTATCATGTTAAAGTAGCATTGTTCTTAATGAAAAGCAAGTTCTAAAAATGGGAATGTGCATATACTGTTAGCATGTTGAAGGAGAAAGTTCTTTAGAAAAGGAAATGTATATATACCGTTTAACATCTTAAAGAAGCAAATTCTTTTTTTTTAGTTAGTGTATGGTGGGGTTGAATAAAGGATACATTGGCACCCTAAATCTAAACTGTTAAAAGGAGTATAGAGGTAGTTTACCCCAAGGTCCTTAAACCTTGCGTTGTACTTGTCCACAATTTCTTGTCGCTTCGCAACACTGCTTGATATTTGTGATTCCCAGGCTGAAAATGAAACGTTGAACCAATTAGGAACGATTGTTAGAGTCAATTTAGGTAGATACATACAGACTGTAGCACATGTATCACTTGTGACTGACACACCAACCATTTGTTGAACACATAGATGTGAACAGCGAAACTACAGTAGAGTTTAGAACCATAGATAGATATCACATGTGTTATGTATCTATGGTGGAATGTGGCTGAAACATTGACTTTGTTCCAGATCTAACTTTTGGAGTTATATCTCTGACAGGAAGAAGTTTATCTCTAGACCCTAAGTTTAAAGTGACATTGGAAGGTGCAGTATTCATTGGGGAATAAATGTGTTTATGGTTTTCAGGGACTTGAATAATCAGTTTCCAGCTGCATTAGACTGTCTAGTAGTTCGGTAACATGTCCAAATGGCAACCCTTTTCGTTATTTTCTTTTAAGAAATAGATGAACGAAAATTAGAAATATAAAATTACAGCTTTAAGTGCAGGTTCTGATAGTGAAGGTAGAGCTTTGAATGCTCGATCTTATAGTGAAGGTAGAGCTTTGGTAGCATGGTTACCTGATTATCTATGAGAATGGTCTTATAGGTCACATAGCTATTGTGTTATGGAAGCAGCCATCTTGCCCCCAATCCTAAACAAAACACCAGGTGGCAGATCCAGTTCAATGGATTTTATTTAAAAAATTATTTTGGGGGTTGGCTATAAAAGGGTTGTAGCCTTGTCTCAATTATCTATAGATCATGACCGCAGAAAATAGTCATTGTTCCCCGACTACAGTGGCGCTATCCTACAAGGTAAAGGTAAAGCTTTACAAGAATGGTCTAATAGTGATGGTACAGCTTTAGAAGCATAGTATAGGGAACAAAGTGATTGCTAGTTCTGCCATCATCCGCCAGGAAAGATAGCGCCACTGTATTCCAGGACAACCATTGTTATCAGTTGTTATAATCTATAGATACTATTGAGACCGGGCTAAAATTCCTCCATGACAAGCTCCAAAATATATATTTTGAATAAAATCCAATAATAATTGGTCCCGCCACCTGGTGTTTTTTATGGCGTTGGGGAGCAAGATGGCCGCCTCCTTAGCACAGTAGCTATGTGCCGTGTAGTGAAGGTAGAGCTTTAAGAGCGGCGAGACGGGTGTTGCAGCTTACTGGTCCTGTAGATGGCGCTGTTGTGACAGTGTTTTCTGAGCCTCGCTCTCGATTACATTTACGTAAATCCGCCATTTGCATTTAAATGACGTTCCGCAGTAATCTGGGAGAGGAGTGGCGTATCGACAGGACCGCGCCGTTTTCTGACTGATTTATTTCCGTCCGTCGCCGCCGATCTGAAAACGGGATGGCCGCGCAATCTGACCGATCACAAAGTGGAGCCATCACGAGAACGAGTGGTGCCACTTTTTGTTCATTCTTTCTTTCTGGTTGAATCATTTCCTCGCTTATTTTTCAAGGGCCCTCTGCAGGAATATACATTGGGAAATACATCCCAGTATAAGCTTTATCACTAGGAAACTGTATTTATGTTTGTTTGTTACAAATCCTCCAAGACATAATTTGTATATATTTTCCTGTTCATTTGATGTTTTGGGGAATGTAGGTGTGACAGCAAGAGTCCACCTAGAGTGTGAGTGTCACAGTGGAGATGTTAGTGTGGTAGCGGGACTTTTACAATGTCACTGTGTGACTGTAATGTGACAGTAATGTGTGACTGTAATGTGTGACTGTAATGTGTGACAGTAATGTGTGACTGTAATGTGTGATTATGATGTGTGACAGTAATGTGTGACCGTAATGTGTGACAGTAATGTGTGACTGTAATGTGTGACTGTAATATGTGACAGTAATGTGTGACTGTAATGTGACTGTAATGTGACTGTAATGTGTAACTGTAATGTGTGACTGTAATGTGTGACTGTAATGTGTGACTGTAATGTGTGACTGTAATGTGTGACAGTAATGTGTGACAGTAATGTGTGACAGTAATGTGTGACTGTAATGTAACAGTAATGTGTGACTGTAATGTGTGATTATGATGTGTGATTATGATGTGTGACAGTAATGTGTGACAGTAATGTGTAACTGTAATGTGTGACTGTAATGTGTGACTGTAATGTGTAACTGTAATGTGAGACTGTAATATATGACTGTAATGTGTGACAGTAATGTGTGACTGTAATGTGTGACAGTAATGTGTGACAGTAATGTGTGACAGTAATGTGTGACTATAGTGTTCGACTATGATATGTTACTATGATGTAACTACAACATAATATGTCACTTAAATGTGTGACCATAATGTGTGACTATCATATGTGACTATCATATGTGACTACTGTCATGCTGTGTCTTATGACTATCAGGGCTGCCAAGTTTGAACAGAGAACATTTTGGCAAATGAGGGACTGGTGCCAGAAAAGAGTACAGAGAACAAAGTTCCACAGAGCTCGCTTTTTATATTTTTCTGGATTTTCTCAGAAGGGTGTATGGAAGTCATTAATCACTGATACCATGCTTAACCCAATTGACATGTTTATATACAGACAAAAGCCAGGACTGACAATTCACTAAGCAGTTTGAACGGAAATCATAACTTGTCCAAAAGTTGTATATTTACTGATAAATGGTGTATATATAAGTGTATTAGTAGTATTGCAATTTAGAGAATCTCTTTTCATCTGACAGCTTGTTTGGTATCCCCTGGGTTTAAATCGATGCTATTTTTAGCATGGCCAACGAGAAAATTCCATCGCTGGCCAATCAGCAGCCAGCTCTGGTGGACTCCATTAGACCCTTGTCAGACTGCCCTGTGCGCCTCCAAGCGGTCTGTGGATGAAGCTACCTTAAACCTTTAAAATAGAAAAGTCACATTCTGAGAAGGGTCTGACCTTGTCTGACCCGTTCATTTAAGGTCGGAATTCATATGTTTTACGGTAAATCTGGGAGACTTGGTAGCCCTGGCCTATGGATGCGCATGTCAAAGCTATTCTAGTGATTCTACTTCTTCTATGTGTTTTGACAAGAAGCGATCTATGGCAATCTACAGAAGACAGGTAAAAGACATCAATATGAAAATCTGAAAAAATTACTAAAAGTTGAATCATAAACAGAAAATGTCCACCACAGGATACAAAATACAGAACAGATTAAAAACACACACATATTTATAACATGCAGTCTCAATAAGTGTCTAAAACCAAAGCGTCTAAAATAAAAGAACATCTTTAAGACAAACAGGAAGTACACTCTAAAACGAGGTTGCGCATGCGTTAACGTCACACCACACTGCTGTCTACCATCTTGGAAAATGGCGGCCAATGGCAAGGTCAATCCCTCCTCTAGTACATCAAGCCTAACCTAGGCTTTCTGCTGTGGTACATCGAGCCTACCACAGGCCTTCAAACATGGTTTGCAACAGTGACGTCACGTGACGTTTTAAGACGAGACTGGTGTGTAGATCGGTGAAACCGTTTGAGCAACAAAGTAGGACTGGATGGAGTGACCCTCCTTTTAAATAGTGCGTAGAAGTTACTGCTACCTGCCTGATACTCTATTAGTCTTCCAACATTTATTTGGACTAGCGCTATCTGCAAGAAGAAACCAATATCTTCTAGAGTATGTCTCTTAAATACTGTGAAATACTAGATTACACACATATATACAACGATGTGCCAACAGGCTTGATGACAGCGATCACACTGCAATCATGAGGGCATAAGAAACAGATATTTACTGGTACTAGAGTACTACATGATGGAACACCATCCTGTTTAGTTGTTGGGACTTCACTGTTGTGTTTGTTTTGTTGTGTTTGACGTTATGTGTTGAAGATCATGTACTTGTATGTCAATCCTTTCCGTGTCAATATAAAAGTTTGTTTTCCAAAATAAATATACGCTTGTGATATTTCCTATTAATTTAATTTTGAGGGAAAAAAATCCCCCAAAACACTACACAGTAATCAATGCTTTTGTGGAGGGGCTGCTGTAAACCATGAGTTGTTAACACGAAGTAATATACAAGTACAGCATATCATTATAGCATATTATTAGGAAACGCCCTTACTGTGGACGAAACGGTTCCTGTTCGAGGTCAGTCGTCGATTTCATACGGCCTGACGCCATAGGCGGAAGCAGTATGAAATCGACGACTGATCGAGAACTAGAATCGTTTCGTCTACAGTCAGGACGTTTGTTTATTATCATATATCTTAAATCGATGAAAAAGACGACATTTTAATGACTTATTAAGTCACTCTCACAGCGGGCACGAACATTATTATTACTACACCCCTAGCAGCAGGCAGTATTTCATAGGCATTCGGACACAGGTATATAATAATATCATATACCCGTGACCGTCTCTGAAATACTACCCACTACCGGGCATGAGTAGTGATTTCATCTACCCCTGGATATATTTATCTGTTTATCACCCATTGAGTATGAGTTAACATACTCGAAAGCCTGTTGGATATGAAATCCATTACGCCTATGGATGTTTATACTAGGTCTATTCTTCCTCACATTTGGCACTGGGACATCAATTTATCTCACCCCTGGTACATTCTGAGCCATAGGAATAACGTTAGAAAATGATACTCAACGATCACCCTGGTAAAGTGCCAATACTACGCCATGGATATAGTGAAGTAATGGGAGATGACGTCATAAGGAACTGGCCAATCAGCAGCCAGGATTTCAGTAAGTAGACAAGACATCGACATGGAGATTTAAATCCTAACTAGATTTGTGAAGTAATTTGGATTATTCTGATATTGTGATGCTATTCTAATGGACAGGGGTGAGATAAATCCAGAACCATACTCGAATCATAAAATAAACAATACTCAATGAATGTGGATGGGCCGTAATCGTCACTAAACTTTGCCTTAATGATGATTGCAGCACATCCAAACTCATAGAGTATTGTCTATTTACACGATTCTTCATCCAGGTCTATATAATGATTCGAGTTTGTGTTGAATTCCCTGCGACGTAAATTGGCGAATATTTGGGGACATGTTTTGCTGGTTTTTGCGTGGCGGGCCTGGTTTGGAGAGACCTGGTCGCAGCGGACACAGGTTAGATCTTTGTTCTATTTGTGTGAGTGGTGAAATGTCAGACTCTGAGCTGCTCCTAATGAGATCCCACATGCTGCCCCCTGCCTCCCCTCAGCGGGTACTCTCACTCTACCGCCTCCTTTGATGCTCGCTGGCACCTGACTCGGCGCGGTACTGACATCGTCACAACGTCACGACTTAGTACCGCCCCTGATCTTTACAAATATCAACCTGCACTCACATCTGGGAGAACCCCAAATGCCAACCATTTCCGTGTGCGCATAAGGCCTTGGCATAAAAGGGGCAATCAATGAGGTTTGATTTCCTCTAATTTCTTATTAGCGTTCAAACAACTTGTATTGTTTTGTAATCAGTTGACAAAGGAGCTGTATGCTTCACATTACTGTTGGTATTCTTGTCCTGAACGCAGTACATGTTGACTTGTGAGCTGGTCATTGTTTGTGGTTTGTGTATTGTGAAATAGGAAGATTTAGTTTTGATAAATGTGATATTGGTTTAAGGTCAGACAGACAAAGGGCAAACTTGGATTCTGCTATTCATTACAATTACCTATTCCATGGATATTACTTTGGATAATAACTATAACCATTTAGACTAATGTAATGCTTTTCTGTGTAGGCCGAACAATGTGGATTATACTTTTGTTACTTTTCTCCTTTTTATGTTGTGATTTCTTTGCATTTTTAGAATATAAGATATTCCCGCATGGTTTGATGGTTTGTGCATTTCATTATCATTGGAAAACAATGCTTTTGTTGAGGTTTGTAAGAGCACCACACATACCTGTAGTAGGCACCCATGGCCACATGTCAGCATATTATGTTATGTAGTAAATCTATCTTCTCAAGTAGTCCTGTTGTATATATTTGAAATTTTAAAGGACATAGGAGTCACTTCAAGTTTTATGCAGGCATGTTATGTTATGTTGTATATCTGTCTTATATATATATGAAGAGGGTGCGGGTGTCGAGTGGTGGTTTGTTTCTTCTTCAAGGGAGGATGTGAAAGATCAGTCTCTGCTGTGTGGTGGTTTGGTTAAGCCCGTGCATGGAAGTGCTACGGGTTTGTTGCAGATTACGTAACTCGCCTTGTATATTTCAAGTACAGTAAGAACCCTGCCTAATGGACACCCTGCTTAAGCAGAGACCCCACATTAATAGACACTTTTGCTCAGTATGGTTCCCTCTATTAGATGTTTACTTTAAGTCTATGTAAGCGAACACCCCACATAAGATGACACTTTGACCCAGACCAGTGTCTGCTTATGCAGGGTTCTACTGTATTTAAGTGATGTGTGGGCATGATGTGTTTTGTGGTAAATCTTCTCGTGTTATTATTTTGTATATATTTCATGTAGTTACTTGCGGTCATGTGTGTGCATGGCGTGTTATGTGGTAAATCTATCTTCTCGTTTTATTATTTTGTATATATTTCATGTAGTTACTTACGGTCATGTGTGGGCATGGCGTGTATTGTGGTAAATCTATCTTCTCGTTTTATTATTTTGTATATATTTCATGTAGTTACTTACGGTCATGTGTGGGCATGGCGTGTATTGTGGTAAATCTATCTTCTCGTTTTATTATTTTGTATATATTTCATGTAGTTACTTGTAGTCATGTGTTTCCATGGCATGTTATGTGGTAAATCTATCTTCTCGTTTTATTATTTTGTATATATTTCATGTAGTTACTTACGATCATGTGTGGGCATGACGTGTTATGTGGTAAATCTATCTTCTCGTTTTATTATTTTGTATATATTTCATGTAGTTACTTACGATCATGTGTGGGCATGGCGTGTTATGTGGTAAATCTATCTTCTCGTTTTATTATTTTGTATATATTTCATGTAGTTACTTACGGTCATGTGTGGGCATGGCGTGTATTGTGGTAAATCTATCTTCTCGTTTTATTATTTTGTATATATTTCATGTAGTTACTTGTAGTCATGTGTTTCCATGGCATGTTATGTGGTAAATCTATCTTCTCGTTTTATTATTTTGTATATATTTCATGTAGTTACTTACGATCATGTGTGGGCATGACGTGTTATGTGGTAAATCTATCTTCTCGTTTTATTATTTTGTATATATTTCATGTAGTTACTTACGATCATGTGTGGGCATGACGTGTTATGTGGTAAATCTATCTTCTCATGTCATTATTTTGTATATATTTCATGTAGTTACTTACGGTCAAGTGTGGGCATGGCGTGTTATGTGGTAAATCTATCTTCTCGTTTTATTATTTTGTATATATTTCATGTAGTTACTTACGATCATGTGTGGGCATGACGTGTTATGTGGTAAATCTATCTTCTCATGTCATTATTTTGTATATATTTCATGTAGTTACTTACGGTCAAGTGTGGGCATGGCGTGTTATGTGGTAAATCTATCTTCTCGTTTTATTATTTTGTATATATTTCATGTAGTTACTTACGATCATGTGTGGGCATGACGTGTTATGTGGTAATCTATCTTCTCATGTCATTATTTTGTATATATTTCATGTAGTTACTTACGGTCAAGTGTGGGCATGGCGTGTTATGTGGTAAATCTATCTTCTCGTTTTATTATTTTGTATATATTTCATATAGTTACTTACGGTCACGTGTAGGCATGGCGGGTGCGTCTTGCGCATGCACCAATATCACTGAGTTCTTGGGCCGGTGCAAATGTTCGACATACCCTGAAAAATACAAATAACGCATGCAATGAGTGAGGGCTAGGCCGATCTTCCACCAGGTCCCACTTATAGTACACAGTAATGCAGCTCTTAAGTACAAACGGTCAGGTATCAGTCTATAAGACTGTAATCTTACTTGACAATAAGACAAATAAAGTACAGTATTGTAAAGTACATCAATGATGATGAGGAGGATTAGATCTTAAGATGACATGTAGATAATTTCTTTACAAGGTGGTAATTGGCCTACGCTCGTTTTGAAGCAGTTAGATTTTCTTGGAAGGAGTAGAACCAATACATGTTGTATTACGTATATGCTCTTAACAGATACCATATATGATACGGATCAGTCGAAACATTAATTAGAACACTAAAATATGACATCACCATTTCAATCATAGTCACAATATAAGATAAAAATGGATCCACGATCTCAGTTGTAATCACAATATGGGGTATACAATATAATATGGAAGTTAACAATCTCAGTCGTAATCACAATCTGGGTATATAATATAATATGGAAGTTAAAGATTTCAGTTGTAATCACAATCTGGGATATATAATATAATATGGAAGTTAAAGATCTCAGTTGTAATCACAATCAGGGATATATAATATAATATGGAAGTTAATGATCTCAGTCGTAATCACAATCTGGGGTATATAATAATATGGAAGTTAAAAATCACAGTCGTGATCACACTCTGGGTATATAATATAATATGGAAGTTAACAATCTCAGTCGTAATCACAATCTGGGGAATATAATATAATATGGAAGTTAACGATCTCAGTCGTAATCGCAATCTGGGGTATATAATAATATGGAAGTTAACGATTTTAGTCGTAATCACAATATTGGTATATAATATAATATGGAAGTTAACGATCTCAGTCGTAATCACAATCTGGGGAATATAATATAATATGGAAGTTAACGATCTCAGTCGTAATCACAATCTGGGGTATATAATAATATGGAAGTTAAAAATCTCAGTCGTAATCACACTCTGGGGTATACAATATAATATGGAAGTTAACGATCTCAGTCGTAATCACAATCTGGGGTATATAATATAATATGGAAGTTAACGATCTCAGTTATAATCACAATCTGGGGTATATAATATAATACCATTATACCCTTAACTTTAATAATGCAGCCACAATCTGGTAACATGATTGTGGGTGCTGATCGCGCACTGATACCAATGTCCTACCAAATGGCTTTGTGCGGGGAGTCAGTGTGAAATAAGCAGACAAAGCGAGCTGCTCAGTGACCGTAAATAGTGAGCCGAGCACCTGGGGAGCTGCTCGTAGAATGAGGTCAACAGCCGCTATGGTAATTAGGTCATCAGGCCGAGCAAATCAGCACCTGGCGTAACCAGCTGATATGGTAATTAGGTCATCAGGCCGAGCAAATCAGTACCTGGCGTAACCAGCTGATATGGTAATTAGGTCAATAGAACAAGCAAACTAGCACCTGACTCAATGTAGTCATAAGGTCAAAAGGCATCTAGTGTAACCAGCTGTAACAATTAGGTCAGGAGGCCGAGCAATTAGACACTCTAATGATGACTTTGTGTTTTCCCGCACACTTTGAAATACTCAGTGATTAGATGGGAAATAAGCTCAGGTGACAATCCTGGTTTTATAAATAGTACCCGGTGTAAGGGCAGCTGGGTTTTCCCATTAAAAGTACTGAATTGATTTGGATATGGGTTAATTGGGTAGAGTTGCTGGATTGACCTATGAACAAGAGTGTTCCGGAGTATAGTTACGAGACACTATTAATAAATGTGCAAAGAAATGTTCCCTAACATTCGCAATCTCAGATTAGGCATTTTACTTACTCACCTACTCTCAGATGGCACTATGTATGAACAATAATATGTTGACAAAATTATTTACAACTATTTCACCAAACAGGAACGCCAGGTGAGTGAAGACATACTTGACAAAAACTAAATAATCTTTTTTAAGGCATTCAGATTATGGGTAGTAAACCTGGCTTACAATAGAACTGTCAATAAAACCCATTAAAAAACAATGCACAGGTTGAAGCATTCATAAAAGACTATACGCATTAAGTCTGGGAAATGTGGCTTACAGTAAATGTCACAAAAAGCAAGGTGAAACTTGTTAATCTAGATTTGATATTCACAAGACGACCGCAATCAAGACGACAGCAAATCTGGCTTAGAAAAAAACTCTCGTATTTTGGGTTGTGAGACCTGGTATAAAACTCTTGTATTTTGGGTTGTGACACCTGATATAAAACTCTCATATTTTGGGTAGTGAGACCTGGTATAAAACTCGTATTTTGTGTTGTGAGACCTGGGAGCTGTTTCAAAACCACGTTTTGAAACAGCTCCCTGGTATAAAACGTTTATTTGGGGTAGTGAAACCTGGTATAAAAGTCTCGTATTTTGGGTAGTGAGACCTGATATAAAACTCTTGTATTTTCAGTGGTGAGACCTGGTATAAAAGTCTCGTATTTTGGGTAGTGAGACCTGATATAAAACTCTTGTATTTTCAGTGGTGAGACCTGGTATAAAAGTCTCGTATTTTGCCTTGTGAGACCTGGTTCGGCAGACCGGACATAGCTCCCTGCAGAGCGTGCGGCGCATGCGCAGTGGATGAAGCGTGCCTCCTGGTCTCAGTCGCAGATTACAGGACACTTTGAGACGTCACTTGACCTTTAGCAGCCACCTTTCTTACCAGTAACCAGCCTCAAGTGGCTCAACACAAAGAGAAATCCGCGCCACGTGTTCCTCGTTTCCTGATGACTGCAACACGTCCATCTGCCGATACGTTCAGATGCGATGAACTTATCAGATCAGTAACAATCAGTGATAGTCAGCGAGTCCTGATTGGAAGGCCTGTTCCATCGAGCCGACAGTGATCGTCTGCCTCGTTCTGGTACAATCGGCAACAATCTTTGGTACAAAAAGGCCTAAAAACTTGACCCTAGCAGTGCTGTTTTGATATTGACACCCCGCCGATACTGCCCGGAAATGTTAGAAACCTCTGACTTCAGCCGATTTCCACAGTTCTGGCCCTGTAGACTGTAATATGACTTGATTACAGATAGATATCCATTATTCCACAATATATTCCCTATTCAGAATTGTTATTCACCTCAAAGACACCACCTACCTTCAACTAGACATTCCAAGGGTCAAGGGTACAGCTCTTAGTTGTAGGCATCAGACAATAGATGACACCACCAGTTAACAAAAATAGCAGAAAACGGGTGTGCTAGAATCAGCGTGCTGCAGATACCCAAAGCATAATGGAACAGTGTGTCTGACAGGGGCTGACGGTGGCAGACGGCGCCCACCTCACCAGGTTATGGTGTTCTATTACACCGATGGCATCCGATTAGTAAGTCAGACACTGTCAGAATCATATTTCGGCTGAGAATTTGGCTAGATGGGACAGCCCCTTTATCAATTATTGGACAGATAGCTAGTGTTCACTTTTACCCGTGGGTAGGGGTTTTTCACGTTGGAGGTAGATAGAGACCCTTTTCTGTACCTCGTACAAGGGTTATTATTGAACAATATCAAAGTTTATTCGGTAGGACAGTCTTAGCCTTCCATAAGGTCGTCCATAAGTGGTGGATAAAGTTGACCCATTTCGTCCCTGGGTCTCTTTGGCGTACAGAAAAGGGTCTACATGTGCAATCGTAGATTATTCAACAGGCCCCATAGTTCTAGGAGTGTCCACCAATACTACAGAGCTACTTGATGAACTAGTATTAGCTCTGTCCCTTATATGATAGATATCAAAGTTTGTAATATTTTCTAAGGAGGCCTCGGTCAATGGGTCAGCTAGCAGAATAGAATTGGGTTAATGAAAAAGGGGTAAAATAAAAAGAGAGGGAAGGAGAAAAAAGGAGCAAGATCGGAACATATCAAGACTTTCTGAAGTAAAAAGTGTTGATAAGATAGAAAAGTTATTCAAAGAAATTTCGGCTTAAGAACAAATCTATCCATTTGAGAGTCACAAATTGGTATCTTATGGAATATCATGGAATACACTATCCTTTAGTATAATTATAGTCAAAGCCTCATATACTCATAGATGAAAGGGCACACCCCTCCCTACTACCTATGTGGTTGCTAAATCATCTACAGGCTGAGAGTGAAATATATGTACCACGCTCTTCCATTGTTAATGCTCATGAACCTATTTCTCTGTACTTTCATGTGGAGTCCTCTTGGTGAAAGTGGGTCCTCATCACTACTATGGGCATAGTTGCTATGAATACTGCGCTCTACCATTGTAAATGATAATAACACTGTAAACTTACAGGTAAATGCCTCCTCAGTATGTGCCGTGTTGTGTGCGCTCTACCAGTGTAAATGCTAACACGTATATACTTACAAGTGAATGCTTCCTCTATGTGTGCTCTACCATTATAAATGATAATACTCGTGCATACTCACATGTAAACGCCTCCTCTGTGTGCGCTCTATCATTATAAATGATAATAACACGTGTATACTTACACGTAAACGCCCCTTCTGTATGCACCGTGTTCTACGCTCTATCATGGTGAATGATAATAACACTATATACTAATTGTACTTACACGTAAACGCCCCTTCTGTATGCACCGTGTTCTACGCTCTATCATGGTGAATGATAATAACACTATATACTAATTGTACTTACACGTAAACGCCCCTTCTGTGTGCACCGTGTTCTACGCTCTATCATGGTGAATGATAATAACACTATATACTAATTGTACTTACACGTAAACGCCTCCTCTGTGTGCACCGTGTTGTGTGCGCTCTATCATTGTAAATGATAATAACACTATATACTAATTGTACTTACACGTAAACGCCCCTTCTGTGTGCACCGTGTTGTGTGCGCTCTATCATAGTAAATGATAACACTGTATACTTACAGGTGAATGCCTCTCTGTATGCACCGTGTTGCTCTCTATCATGGTGAATGATAATACTTGTATACTTACACGTAAACGCCCCTTCTGTGTGCACCGTGTTGTCGATGGGGATAATGACCACGTCTCCGCCCTCCGGACATTGGCAGCGCTCTCCGTCCACCGCCGCAGGGCTGGGTTTGACGTCCTCACTGACCTCAGTCATCACGTCAGGGCACGTCTCGGACGCCTCCAGGGTGTGAGTGTGAGCGGTCTCCAGTCACAATCTACAACTCAGCTACACTCCAGGGTGTTTGTGTGAGCGGTCTCCAGTCACAATCTACAACTCCGCTCTACACTCCAGGGTGTTTGTGTGAGCGGTCTCCAGTCACAATCTACAACTCCGCTCTACACTCCAGGGTGTTTATTATAGTGTATTCTCACAGCCTAATGCTCCGGGGGTTAGTCACGGTGTACACTCTCCACTCACAGCTTACGACTCCCTGATACACTCCAGGATGTTGGTCACTCACCACCCACAACTCACAACTACACTCTCCCTACACCGCCTTCAACACCTCACAGGGCTGTACTCCAGTCTACACTCTCCCAACACCTTACAGGGCTGTACTCCAGTCTACACTCTCCATACACCATCTACAACACCTCAAAGGGCTGTACTCCAGTCTACACTCTCCCAACACCTTACAGGGCTGTACTCCAGTCTACACTCTCCCAACACCTTACAGGGCTGTGCTACAGTCTACACTCTCCCAATACCTTACAGGGCTGTACTCCATGCTACACTTCTCTTTAGTATTACTCAGTTTGGTTTGTGAAATCCGTGGTTATATTCCTTATCAGGAGAACTCCTGATGAAGTACAAGTAATCCGTACGTCTTGATCGGTGCTGGTATCCTTGTCTTCACACCCTCATTTAACAACGATCAACTTGGTTAACAATATACACCCGCATATATCAAAATCTGGTTGGATTTTGGTGATTCTGCGCTCCACTACAGATGTGGTAAAAACTTGTGAATAAATGAATCTCACTCTCCACGCGTAGAT
This sequence comes from Alentia gelatinosa, assembly GCA_950022655.1. NCBI lineage: Eukaryota > Metazoa > Annelida > Polychaeta > Phyllodocida > Polynoidae > Alentia > Alentia gelatinosa. Next base: position 111,875,115 of record OX465582.1, read on the forward strand.
CCAGGTAGACTGCCGTGTGCTGTGTGTATCGTGATGGACGTCTCCACTTTGTGTGAACTGTTTCTCTGCAACAATGACAAAGCTGTGGCTTTAATCCTAACTTCACCAGTCCTTTCTGGGACAATGACAAAGCTGTGGTGTTTTCCTAACTTCAGTCCTCATGGAGTAAAATCTCTGGAGACGTCTGCGCATGCGTCTCCCGCTCCCATTCCCGGCATGCAGTTGGCGTCTGGAGCACTGAGCGCCACCTGTTGATTCCCTCACTCCGCCACTTGTTGCTTCTATGTGTCTGTCCCTGTCCCTGTCTCTTTCTCTGTCTCTGTCTCTGTCTCTGTCTCTGTCTCTGTCTCTGTCTCTGTCTCTGTCTCTGTCTCTGTCTCTGTCTCTGTCTCTTTCTCCGCTCAGATTCTTTGTCTGTGGTGACAGAGGTTCGCAGCCTTCACACTAGGAGCGCTGTGACGCGTTGTAACATCGGCGTCTCACTCTCACAGCAGAGATCCTGGACCGCTGGTCGTTAGCCCGAGTGGTATGAAGGATATGCTGGGAGTGTGCTGCGCGTCTGTGGCGGCGTTCAGACGCACTCTCCTAGCAGAGATCCCGCGCTCTACTTCCTGCGGCCGATAAGCGCTAGCAACGGGAAAGATCTGCTGGGAGAGTGGTTCAGATGGACACTGGACGACGGTGGAGACACCATGCGGGACGCTGTAATCAACGAGACACTCTCCCAGCAGATATTTCGCGGGGCTAGTAGAGCACAGGATCTCTGCTAGGAGAGTGCAACAAGACGTGATCTTGTCTTGGTTATGAGTATGAAGTCATCGAGGGACGCCAAATTGAGAAACAATTAGCAATACTTCTCATTGTCCTAGAGATACAGAGCACATAGCTATTGTGCTATAGAAGCGGCCATCTTGTCCCCGACGCCATCCAAAACACCAGGTGGCGGGACCAATTATCGATGGATTTTATCAAAAATATTTTATGGGGCTTGCTATGGAGGAATTTTAGCCTCTTCATAATATTATCTATAAATTGTAACAATTGATAACAGTGGTTGCCCCCCGACTACAGCGGCACTATCTTACAGTTTCTTGGCGGATGATGGCAGAACTACTAATCACTCTGTGCCCTGTTGGATAGACATTTTCCACCCGTTTTTATTTTGATGTTGAATACTGCATTTCGTGGGAGTCTTACAGTCGGGCAATTTCATGAGAAAAACATGGAAAGATAAAAACTATACGAACTCCAGTTTGAAAGGTCACCTACCAACACCAATCAAGGCACTCTTCATTATTTAGCGACAGTTTTTGTAGACAGTTTTTTTTTATCGTCTTTGCTTCATCATATAATGTTCCCTGGTATTGTTCTAATAGTTCTTTTAAAGAGTTTTCAGCGGTTTCATTAAACCACAAACAAAGGCCCAGCATTTCTCTGCTTCATTATGGGTCTGTGTAGGTTTTATAGATTTACCATCCCGACGTAAAGTCAAGGAGACAAAGGATGCAAACAGACTGAAAGTTATACCGGCACACAGACAGACAGGCAGACAGACAGATAGGTAAGCAGACAAACATGCTGACAAACATGCAGACAGACATGCAGACAGAGAGGAAGGAAGGAAGACAGACAGGTAGGTGAAAAACAGACATACAGGCAGGCGAACAGGCAGACAGGCCCACAGGAAGGCAGATCTATAGGCATATGGGCAGCAGTCAGACAGGCAGATAGACAGTCAGACAGTCAAACAGGCAGAAAGTGAGAAAGACAGAGGACAGGCATGCAGAGAGATAGCTAGACAGACTACCGTGTCAGGTAGATAGAGAGAAAGACAGACAGACTATTTGACAAACAACCAGAAATGAAAGCATGGATTTATAGAGACAGGCAAGTAGACAGACAGATCGACAGACAGACAGACTATCCGAGAGACAGGCAGACAAACAGGTACTTAAATAGACTACGGTAGGAATTTATATAGAGAGGCAGGCAGGCAGGCAGTTCGAAGGCAGTTAGACAGAGTCTGACAAACAGAGAGACAGGCAGGTAAATAGGGAGGCAGGTAGATAGGCTTATGACTAAAGAACAGTCCTATAATAAACTGTGCCTCTGGTCAACGTTGTCAATGTTCATTCAATTCAGTCCTGCCAGAACAGAAACGCAGTGATAACGGCGTCCCATGAGGTCCCCGCTGTTACTAGTAGGCTGTAGTACGTCGCGTTGTCGCCAGGATCAGGGCGCTCTCGTTCTCAGACGTACCTTGTGCTGCCATCTACCGTTAAACAGACAAACCACACTACTCAGTCACTCTTCAATTCTCAGCCACTTATTTTCTATAAACGTTTCACATACTATTCTGCATCACGTATGCTGGTGACAAATCGGTATTTCGCAGTGGGTTAAGCGTGACAACCCGAAGAATGCAGACTGTAAATGTAAAGGCCAATTTACTCAGAAAATACTCTCTAAGCAGAGTCTTCCTAGCGCTTCGCATAGCGACAAAGTGCGGGAGAAATCTGCTAGGAGAGCGCTCAGTAATAACGGCTTCAGACAAGTGACAGGTTTTACCATTTTCCCCCGGACGCTGCAACAGCCATGTGCTTCCGGTAGAATCAAAACAAACCTCTGAGACTTGGTCGAGTGGACGACAAACGTGAGGTTTACTGCTGTTTGTCGAGTTAATGTTGAGTTGTCAGAACGATGCCTCTGTCAGCGTCAGTGTCGAGGTTTAACGGATTGTTCGCAGTGATTAAACCAAGTGGAATCACGTCCGCCAAACTGGTGGACAAGATCTATGCCGACCTACTCAAGGGTGAGTCAATGTAAACTCCTACCGTACTAATACTAATAGTACTAGACTCTACTTTAATGTTGATGACTTCTACCATAACCCTATTCACACATACAGGAACCCCACCAGTGGAAATATATACTCCGCTGTAGCTTAGGAGCTGCTCTGTCGGTTCCCTATCCAGCACCCCCCCCCCCCTTAATCTACCCCCCCCCCCCTAATCTACCTTCCACCCCCCCCCCCCCCAAAAAAAAACACAAACAACAAACCAACACAACATTCCAACGCATATTATAGTCCAGCCTACCCACATAAGCACCTGTTGTAGACCCTCTAAAGTATAATCCTGAACCCCCCAAATCCCAGCCCACCTCCCAATTCCAGCCCCCCCGAGCCCTCCCCCCCCCCCCCCCAAAAAAAAAAGCCCCAACCACCCTTTTCCGGGTATCAGACGATTCGCACTGTCAGATCATTCGCACCAGACGATTCACACTGTAAACAAACCCATTCGCACTGGAAATCAAAACAAAAACAAAGCACAACTTTTCGCATTAAGACTTTACGCCGCAGAAAACTAAGAATTATCAGATATCCATTATATCAAATCGCAATTAAAGGCTAACAGATTTCATTCAGTTGTGTTTAATCCCCTCAGTTCATAGTTTGGCGATAGTTGACAGGCTCTGTCTGTCTAAGACTCTAGCACTTTTCGTGAGTACAACATCTCTGAAATTCATGTCATAATATCTCAAAAAGTTGATGTAGAGACTCGAGATAAAGACCAGTAAATAGCTAAAGACATGTAGAAGTCACTCTATAACTATAAGTTTATATTTTGATTATCCAAAAGAAACACGTGAATATACCCACCCCATTCCCATTCCCATCCCCACCCCTCCAGACCCACCCCCTTCCCATTCCCGTCCCCACCCCTCCGGACCCACCCCCTTCCCATTCTCGTCCCCACCTCTCCAGACCCACCCCCTTCCCTTTCCAGTCCCTACCCCTCCGTCCCCACCCCCTTCCCATTCCCGTCCCCACCCCTCCGTCCCCACCCACTTCCCCTTCCCGTCCTCACCCCTCCGGACCCACCCCCTTCCCCTTCCCATCCCCACCCCTCCGTCCCCACCCCCTTCCCATTCCCGTCCCCACCCCTCCGTCCCCTCCCCCTTCCCATTCCCGTCCCCACCCCTCCGTCCCCTCCCCCTTCCCATTCCCGTCCCCACCCCTCCGTCCCCTCCCCCTTCCCTTTCCCGTCCCCACCCCTCCGTCCCCACCCCTCCGTCCCCACCCCCTTCCCCTTCACATCCCCACCCCTCCGTCCCCACCCCCTTCCCATCCCCACCCCTCCGTCCCCACCCCCTTCCCATCCCCACCCCTCCGTCCCCACCCCCTTCCCATTCCCGTCCCCACCTCTCCGGACCCACCCCCTTCCCATTCCCGGACCCACCCCTCCAGACCCAACCCCCTTCCCATTCCCGGACCCACCTCTCCGGACCCACCCCCTTCCCATTCCCGGACCCACCCCTCCAGACCCAACCCCCTTCCCATTCCCGTCCCCACCTCTCCGGACACACCCCCTTCCCATTCCCGTCCCCACCCCTCCGGACCCACCCCCTTCCCATTCCCGTCCCCACCTCTCCGGACCCACCCCCTTCCCATTCCCGTCCCCACCTCTCCGGACCCACCCCCTTCCCTTTCCCGTCCCCACCCCTCCGGACCCACCCCCTTCCCGTCCCCACCTCTCCGGACCCACCCCCTGCCCCTTCCCGTCCCCACCCCTCCGGACCCACCCCCTTCCACATTCCGTCCTCAGGCTTCATTCATTTCCAGGGAAAAGGATCCTGCCAGGTGCTGCCACCTTGTGGATCTTAGAGTCAACTTTGTACTCTCTCTACAAGCCTGTCACCACGATTCTAGATTGGCCGCCACCTCCGTCTCCACTCTGTTCAGACTGTAAGAGGTTGGTCGGGTTAAATCGTGTACCGTATCTGCGGTGTGTGCCTACCCCTCCGTCCCCACCCCCTTCCCATTCCCATCCCCACCCCTCCGTCCCCACCCACTTCCCCTTCCCGTCCTCACCCCTCCGGACCCACCCCCTTCCCCTTCCCATCCCCACCCCTCCGTCCCCACCCCCTTCCCATTCCCGTCCCCACCCCTCCGTCCCCTCCCCCTTCCCATTCCCGTCCCCACCCCTCCGTCCCCTCCCCCTTCCCATTCCCGTCCCCACCCCTCCGTCCCCTCCCCCTTCCCTTTCCCGTCCCCACCCCTCCGTCCCCACCCCTCCGTCCCCACCCCCTTCCCCTTCACATCCCCACCCCTCCGTCCCCACCCCCTTCCCATCCCCACCCCTCCGTCCCCACCCCCTTCCCATCCCCACCCCTCCGTCCCCACCCCCTTCCCATTCCCGTCCCCACCTCTCCGGACCCACCCCCTTCCCATTCCCGGACCCACCCCTCCAGACCCAACCCCCTTCCCATTCCCGGACCCACCTCTCCGGACCCACCCCCTTCCCATTCCCGGACCCACTCCTCCAGACCCAACCCCCTTCCCATTCCCATCCCCACCTCTCCGGACACACCCCCTTCCCATTCCCGTCCCCACCCCTCCGTCCCCACCCCCTTCCCATTCCCGTCCCCACCTCTCCGGACCCACCCCCTTCCCTTTCCCGTCCCCACCCCTCCGGACCCACCCCCTTCCCGTCCCCACCTCTCCGGACCCACCCCCTGCCCCTTCCCGTCCCCACCCCTCCGGACCCACCCCCTTCCACATTCCGTCCTCAGGCTTCATTCATTTCCAGGGAAAAGGATCCTGCCAGGTGCTGCCACCTTGTGGATCTTAGAGTCAACTTTGTACTCTCTCTACAAGCCTGTCACCACGATTCTAGATTGGCCGCCACCTCCGTCTCCACTCTGTTCAGACTGTAAGAGGTTGGTCGGGTTAAATCGTGTACCGTATCTGCGGTGTGTGCCTCAAACCACGTTGTCTTTGTGGTGTCGTGTGCCTGCCGCCTCGATTCAGGCTTCAGGCCTGGCCGTCACCGATATGGTTTCCACATTTTCTCAGTCCCTTTCAAGCAGCAAATTCCACTTTTTTCCCACCTGACGTCTCTGTTCTATTAAAAAGTGTACCCCCCCCCCCCCCATCCCGTGCTGTCTTGTCATGCATGTCGGCAGTTCGCGGTATTAAACGTGATGCTCATGATGGTGTGACTCGAGTCGTGACAGTCTCTCAGTTCTGTCTCAGTTCTGTACTCTGCATGTCGCATCTCCTTAAACCGTCAAGTCACACTATCCACAAAGGTCACTCACTGGGTCTCTCATTGACCTCCATTCTTACTAAATATCCCCAGACACGATACTTTATAATCAGCATCATGTGATGGCGACACAGAGTTCTACAAGAGAACATAGATGTCAAAGTGGAGACCCCTGCATACAACTACCAACTCACTAAAGTTCTACATCTCATACTCATTTACACCAGAGGTACTAAGCTGTTTAAGATGGGATGTAGCGGTAACGTCACTTGTGTTTTATTTCAGGTCTCCGGTTACTGGATGTTTAAGATGGGATGTAGCGGTAACTTTACTTGTATTTTATTTCAGGTCTTCGGTTACTGGATGTTTAAGATGGGATGTAGCGGTAACTTTACTTGTATTTTATTTCAGGTCTTCGGTTACTGGATGTTTAAGATGGGATGTAGCGGTAACTTTACTTGTATTTTATTTCAGGTCTCCGGTTACTGGATGTTTAAGATGTGATGTAGCGGTAACGTCACTTGTGTTTTATTTCAGGTCTCCGGTTACTGGATATTTAAGACGGGATGTAGCGGTAACTTTACTTGTATTTTATTTCAGGTCTTCGGTTACTGGATGTTTAAGATGGGATGTAGCGGTAACTTTACTTGTATTTTATTTCAGGTCTCCAGTTACTGGATGTTTAAGATGTGATGTAGCGGTAACGTCACTTGTGTTTTATTTCAGGTCTCCGGTTACTGGATATTTAAGACGGGATGTAGCGGTAACTTTACTTGTATTTTATTTCAGGTCTCCGGTTACCGGAGTACACCGGAGGTACTAAGCTGATTAAGATGGGACGTAGCGGTAACTTTACTTGTATTCTATTTCAGGTCTGCGGTTACCGGAGTACACCAGAGGTACTAAGCTGATTAAGATGGGATGTAGCGGTAACTTTACTTGTATTTTATTTCAGGTCTCAGGTTACTGGATTTTTAAGATGGGATGTAGCGGTAACTTTACTTGTATTTTATTTCAGGTCTCCGGTTACTGGATGTTTAAGATGTGATGTGGCGGTAACGTCACTTGTATTTTATTTCAGGTCTTCGGTTACCGGAGTACACCGGAGGTACTAAGCTGTTTAAGATGGGACACGGGGGAGTCCTGGACATCGAGGCGACCGGAGTCCTGGCGGTAGGCGTCGGTAAAGGATGCGCCAACCTGCCTGCGTTCCTGCACGGAGAAAAGGTAAGGTACCTGCCACAACACGGGCAATCTAATTAATTTTATTTATTTATTTTTATTTATTTTTTGTTTATTACAACCAGTTCTGTCACATGCACATACCTTCCATTGGATGTTCGTAATCGGTACAAGCATACATACATACAGGTTAAGTTACATAGTGGGTGATAAGTGATTGATGGTAAATGAGGATGGAATAATGAAAAGAGCAATAGACAATACCACAACAAGAATCAAAAGTACAACATTTCTATAACTCCTATACAAACTAAACTTCATCATTCATACATAAGAACCATTTGGTTTTGACCACTCATAAAGCGGCATCTTCGTTTTCACTAGTTCCTTAAATTCCGTCTTGGTTGTAGCACTTTGGATTTCGTCAGGCAATTTGTCCCAGCATTTTGTACTTCTATACCAAGTCGACAGTTGGTAATGACTACTGTTTATCTTTTGCGTCACAGATTTAGTAGGATTTTTCATGTAATGAGTCAATAGTTTGCCCTCTTCTGCCGTGCCCTTGGATTTAAAATTATTTTTTTAATAATGTTTATTCCACATTCTGTAAGTAATAATTTTTCTATTAGGATCCAAGGGATCGACTAACAAGATTAATACATCGATGAGGGGTATACATGGTATAGGTGATAGTGATTGGATGAACAAACTACAAGAGCATTATGACCGGTAGACACAAATGTAAACACTCAGTCGTTCCATGGAACATAATGAGAAACAATCTTATACTTCAAGTACGTCAATTTCGGTAAGTAACCACGGGTTCACAGAAGGCCTCGTTTAAGTGAATCATTATCTTTACCTGCAACTACACACTTTTATAGATGTTACTAAATATAGCTAGACAAATTTCCGGTATTCTCAGGCAAGCCATGCCCGTTTTGAGATGTGCGATTTGAACTCCTCAAGGGGATAGGATTTGGGGTCATTTGACAAGCATGTACATCAGCCACCATCGCACCATGCATGAAAAATGAACAATATTCAAGCATTGGTCTAACAGCAGCAATGTAAATTTGTCTCGCAACATCAGTATGTAAATATTTATGTAAGAAAAAACCTTTCCTATTTACCGTTTTAATGTTCTCACTTTCTTGTGTGTATACCGCGTATCTTTGTTTTCTTTTAATTAAGTTTGGCGCAATATTTAGCTCATCATTTTCAGCAGCTCTATAGTTGTACGTCAAAAATACGCGATATATTCATAGATGCACAATGATTTATAACAATACCGCGTGACCTTGTTTCTGTGTTTAAAGTCGTCACATCTCCTCCCCACGAAGGTCATGTACCTGTAATCCCCACTCTCAGTGATACACCCCCCCCCCCCCCTCCACACACACACACAGGTCACGTGACCGCGCAGACGACACTCGGCGTCTCACCCGCGTCTCAGAGGAACGCCGGCCCCGCGTCCGCTACTTCTCTGTCCCGCCACCGCGCGCAAAGTGGCGCTAGTAGTCTGTACGAGCTGGTTCTTGGCGATACGACAAGTTAAGAAGCCATATCTGTCCCATTTGTTTTAGGACAATTTAGATTTCCCTATTTTCAAGACAGGGGTGCGAGTTTGCCGACAAATAACGGAATTTCATATTCACCGACAGCAAGGATTGAGTACAAAAACTGCATAGCTGTTACTCGCCCACCCTACCATATAAGCACTTTATATTACGGGACCCGATTACAAGTTACTTTATACACAAATAATGACTCAATAAAGAAAGTATGGGAAAAAGCATCTCCTGTTTAGTTTCACATTTATCTCTTCAAATACTTAAATAATATAAACAAGGGAAATGCATAGCCATTATGTTTCCAAGTAATGCGAAAAATGCTTCTGATTTTTAAGAGTTTAAAGTTCCCGATTTTTCCTCTCAATCCGATTCATCCCTGTCAATAGAAATCATTTTCTTTTTTTCTCATTGATCTAATCAGAAATGAATTTGTCTCTCTTGAGAGGTGGCAGTTTTCCACTTTTTCATGGATTTCATGGATGGGTGAAAAATACTTGATAGAACAGGAAATTTCCTTTCCCAGCAAATTTCCCCTTAAGCGGGGTGTCCCGGAAGGGGGTTTACTGTATACATGTATATAAATAGTCATACACTTAGTGTTAGGAGTTGTAATTTGACAAGTGCCATACAAGATGGCGCACAATAAATACTAATCCTCATACCAGCCTTGATTTGGCTAATTTTCTTAAGAGCTCTCACAAACGACGCCAATCTGACCTGGTTATGCAACGAGACGGGACTATTACTGAGCTATTTGAAGAGTGTCTATAGGAAATCAATAGACACAGGGATATAATCAGCAGTGGAACTGTAACCGAGAGATTTATGGCCCACTTAGAAGCGCGTGTATCAATGTATTCCGTAATTGATGTATTCCCAGATTGATACATACCGTAATTGATGTATTCCCAGATTGAGATATTCCATAATCAAGAAATGCAGATTGTTTGACAAATGCTCTCACTCACAATCAAAATAAACATTAACACTTAGTAATAATCAATTTACTACTTACAATATCGGTATGCTTCATAAATTACCTGCAAAGGGTACTTAAAAAATGGTAATAACATTTTCTGGGACTATTCCAAAAAGAGTTATGATCAAATTTTGAAAGAGACAAATCACTTTGATTGTTTATAAAATATTTGAAAACCTTGAAAAGAATTGACTTAAATAAGTCTACAATAGTGAAAAGCTTGAATCTTTGATGTACCCTATATATATATATATATATACCCTTAGGGTCCCCTGGGATGTTAAACCACAAACTAACGAAAAACAAAAATCTGTCTATCTATAAAGAAGAAAAATATAACAGGAAGTCACTGCGATTCCCTGACGGTCTCTGGACACTAAACATACAAAACACAACGGTTTCGGTTCTTGAGCGATTTTATTAGTAAAAATTGTCTGAACATTACTTTGGGTTTGATGGCTTGTGGTAAATTACCCGTCATTTTAATCACTATATATGTATCATTGTCAGCAGTAGATGTTTTGAAAGTACAGTAGAATCTCGCCAATCGGATCACCCACCATCTCAACAGAAAAGTGCTGTAGGATGGGGAGTTAGCTCAGTGGTTGAGGCACTGGTTATGGGTTCAGTCCCACTGTAGCCACCTTTCTCCTTCACCCCCAGTTGTGGTAGACCTACTGCTATATCAAAGACCAGTCCTTCTCATACCATGTCTATGTGGTATGGTGTACAGCCACCTTTCTCCTTCATCCCCAGCAGTGGTAGATTTACTGCTATATCAAAGGCCAGTCCTTCTCATACCATGTCTATGTGGTGTGCTGTACAGCCACCTTTCTCCTTCATCCCCAGCAGTGGTAGACTTACTGCCATATCAAAGGCCAATCCTTCTCATACCATGTCTATGTGGTGTGGGAAGTAAAATAACTCTCACCTCGGTAAATGTGTAGGGGTGAGGTTTCCACCTAAATTCATCACATAGATTCGATCACCACCCTAGAGGTGTAAAAAAAGCTTGAGAAAGTCTGGTAAGGACCTATAATGGTTGACTGGACGTAAAATCAAACCAAACAAACAAGCAAACAAACAAATCCCCATCAGTGGTAGACTTACGGCTATATCAAAGTCCAGTCCTTCTCATACCATTTCTTTATGGTGAGGGAAGTAAAAGAACCCTCACCTCGGTATACTTATAGGGTGGGGTTATATTTGAACACATCTCAAGAGTTTTGATCAGCATCTTGTATTTCAAACTTCAAACAGGGTCAAGTTTCACTTTTGTATTCCTTTGACTGCCATTCTTTGTGGTTTACTTACAGAAGTACATGGCGGTCGGTGAGCTGGGGACGGCGACTGACACGCACAACGCGCGGGGCGAGGTCACTCAACGAAGTCCGTACGGTCAGTAAATACCCGGCAGTGATCCGTGACCAGACGAGAGAGGGATTTAAACTGACGTAGTGTGCCAAGATGTAGGCTCGTCCTCAAGTTAGTTTTTCCGAGTATCTAAAGTCACTCGCCTTGCCCTGGCCAAAACTTGAGATGCCTGACGAGTCCAAACTCGATGAAACCTTTTCCCTCCAACCCTTCTGTAACTGTATTATAGGTTGAAACCAGTGAATTTATACGCTTAGTTTTCACTTTTTCCCAAACTATACCTACGTTTGGTGAGTATGGACTGGATCTAAGATCTGTTACCATGGTTGGATCCTCTTGAACTAATCCAGAACAATAGTTCTCCTGGAGACACTACAGCAACTTCATTTAAACTGACAGGAAGTTGTCATTAACATAGCATCGGCTTTATACAGAGGTGTCCATCGCCACGTCTAGAATACTTGAGTTAGTTCGCAAAACCCGTACTAAATGAGCTGAAAGTGAACTAATGAGAATCAGCTCGTACTCTTGGCACACTAAAATAGTTTTCCCTTTATTAAATACCTATCACCATCAATAAAATACATCAAATTTACCATGATCAGTTATGACCCGGGAATCTAGTCGTTATCGATTCATTAAAAACACTTATTGCACTCAGAGGTCAATGTGTGGAAGAAGACATTCTCCAACCAGATCTATAGTAGTATATGTATGGAGCAGACGGACAGAACATCGGCTTGGAGATGTAGCGGTCGCCAGTTCTGTCCTTGTCGGATTAGATCATATTCCGGCGATGTTGTGTTGCTACCCGATGAGAACTTACATAGTTTAATTCGGTTATGTTCGGTATACATTCCGGATGACTATCACACAAAACCAGACTCTGAAACTTAGGTAAACAATCTTTATTATGGTTACCTTTCTCTTTAACAAAGATGTGAATTGTAGTAATGAAGTATTTGCCAGCCATGTCTGGCACATGCAAATGTAAACTCATATTTTATTTTATTTTCTTTATAATGATCAGTGAAATATCAGTGGTATTTCATACTCACTTCTCTGTCAAACCATTGTATAGACTGTCTCCATCATCAAACCAGCCGCATAAGCTGTTTGGAGGCAGTATAAAGAACGAAATAAAAAAAATGAAAAAGTAGTTACAACAGTATCCTGACACTGGGATGTCAGGTAAAGCTGGGGAATAAGTCTGAAAGCCGAAGCAAGTTCCCTTATTCAACCACCGAGAGGGTTCGGCAAAACCTTCTGCCACTTTTGTGAAGCTCCAAAGGGTCCACTCTCTACAGAGGAGCACACAGAGTAACTTGTTGACATGCTGTAGACTCAGTCTTATATACAGACCAAGTTACGTAATCTGGGTGCACCCGTGGCACTTTCGTACATGGGCTCACCCGAATCGCCACACAGCAGGGACCAGCATGGGCGTCATCTAGTGAAGAGCGAACACACCACCACTCCCTGACCCGACCCCTACAGAGATCTAGGATGTGGCATGTTGTCACATAGCAACACGTTGCTATGTGACAACATATAATATAGAGGAAAGCCTTTGAAAGTTTAGGGTCGGAGCTCGTGTCCCATCGAGCTTGAATCTTGTAGTAATGCACAAGGCGAAGCCACGTGAATTACTTAGCTATTCAAATGAGATGGGATTGAGCTCTCTGACCCTTTTACTACGTGTCAACTATGTGGAGAATACGGCCACTCAGATCGAAATCATGGTAATATTTTGTATGTAATCTCTACACTCTGCAGTGCTTTAGGCAGTTTAATAAAGATCTGTATTTCCAGTTTAACATCTAAAAGTTACTATATCTAAAAGGCCCCGCTGGGATTTGAACCCAGGATCTCCTGTTTACTAGACAGGCGCTTTGCCAACTAAGCCACGGAGCCAGCTGCTATGAGAACAAATAAAACCCTTTAAAATCCATAAAAACCTAATCGATTACTGCATCCATGTATGTGTGGTGGGAAAAGAGTTGCATACAGAGAACCACAAATTGTTCTCTTATGCAGTTCATCAGATTTTGCACATGGTTAATTGTTTCTCCTAAATGGCTGCCTCAGAAACATTTATCATTGATTTTATACAATAGAGAATCAACAGATTTATTTGAAATACCTGGTTTAACCTCAGTGATAACATAGAATACAGAAAAAAGGTCCCTAATACATCAAAATGGTGCATGAGAAGATCAGTGCCATTTATTTGTTTAATTGAATTTGCAATGTGGATAATGAATACAACTCAACCTGTTTCTAATAGAATTGTGTCTATCCTCCTCCTTAGTTGACTCTACACAATATCCTTGCTAACGCTCGGATATTATTATGCATAAACTACATGGAGCATATGGATCGTATATCAGATACAGGTTAATATTGTGTATATGTTTCACCTTGAAGACAAAATGAGAAATTGAACTTTTAAAAAAGTTGGAGGAAGATATTTCAGGTGCCTTTTGAAATATCATGTAATAGATGTTAATTGCAAAAAGGCCCTGCTGGGATTTGGACCCAGGATCTCCTGTTTACTAGACAGGCGCTTTGCCAACTAAGCCACGGAGCCAGCTGCTATGGAAACAGCAAAACCCCAGTTTAACACTGTCACTGAAAACATAAAAACCTGCTTATGGGCATGCATGTTGGCATGAATGAAAAATGACATGTTCACGAAAATGACCCTGCTTTTCGTGAGTTCATATTTTATCCCACAAATTTGTCACATCTCTGATGCTACATTATTGTCATTTATGAAGGCCGCGCATCATTTGAAAATCCCTCAAATTGTATGGTCATCTTAAAAATATGATGTCTCAAATATGGGCAGTTGCACATATTTGTGTCCCTCGATGACATCAAAATTTTCCAACTTTATGCTTCTCTATCGGAATTATGCAAGCCAGAAAGAAAAAAAAACATTAACAGATCATTGTTGTGTTATATTTGTTTACCTTTTGAAAATATAAGATTTGAGTCTGCCTATTCTGCAGCAAGACATTGGATAAAGGCCCCGCTGGGATTTGAACCCAGGATCTCCTGTTTACGAGACAGGCGCTTTACCACTAAGCTACGGAGCCAGCTTCTATGAAAACTTTAGTTAAGGATTGGCATAGTAGTCTGACCTGACTGCTTGGGCTTAACACTCCCATAAGCTACTGTTACCCTCCGAAACCTGCTTATCTCATTGGTTTGTCCTTCTCCTCCTGAATGAAGTCCCTGACAAATATGCCTTTGTCATGTTTGAAATGAACAGACAAATTCTAGCAATTCACAACATCAAGCTCACAGAGTTTGACTTGCTGATTTCTCCATGTGTAAGGCACACTGCCATCACATTTCTGCCTACCTTATCTCTTAGTGGAGTTTACATTGTGTTTAGCAGATAAATGCTTGAAAGATATTGTCAAAAGGCCCCGCTGGGATTTGAACCCAGGATCTCCTGTTTACTAGACAGGCGCTTTGCCAACTAAGCCACGGAGCCAGCTGCTATGGACAGAACGAAAACCCTTTAAAACTCAGAGAGGGCTAATCAATAACACCGCAATGTATGTGTTTGTTAGTATCAGACTTATTTGTATGCAGTCACATATGTGAACAAGGACTTCTGAATTTAGCTTATAGCCCACCAATTTATCAGGGTTCCTGTTCTCAATGAATTCCCTTAACAGGCCCATTTGGAATAGTACATCATTATATACTAAGGTTAATTGACTTAGTTTTTGGAAATTGTTTGGCTTTGCCTGTCATTTCATTCTGATAGTTCATGTCTGTCCTTTTATCTTACTGTCATCTGGGGATGTAATAGGTTTTGTTATCGCAAAAGGATTGTTAACCTATTTTGGCTGTGGGAAGAGGCCTTTAGGGGTTCCGATTCATTCCGACATGGCCATTTGAATTTTGAGAGCACCCTGCACATTCAGCAACGACCTAATCAATCACAATTTTAGGTGCTCCTACACTACTTAAATATTTTCCACAATCTTTTCAACCACCTCTTTCAGATTAAATGAGGTCTTTGGTGGATTTTTGCACTTTAGTTTCTCTTCTGCAAAAGATGCAAAACATCTCTTTTTAATTGAGAAAAAGGCCCCGCTGGGATTTGGACCCAGGATCTCCTGTTTACGAGACAGGCGCTTTACCACTAAGCTACGGAGCCAGCTTCTATGAAAACTTTAGTTAAGGATTGGCATAGTAGTCTGACCTGACTGCTTGGGCTTAACACTCCCATAAGCTACTGTTACCCTCCTAAACCTGCTTATCTCATTGGTTTGTCCTTCTCCTCCTGAATGAAGTCCCTGACAAATATGCCTTTGTCATGTTTGAAATGAACAGACACATCCTAGCTATTCACAACATCAAACTCACAGAGTTTGACTTGCTGATTTCTCCATGTGTAAGGCACACTGCCATCACATGTCTGCCTACCTTATCACTTAGTGGAGTTTACATTGTGTTTAGCAGATAAATGCTTGAAAGATATTGTCAAAAGGCCCCGCTGGGATTTGAACCCAGGATCTCCTGTTTACTAGACAGGCGCTTTGCCAACTAAGCCACGGAGCCAGCTGCTATGGACAGAACGAAAACCCTTTAAAACTCAGAGAGGGCTAATCAATAACACCGCAATGTATGTGTTTGTTAGTATCAGACTTATTTGTATGCAGTTACATATGTGAACAAGGACTTCTGAATTTAGCTTATAGCCCACCAATTAATCAGGGTTCCTGTGCTCAATGAATTCCCCTAACAGGCCCATTTGGAATAGTACATCATTATATACTAAGGTTAATTGACTTAGTTTTTGGAAATTGTTTGGCTTTGCCAGTCATTTCATTCTGATATTTCCTGTCTGTCCTTTGATCTTACTGTCATTTGGGGATGTTATAGGTTTTGTTATTGCAAAAGGATTGTTAACCTATTTTGGCTGTTGGAAGAGGCCTTTAGGGGTTCCGATTCATTCCGACATGGCCATTTGAATTTTGAGAGCACCCTGCACATTCAGCAACGACCTAATCAATCACAATTTTAGGTGCTCCTACACTACTTAAATATTTTCCACAATCTTTTCAACCACCTCTTTCAGATTAAATGAGGTCTTTGGTGGATTTTGCACTTTAGTTTCTCTTCTGCAAAAGATGCAAAACATCTCTTTTTAATTGAGAAAAAGGCCCCGCTGGGATTTGAACCCAGGATCTCCTGTTTACGAGACAGGCGCTTTACCACTAAGCTACGGAGCCAGCTTCTATGAAAACTTTAGTTAAGGATTGGCATAGTAGTCTGACCTGACTGCTTGGGCTTAACACTCCCATAAGCTACTGTTACCCTCCAAAACCTGCTAATCTCACTGATTTGTCCTTCTCCTCCTGAATGAAGTCCCTGACAAATATGCCTTTGTCATGTTTGAAATGAACAGACAAATTCTAGCAATTCACAACATCAAGCTCACAGAGTTTGACTTGCTGATTTCTCCATGTGTAAGGCACACTGCCATCACATTTCTGCCTACCTTATCTCTTAGTGGAGTTTACATTGTGTTTAGCAGATAAATGCTTGAAAGATATTGTTAAAAGGCCCCGCTGGGATTTGAACCCAGGATCTCCTGTTTACTAGACAGGCGCTTTGCCAACTAAGCCACGGAGCCAGCTGCTATGGACAGAACGAAAACCCTTTAAAACTCAGAGAGGGCTAATCAATAACACCGCAATGTATGTGTTTGTTAGTATCAGACTTATTTGTATGCAGTCACATATGTGAACAAGGACTTCTGAATTTAGCTTATAGCCCACCAATTTATCAGGGTTCCTGTTCTCAATGAATTCCCTTAACAGGCCCATTTGGAATAGTACATCATTATATACTAAGGTTAATTGACTTAGTTTTTGGAAATTGTTTGGCTTTGCCTGTCATTTCATTCTGATAGTTCATGTCTGTCCTTTTATCTTACTGTCATCTGGGGATGTAATAGGTTTTGTTATCGCAAAAGGATTGTTAACCTATTTTGGCTGTGGGAAGAGGCCTTTAGGGGTTCCGATTCATTCCGACATGGCCATTTGAATTTTGAGAGCACCCTGCACATTCAGCAACGACCTAATCAATCACAATTTTAGGTGCTCCTACACTACTTAAATATTTTCCACAATCTTTTCAACCACCTCTTTCAGATTAAATGAGGTCTTTGGTGGATTTTTGCACTTTAGTTTCTCTTCTGCAAAAGATGCAAAACATCTCTTTTTAATTGAGAAAAAGGCCCCGCTGGGATTTGAACCCAGGATCTCCTGTTTACGAGACAGGCGCTTTACCACTAAGCTACGGAGCCAGCTTCTATGAAAACTTTAGTTAAGGATTGGCATAGTAGTCTGACCTGACTGCTTGGGCTTAACACTCCCATAAGCTACTGTTACCCTCCTAAACCTGCTTATCTCATTGGTTTGTCCTTCTCCTCCTGAATGAAGTCCCTGACAAATATGCCTTTGTCATGTTTGAAATGAACAGACACATCCTAGCTATTCACAACATCAAACTCACAGAGTTTGACTTGCTGATTTCTCTATGTGTAAGGCACACTGCCATCACATGTCTGCCTACCTTATCACTTAGTGGAGTTTACATTGTGTTTAGCAGATAAATGCTTGAAAGATATTGTCAAAAGGCCCCGCTGGGATTTGAACCCAGGATCTCCTGTTTACTAGACAGGCGCTTTGCCAACTAAGCCACGGAGCCAGCTGCTATGGACAGAACGAAAACCCTTTAAAACTCAGAGAGGGCTAATCAATAACACCGCAATGTATGTGTTTGTTAGTATCAGACTTATTTGTATGCAGTTACATATGTGAACAAGGACTTCTGAATTTAGCTTATAGCCCACCAATTAATCAGGGTTCCTGTGCTCAATGAATTCCCCTAACAGGCCCATTTGGAATAGTACATCATTATATACTAAGGTTAATTGACTTAGTTTTTGGAAATTGTTTGGCTTTGCCTGTCATTTCATTCTGATATTTCCTGTCTGTCCTTTGATCTTACTGTCATTTGGGGATGTAATAGGTTTTGTTATTGCAAAAGGATTGTTAACCTATTTTGGCTGTTGGAAGAGGCCTTTAGGGGTTCCGATTCATTCCGACATGGCCATTTGAATTTTGAGAGCACCCTGCACATTCAGCAACGACCTAATCAATCACAATTTTAGGTGCTCCTACACTACTTAAATATTTTCCACAATCTTTTCAACCACCTCTTTCAGATTAAATGAGGTCTTTGGTGGATTTTGCACTTTAGTTTCTCTTCTGCAAAAGATGCAAAACATCTCTTTTTAATTGAGAAAAAGGCCCCGCTGGGATTTGAACCCAGGATCTCCTGTTTACGAGACAGGCGCTTTACCACTAAGCTACGGAGCCAGCTTCTATGAAAACTTTAGTTAAGGATTGGCATAGTAGTCTGACCTGACTGCTTGGGCTTAACACTCCCATAAGCTACTGTTACCCTCCAAAACCTGCTAATCTCACTGATTTGTCCTTCTCCTCCTGAATGAAGTCCCCAACAAATATGCCTTTGTCATGTTTGAAATGAACAGACAAATTCTAGCAATTCACAACATCAAGCTCACAGAGTTTGACTTGCTGATTTCTCCATGTGTAAGGCACACTGCCATCACATTTCTGCCTACCTTATCTCTTAGTGGAGTTTACATTGTGTTTAGCAGATAAATGCTTGAAAGATATTGTCAAAAGGCCCCGCTGGGATTTGAACCCAGGATCTCCTGTTTACTAGACAGGCGCTTTGCCAACTAAGCCACGGAGCCAGCTGCTATGGACAGAACGAAAACCCTTTAAAACTCAGAGAGGGCTAATCAATAACACCGCAATGTATGTGTTTGTTAGTATCAGACTTATTTGTATGCAGTTACATATGTGAACAAGGACTTCTGAATTTAGCTTATAGCCCACCAATTAATCAGGGTTCCTGTGCTCAATGAATTCCCTTAACAGGCCCATTTGGAATAGTACATCATTATATACTAAGGTTAATTGACTTAGTTTTTGGAAATTGTTTGGCTTTGCCTGTCATTTCATTCTGATAGTTCATGTCTATCCTTTTATCTTACTGTCATCTGGGGATGTAATAGGTTTTGTTATCGCAAAAGGATTGTTAACCTATTTTGGCTGTGGGAAGAGGCCTTTAGGGGTTCCGATTCATTCCGACATGGCCATTTGAATTTTGAGAGCACCCTGCACATTCAGCAACGACCTAATCAATCACAATTTTAGGTGCTCCTACACTACTTAAATATTTTCCACAATCTTTTCAACCACCTCTTTCAGATTAAATGAGGTCTTTGGTGGATTTTGCACTTTAGTTTCTCTTCTGCAAAAGATGCAAAACATCTCTTTTTAATTGAGAAAAAGGCCCCGCTGGGATTTGAACCCAGGATCTCCTGTTTACGAGACAGGCGCTTTACCACTAAGCTACGGAGCCAGCTTCTATGAAAACTTTAGTTAAGGATTGGCATAGTAGTCTGACCTGACTGCTTGGGCTTAACACTCCCATAAGCTACTGTTACCCTCCAAAACCTGCTTATCTCACTGGTTTGTCCTTCTCCTCCTGAATGAAGTCCCTGACAAATATGCCTTTGTCATGTTTCAAATGAACAGACAAATTCTAGCAATTCACAACATCAAGCTCACAGAGTTTGACTTGCTGATTTCTCCATGTGTAAGGCACACTGCCATCACATTTCTGCCTACCTTATCTCTTAGTGGAGTTTACATTGTGTTTAGCAGATAAATGCCTGAAAAATATTGTCAAAAGGCCCCGCTGGGATTTGAACCCAGGATCTCCTGTTTACTAGACAGGCGCTTTGCCAACTAAGCCACGGAGCCAGCTGCTATGGACAGAACGAAAACCCTTTAAAACTCAGAGAGGGCTAATCAATAACACCGCAATGTATGTGTTTGTTAGTATCAGACTTATTTGTATGCAGTCACATATGTGAATAAGGACTTCTGAATTTAGCTTATAGCCCACCAATTTATCAGGGTTCCTGTGCTCAATGAATTCCCTTAACAGGCCCATTTGGAATAGTACATCCTTATATACTAAGGTTAATTGACTTAGTTTTTGGAAATTGTTTGGCTTTGCCTGTCATTTCATTCTGATAGTTCATGTCTATCCTTTTATCTTACTGTCATCTGGGGATGTAATAGGTTTTGTTATCGCAAAAGGATTGTTAACCTATTTTGGCTGTGGGAAGAGGCCTTTAGGGGTTCCGATTCATTCCGACATGGCCATTTGAATTTTGAGAGCACCCTGCACATTCAGCAACGACCTAATCAATCACAATTTTAGGTGCTCCTACACTACTTAAATATTTTCCACAATCTTTTCAACCACCTCTTTCAGATTAAATGAGGTCTTTGGTGGATTTTGCACTTTAGTTTCTCTTCTGCAAAAGATGCAAAACATCTCTTTTTAATTGAGAAAAAGGCCCCGCTGGGATTTGAACCCAGGATCTCCTGTTTACGAGACAGGCGCTTTACCACTAAGCTACGGAGCCAGCTTCTATGAAAACTTTAGTTAAGGATTGGCATAGTAGTCTGACCTGACTGCTTGGGCTTAACACTCCCATAAGCTACTGTTACCCTCCAAAACCTGCTAATCTCACTGATTTGTCCTTCTCCTCCTGAATGAAGTCCCTGACAAATATGCCTTTGTCATGTTTGAAATGAACAGACAAATTCTAGCAATTCACAACATCAAACTCACAGAGTTTGACTTGCTGATTTCTCCATGTGTAAGGCGCACTGTCATCACATGTCTGCCTACCTTATCTCTTAGTGGAGTTTACATTGTGTTTAGCAGATAAATGCCTGAAAAATATTGTCAAAAGGCCCCGCTGGGATTTGAACCCAGGATCTCCTGTTTACTAGACAGGCGCTTTGCCAACTAAGCCACGGAGCCAGCTGCTATGGACAGAACGAAAACCCTTTAAAACTCAGAGAGGGCTAATCAATAACACCGCAATGTATGTGTTTGTTAGTATCAGACTTATTTGTATGCAGTTACATATGTGAACAAGGACTTCTGAATTTAGCTTATAGCCCACCAATTAATCAGGGTTCCTGTGCTCAATGAATTCCCTTAACAGGCCCATTTGGAATAGTACATCATTATATACTAAGGTTAATTGACTTAGTTTTTGGAAATTGTTTGGCTTTGCCTGTCATTTCATTCTGATAGTTCATGTCTGTCCTTTTATCTTGCTGTCATCTGGGGATGTAATAGGTTTTGTTATTGCAAAAGGATTGTTAACCTATTTTGGCTGTTGGAAGAGGCCTTGAGGGGTTCCGATTCATTCCGACATGGCCATTTGAATTTTGAGAGCACCCTGCACATTCAGCAACGACCTAATCAATCACAATTTTAGGTGCTCCTACACTACTTAAATATTTTCTACAATCTTTTCAACCACCGCTTTCAGATTAAATGAGGTCTTTGGTGGATTTTGCACTTTAGTTTCTCTTCTGCAAAAGATGCAAAACATCTCTTTTTAATTGATAAAAAGGCCCCGCTGGGATTTGAACCCAGGATCTCCTGTTTACGAGACAGGCGCTTTACCACTAAGCTACGGAGCCAGCTTCTATGAAAACTTTAGTTAAGGATTGGCATAGTAGTCTGACCTGACTGCTTGGGCTTAACACTCCCATAAGCTACTGTTACTCTCCAAAACCTCCTTATCTCATTGGTTTGTCCTTCTCCTCCTGAATAAAGTCCCTGACAAATATGCCTTTGTCATGTTTGAAATGAACAGACAAATTCTAGCAATTCACAACATCAAACTCACAGAGTTTGACTTGCTGATTTCTCCATGTGTAAGGCGCACTGTCATCACATGTCTGCCTACCTTATCTCTTAGTGGAGTTTACATTGTGTTTAGCAGATAAATGCCTGAAAAATATTGTCAAAAGGCCCCGCTGGGATTTGAACCCAGGATCTCCTGTTTACTAGACAGGCGCTTTGCCAACTAAGCCACGGAGCCAGCTGCTATGGACAGAACGAAAACCCTTTAAAACTCAGAGAGGGCTAATCAATAACACCGCAATGTATGTGTTTGTTAGTATCAGACTTATTTGTATGCAGTCACATATGTGAATAAGGACTTCTGAATTTAGCTTATAGCCCACCAATTTATCAGGGTTCCTGTGCTCAATGAATTCCCTTAACAGGCCCATTTGGAATAGTACATCCTTATATACTAAGGTTAATTGACTTAGTTTTTCGAAATTGTTTGGCTTTGCCTGTCATTTCATTCTGATAGTTCATGTCTATCCTTTTATCTTACTGTCATCTGGGGATGTAATAGGTTTTGTTATCGCAAAAGGATTGTTAACCTATTTTGGCTGTGGGAAGAGGCCTTTAGGGGTTCCGATTCATTCCGACATGGCCATTTGAATTTTGAGAGCACCCTGCACATTCAGCAACGACCTAATCAATCACAATTTTAGGTGCTCCTACACTACTTAAATATTTTCCACAATCTTTTCAACTACCTCTTTCAGATTAAATGAGGTCTTTGGTGGATTTTGCACTTTAGTTTCTCTTCTGCAAAAGATGCAAAACATCTCTTTTTAATTGAGAAAAAGGCCCCGCTGGGATTTGAACCCAGGATCTCCTGTTTACGAGACAGGCGCTTTACCACTAAGCTACGGAGCCAGCTTCTATGAAACCTTTAGTTAAGGATTGGCATAGTAGTCTGACCTGACTGCTTGGGCTTAACACTCCCATAAGCTACTGTTACCCTCCAAAACCTGCTTATCTCACTGGTTTGTCCTTCTCCTCCTGAATGAAGTCCCTGACAAATATGCCTTTGTCATGTTTGAAATGAACAGACAAATTCTAGCAATTCACAGAGTTTGACTTGCTGATTTCTCCATGTGTAAGGTACACTGCCATCACATTTCTGCCTACCTTATCTCTTAGTGGAGTTTACATTGTGTTTAGCAGATAAATGCTTGAAAAATATTGTCAAAAGGCCCTGCTGGGATTTGAACCCAGGATCTCCTGTTTACTAGACAGGCGCTTTGCCAACTAAGCCACGGAGCCAGCTGCTATGGACAGAACGAAAACCCTTTAAAACTCAGAGAGGGCTAATCAATAACACCGCAATGTATGTGTTTGTTAGTATCAGACTTATTTTTTATGCAGTTACATATGTGAACAAGGACTTCTGAATTTAGCTTATAGCCCACCAATTAATCAGGGTTCCTGTGCTCAATGAATTCCCTTAACAGGCCCATTTGGAATAGTACATCATTATATACTAAGGTTAATTGACTTAGTTTTTGGAAATTGTTTGGCTTTGCCTGTCATTTCATTCTGATAGTTCATGTCTGTCCTTTTATCTTACTGTCATCTGGGGATGTAATAGGTTTTGTTATCGCAAAAGGATTGTTAACCTATTTTGGCTGTGGGAAGAGGCCTTTAGGGGTTCCGATTCATTCCGACATGGCCATTTGAATTTTGAGAGCACCCTGCACATTCAGCAACGACCTAATCAATCACAATTTTAGGTGCTCCTACACTACTTAAATATTTTCCACAATCTTTTCAACCACCTCTTTCAGATTAAATGAGGTCTTTGGTGGATTTTTGCACTTTAGTTTCTCTTCTGCAAAAGATGCAAAACATCTCTTTTTAATTGAGAAAAAGGCCCCGCTGGGATTTGAACCCAGGATCTCCTGTTTACGAGACAGGCGCTTTACCACTAAGCTACGGAGCCAGCTTCTATGAAAACTTTAGTTAAGGATTGGCATAGTAGTCTGACCTGACTGCTTGGGCTTAACACTCCCATAAGCTACTGTTACCCTCCTAAACCTGCTTATCTCATTGGTTTGTCCTTCTCCTCCTGAATGAAGTCCCTGACAAATATGCCTTTGTCATGTTTCAAATGAACAGACACATCCTAGCTATTCACAACATCAAACTCACAGAGTTTGACTTGCTGATTTCTCCATGTGTAAGGCACACTGCCATCACATGTCTGCCTACCTTATCACTTAGTGGAGTTTACATTGTGTTTAGCAGATAAATGCTTGAAAGATATTGTCAAAAGGCCCCGCTGGGATTTGAACCCAGGATCTCCTGTTTACTAGACAGGCGCTTTGCCAACTAAGCCACGGAGCCAGCTGCTATGGACAGAACGAAAACCCTTTAAAACTCAGAGAGGGCTAATCAATAACACCGCAATGTATGTGTTTGTTAGTATCAGACTTATTTGTATGCAGTTACATATGTGAACAAGGACTTCTGAATTTAGCTTATAGCCCACCAATTAATCAGGGTTCCTGTGCTCAATGAATTCCCCTAACAGGCCCATTTGGAATAGTACATCATTATATACTAAGGTTAATTGACTTAGTTTTTGGAAATTGTTTGGCTTTGCCTGTCATTTCATTCTGATATTTCCTGTCTGTCCTTTGATCTTACTGTCATTTGGGGATGTAATAGGTTTTGTTATTGCAAAAGGATTGTTAACCTATTTTGGCTGTTGGAAGAGGCCTTTAGGGGTTCCGATTCATTCCGACATGGCCATTTGAATTTTGAGAGCACCCTGCACATTCAGCAACGACCTAATCAATCACAATTTTAGGTGCTCCTACACTACTTAAATATTTTCCACAATCTTTTCAACCACCTCTTTCAGATTAAATGAGGTCTTTGGTGGATTTTGCACTTTAGTTTCTCTTCTGCAAAAGATGCAAAACATCTCTTTTTAATTGAGAAAAAGGCCCCGCTGGGATTTGAACCCAGGATCTCCTGTTTACGAGACAGGCGCTTTACCACTAAGCTACGGAGCCAGCTTCTATGAAAACTTTAGTTAAGGATTGGCATAGTAGTCTGACCTGACTGCTTGGGCTTAACACTCCCATAAGCTACTGTTACCCTCCAAAACCTGCTAATCTCACTGATTTGTCCTTCTCCTCCTGAATGAAGTCCCCAACAAATATGCCTTTGTCATGTTTGAAATGAACAGACAAATTCTAGCAATTCACAACATCAAGCTCACAGAGTTTGACTTGCTGATTTCTCCATGTGTAAGGCACACTGCCATCACATTTCTGCCTACCTTATCTCTTAGTGGAGTTTACATTGTGTTTAGCAGATAAATGCTTGAAAGATATTGTCAAAAGGCCCCGCTGGGATTTGAACCCAGGATCTCCTGTTTACTAGACAGGCGCTTTGCCAACTAAGCCACGGAGCCAGCTGCTATGGACAGAACGAAAACCCTTTAAAACTCAGAGAGGGCTAATCAATAACACCGCAATGTATGTGTTTGTTAGTATCAGACTTATTTGTATGCAGTTACATATGTGAACAAGGACTTCTGAATTTAGCTTATAGCCCACCAATTAATCAGGGTTCCTGTGCTCA
This sequence comes from Alentia gelatinosa, assembly GCA_950022655.1. Taxonomy (NCBI): domain Eukaryota; kingdom Metazoa; phylum Annelida; class Polychaeta; order Phyllodocida; family Polynoidae; genus Alentia; species Alentia gelatinosa. The sequence continues at coordinate 111,900,719 of OX465582.1, forward strand.
ATGAATTCCCTTAACAGGCCCATTTGGAATAGTACATCATTATATACTAAGGTTAATTGACTTAGTTTTTGGAAATTGTTTGGCTTTGCCTGTCATTTCATTCTGATAGTTCATGTCTATCCTTTTATCTTACTGTCATCTGGGGATGTAATAGGTTTTGTTATCGCAAAAGGATTGTTAACCTATTTTGGCTGTGGGAAGAGGCCTTTAGGGGTTCCGATTCATTCCGACATGGCCATTTGAATTTTGAGAGCACCCTGCACATTCAGCAACGACCTAATCAATCACAATTTTAGGTGCTCCTACACTACTTAAATATTTTCCACAATCTTTTCAACCACCTCTTTCAGATTAAATGAGGTCTTTGGTGGATTTTGCACTTTAGTTTCTCTTCTGCAAAAGATGCAAAACATCTCTTTTTAATTGAGAAAAAGGCCCCGCTGGGATTTGAACCCAGGATCTCCTGTTTACGAGACAGGCGCTTTACCACTAAGCTACGGAGCCAGCTTCTATGAAAACTTTAGTTAAGGATTGGCATAGTAGTCTGACCTGACTGCTTGGGCTTAACACTCCCATAAGCTACTGTTACCCTCCAAAACCTGCTTATCTCACTGGTTTGTCCTTCTCCTCCTGAATGAAGTCCCTGACAAATATGCCTTTGTCATGTTTCAAATGAACAGACAAATTCTAGCAATTCACAACATCAAGCTCACAGAGTTTGACTTGCTGATTTCTCCATGTGTAAGGCACACTGCCATCACATTTCTGCCTACCTTATCTCTTAGTGGAGTTTACATTGTGTTTAGCAGATAAATGCCTGAAAAATATTGTCAAAAGGCCCCGCTGGGATTTGAACCCAGGATCTCCTGTTTACTAGACAGGCGCTTTGCCAACTAAGCCACGGGGCCAGCTGCTATGGACAGAACGAAAACCCTTTAAAACTCAGAGAGGGCTAATCAATAACACCGCAATGTATGTGTTTGTTAGTATCAGACTTATTTGTATGCAGTCACATATGTGAATAAGGACTTCTGAATTTAGCTTATAGCCCACCAATTTATCAGGGTTCCTGTGCTCAATGAATTCCCTTAACAGGCCCATTTGGAATAGTACATCCTTATATACTAAGGTTAATTGACTTAGTTTTTGGAAATTGTTTGGCTTTGCCTGTCATTTCATTCTGATAGTTCATGTCTATCCTTTTATCTTACTGTCATCTGGGGATGTAATAGGTTTTGTTATCGCAAAAGGATTGTTAACCTATTTTGGCTGTGGGAAGAGGCCTTTAGGGGTTCCGATTCATTCCGACATGGCCATTTGAATTTTGAGAGCACCCTGCACATTCAGCAACGACCTAATCAATCACAATTTTAGGTGCTCCTACACTACTTAAATATTTTCCACAATCTTTTCAACCACCTCTTTCAGATTAAATGAGGTCTTTGGTGGATTTTGCACTTTAGTTTCTCTTCTGCAAAAGATGCAAAACATCTCTTTTTAATTGAGAAAAAGGCCCCGCTGGGATTTGAACCCAGGATCTCCTGTTTACGAGACAGGCGCTTTACCACTAAGCTACGGAGCCAGCTTCTATGAAAACTTTAGTTAAGGATTGGCATAGTAGTCTGACCTGACTGCTTGGGCTTAACACTCCCATAAGCTACTGTTACCCTCCAAAACCTGCTTATCTCACTGGTTTGTCCTTCTCCTCCTGAATGAAGTCCCTGACAAATATGCCTTTGTCATGTTTGAAATGAACAGACAAATTCTAGCAATTCACAACATCAAGCTCACAGAGTTTGACTTGCTGATTTCTCCATGTGTAAGGCACACTGCCATCACATTTCTGCCTACCTTATCTCTTAGTGGAGTTTACATTGTGTTTAGCAGATAAATGCTTGAAAGATATTGTCAAAAGGCCCCGCTGGGATTTGAACCCAGGATCTCCTGTTTACTAGACAGGCGCTTTGCCAACTAAGCCACGGAGCCAGCTGCTATGGACAGAACGAAAACCCTTTAAAACTCAGAGAGGGCTAATCAATAACACCGCAATGTATGTGTTTGTTAGTATCAGACTTATTTGTATGCAGTTACATATGTGAACAAGGACTTCTGAATTTAGCTTATAGCCCACCAATTAATCAGGGTTCCTGTGCTCAATGAATTCCCTTAACAGGCCCATTTGGAATAGTACATCATTATATACTAAGGTTAATTGACTTAGTTTTTGGAAATTGTTTGGCTTTGCCTGTCATTTCATTCTGATAGTTCATGTCTGTCCTTTTATCTTACTGTCATCTGGGGATGTAATAGGTTTTGTTATTGCAAAAGGATTGTTAACCTATTTTGGCTGTTGGAAGAGGCCTTTAGGGGTTCCGATTCATTCCGACATGGCCATTTGAATTTTGAGAGCACCCTGCACATTCAGCAACGACCTAATCAATCACAATTTTAGGTGCTCCTACACTACTTAAATATTTTCCACAATCTTTTCAACCACCTCTTTCAGATTAAATGAGGTCTTTGGTGGATTTTGCACTTTAGTTTCTCTTCTGCAAAAGATGCAAAACATCTCTTTTTAATTGAGAAAAAGGCCCCGCTGGGATTTGAACCCAGGATCTCCTGTTTACGAGACAGGCGCTTTACCACTAAGCTACGGAGCCAGCTTCTATGAAAACTTTAGTTAAGGATTGGCATAGTAGTCTGACCTGACTGCTTGGGCTTAACACTCCCATAAGCTACTGTTACCCTCCAAAACCTGCTAATCTCACTGATTTGTCCTTCTCCTCCTGAATGAAGTCCCTGACAAATATGCCTTTGTCATGTTTGAAATGAACAGACAAATTCTAGCAATTCACAACATCAAACTCACAGAGTTTGACTTGCTGATTTCTCCATGTGTAAGGCGCACTGTCATCACATGTCTGCCTACCTTATCTCTTAGTGGAGTTTACATTGTGTTTAGCAGATAAATGCCTGAAAAATATTGTCAAAAGGCCCCGCTGGGATTTGAACCCAGGATCTCCTGTTTACTAGACAGGCGCTTTGCCAACTAAGCCACGGAGCCAGCTGCTATGGACAGAACGAAAACCCTTTAAAACTCAGAGAGGGCTAATCAATAACACCGCAATGTATGTGTTTGTTAGTATCAGACTTATTTGTATGCAGTTACATATGTGAACAAGGACTTCTGAATTTAGCTTATAGCCCACCAATTAATCAGGGTTCCTGTGCTCAATGAATTCCCTTAACAGGCCCATTTGGAATAGTACATCATTATATACTAAGGTTAATTGACTTAGTTTTTGGAAATTGTTTGGCTTTGCCTGTCATTTCATTCTGATAGTTCATGTCTGTCCTTTTATCTTGCTGTCATCTGGGGATGTAATAGGTTTTGTTATCGCAAAAGGATTGTTAACCTATTTTGGCTGTGGGAAGAGGCCTTTAGGGGTTCCGATTCATTCCGACATGGCCATTTGAATTTTGAGAGCACCCTGCACATTCAGCAACGACCTAATCAATCACAATTTTAGGTGCTCCTACACTACTTAAATATTTTCCACAATCTTTTCAACCACCTCTTTCAGATTAAATGAGGTCTTTGGTGGATTTTGCACTTTAGTTTCTCTTCTGCAAAAGATGCAAAACATCTCTTTTTAATTGAGAAAAAGGCCCCGCTGGGATTTGAACCCAGGATCTCCTGTTTACGAGACAGGCGCTTTACCACTAAGCTACGGAGCCAGCTTCTATGAAAACTTTAGTTAAGGATTGGCATAGTAGTCTGACCTGACTGCTTGGGCTTAACACTCCCATAAGCTACTGTTACCCTCCAAAACCTGCTTATCTCACTGGTTTGTCCTTCTCCTCCTGAATGAAGTCCCTGACAAATATGCCTTTGTCATGTTTGAAATGAACAGACAAATTCTAGCAATTCACAACATCAAGCTCACAGAGTTTGACTTGCTGATTTCTCCATGTGTAAGGCACACTGCCATCACATTTCTGCCTACCTTATCTCTTAGTGGAGTTTACATTGTGTTTAGCAGATAAATGCTTGAAAGATATTGTCAAAAGGCCCCGCTGGGATTTGAACCCAGGATCTCCTGTTTACTAGACAGGCGCTTTGCCAACTAAGCCACGGAGCCAGCTGCTATGGACAGAACGAAAACCCTTTAAAACTCAGAGAGGGCTAATCAATAACACCGCAATGTATGTGTTTGTTAGTATCAGACTTATTTGTATGCAGTTACATATGTGAACAAGGACTTCTGAATTTAGCTTATAGCCCACCAATTAATCAGGGTTCCTGTGCTCAATGAATTCCCTTAACAGGCCCATTTGGAATAGTACATCATTATATACTAAGGTTAATTGACTTAGTTTTTGGAAATTGTTTGGCTTTGCCTGTCATTTCATTCTGATAGTTCATGTCTGTCCTTTTATCTTACTGTCATCTGGGGATGTAATAGGTTTTGTTATTGCAAAAGGATTGTTAACCTATTTTGGCTGTTGGAAGAGGCCTTTAGGGGTTCCGATTCATTCCGACATGGCCATTTGAATTTTGAGAGCACCTTGCACATTCAGCAACGACCTAATCAATCACAATTTTAGGTGCTCCTACACTACTTAAATATTTTCCACAATCTTTTCAACCACCTCTTTCAGATTAAATGAGGTCTTTGGTGGATTTTGCACTTTAGTTTCTCTTCTGCAAAAGATGCAAAACATCTCTTTTTAATTGAGAAAAAGGCCCCGCTGGGATTTGAACCCAGGATCTCCTGTTTACGAGACAGGCGCTTTACCACTAAGCTACGGAGCCAGCTTCTATGAAAACTTTAGTTAAGGATTGGCATAGTAGTCTGACCTGACTGCTTGGGCTTAACACTCCCATAAGCTACTGTTACCCTCCAAAACCTGCTAATCTCACTGATTTGTCCTTCTCCTCCTGAATGAAGTCCCTGACAAATATGCCTTTGTCATGTTTGAAATGAACAGACAAATTCTAGCAATTCACAACATCAAACTCACAGAGTTTGACTTGCTGATTTCTCCATGTGTAAGGCGCACTGTCATCACATGTCTGCCTACCTTATCTCTTAGTGGAGTTTACATTGTGTTTAGCAGATAAATGCCTGAAAAATATTGTCAAAAGGCCCCGCTGGGATTTGAACCCAGGATCTCCTGTTTACTAGACAGGCGCTTTGCCAACTAAGCCACGGAGCCAGCTGCTATGGACAGAACGAAAACCCTTTAAAACTCAGAGAGGGCTAATCAATAACACCGCAATGTATGTGTTTGTTAGTATCAGACTTATTTGTATGCAGTTACATATGTGAACAAGGACTTCTGAATTTAGCTTATAGCCCACCAATTAATCAGGGTTCCTGTGCTCAATGAATTCCCTTAACAGGCCCATTTGGAATAGTACATCATTATATACTAAGGTTAATTGACTTAGTTTTTGGAAATTGTTTGGCTTTGCCTGTCATTTCATTCTGATAGTTCATGTCTGTCCTTTTATCTTGCTGTCATCTGGGGATGTAATAGGTTTTGTTATCGCAAAAGGATTGTTAACCTATTTTGGCTGTGGGAAGAGGCCTTTAGGGGTTCCGATTCATTCCGACATGGCCATTTGAATTTTGAGAGCACCCTGCACATTCAGCAACGACCTAATCAATCACAATTTTAGGTGCTCCTACACTACTTAAATATTTTCCACAATCTTTTCAACCACCTCTTTCAGATTAAATGAGGTCTTTGGTGGATTTTGCACTTTAGTTTCTCTTCTGCAAAAGATGCAAAACATCTCTTTTTAATTGAGAAAAAGGCCCCGCTGGGATTTGAACCCAGGATCTCCTGTTTACGAGACAGGCGCTTTACCACTAAGCTACGGAGCCAGCTTCTATGAAAACTTTAGTTAAGGATTGGCATAGTAGTCTGACCTGACTGCTTGGGCTTAACACTCCCATAAGCTACTGTTACCCTCCAAAACCTGCTAATCTCACTGATTTGTCCTTCTCCTCCTGAATGAAGTCCCTGACAAATATGCCTTTGTCATGTTTGAAATGAACAGACAAATTCTAGCAATTCACAACATCAAACTCACAGAGTTTGACTTGCTGATTTCTCCATGTGTAAGGCGCACTGTCATCACATGTCTACCTACCTTATCTCTTAGTGGAGTTTACATTGTGTTTAGCAGATAAATGCCTGAAAAATATTGTCAAAAGGCCCCGCTGGGATTTGAACCCAGGATCTCCTGTTTACTAGACAGGCGCTTTGCCAACTAAGCCACGGAGCCAGCTGCTATGGACAGAACGAAAACCCTTTAAAACTCAGAGAGGGCTAATCAATAACACCGCAATGTATGTGTTTGTTAGTATCAGACTTATTTGTATGCAGTTACATATGTGAACAAGGACTTCTGAATTTAGCTTATAGCCCACCAATTAATCAGGGTTCCTGTGCTCAATGAATTCCCTTAACAGGCCCATTTGGAATAGTACATCATTATATACTAAGGTTAATTGACTTAGTTTTTCGAAATTGTTTGGCTTTGCCTGTCATTTCATTCTGATAGTTCATGTCTGTCCTTTTATCTTGCTGTCATCTGGGGATGTAATAGGTTTTGTTATTGCAAAAGGATTGTTAACCTATTTTGGCTGTTGGAAGAGGCCTTGAGGGGTTCCGATTCATTCCGACATGGCCATTTGAATTTTGAGAGCACCCTGCACATTCAGCAACGACCTAATCAATCACAATTTTAGGTGCTCCTACACTACTTAAATATTTTCTACAATCTTTTCAACCACCGCTTTCAGATTAAATGAGGTCTTTGGTGGATTTTGCACTTTAGTTTCTCTTCTGCAAAAGATGCAAAACATCTCTTTTTAATTGATAAAAAGGCCCCGCTGGGATTTGAACCCAGGATCTCCTGTTTACGAGACAGGCGCTTTACCACTAAGCTACGGAGCCAGCTTCTATGAAAACTTTAGTTAAGGATTGGCATAGTAGTCTGACCTGACTGCTTGGGCTTAACACTCCCATAAGCTACTGTTACTCTCCAAAACCTCCTTATCTCATTGGTTTGTCCTTCTCCTCCTGAATAAAGTCCCTGACAAATATGCCTTTGTCATGTTTGAAATGAACAGACAAATTCTAGCAATTCACAACATCAAACTCACAGAGTTTGACTTGCTGATTTCTCCATGTGTAAGGCGCACTGTCATCACATGTCTGCCTACCTTATCTCTTAGTGGAGTTTACATTGTGTTTAGCAGATAAATGCCTGAAAAATATTGTCAAAAGGCCCCGCTGGGATTTGAACCCAGGATCTCCTGTTTACTAGACAGGCGCTTTGCCAACTAAGCCACGGAGCCAGCTGCTATGGACAGAACGAAAACCCTTTAAAACTCAGAGAGGGCTAATCAATAACACCGCAATGTATGTGTTTGTTAGTATCAGACTTATTTGTATGCAGTCACATATGTGAATAAGGACTTCTGAATTTAGCTTATAGCCCACCAATTTATCAGGGTTCCTGTGCTCAATGAATTCCCTTAACAGGCCCATTTGGAATAGTACATCCTTATATACTAAGGTTAATTGACTTAGTTTTTCGAAATTGTTTGGCTTTGCCTGTCATTTCATTCTGATAGTTCATGTCTATCCTTTTATCTTACTGTCATCTGGGGATGTAATAGGTTTTGTTATCGCAAAAGGATTGTTAACCTATTTTGGCTGTTGGAAGAGGCCTTTAGGGGTTCCGATTCATTCCGACATGGCCATTTGAATTTTGAGAGCACCCTGCACATTCAGCAACGACCTAATCAATCACAATTTTAGGTGCTCCTACACTACTTAAATATTTTCCACAATCTTTTCAACCACCTCTTTCAGATTAAATGAGGTCTTTGGTGGATTTTGCACTTTAGTTTCTCTTCTGCAAAAGATGCAAAACATCTCTTTTTAATTGAGAAAAAGGCCCCGCTGGGATTTGAACCCAGGATCTCCTGTTTACGAGACAGGCGCTTTACCACTAAGCTACGGAGCCAGCTTCTATGAAAACTTTAGTTAAGGATTGGCATAGTAGTCTGACCTGACTGCTTGGGCTTAACACTCCCATAAGCTACTGTTACCCTCCAAAACCTGCTAATCTCACTGATTTGTCCTTCTCCTCCTGAATGAAGTCCCTGACAAATATGCCTTTGTCATGTCTGAAATGAACAGACAAATTCTAGCAATTCACAACATCAAACTCACAGAGTTTGACTTGCTGATTTCTCCATGTGTAAGGCGCACTGTCATCACATGTCTGCCTACCTTATCTCTTAGTGGAGTTTACATTGTGTTTAGCAGATAAATGCCTGAAAAATATTGTCAAAAGGCCCCGCTGGGATTTGAACCCAGGATCTCCTGTTTACTAGACAGGCGCTTTGCCAACTAAGCCACGGAGCCAGCTGCTATGGACAGAACGAAAACCCTTTAAAACTCAGAGAGGGCTAATCAATAACACCGCAATGTATGTGTTTGTTAGTATCAGACTTATTTGTATGCAGTTACATATGTGAACAAGGACTTCTGAATTTAGCTTATAGCCCACCAATTAATCAGGGTTCCTGTGCTCAATGAATTCCCTTAACAGGCCCATTTGGAATAGTACATCATTATATACTAAGGTTAATTGACTTAGTTTTTGGAAATTGTTTGGCTTTGCCTGTCATTTCATTCTGATAGTTCATGTCTGTCCTTTTATCTTACTGTCATCTGGGGATGTAATAGGTTTTGTTATTGCAAAAGGATTGTTAACCTATTTTGGCTGTTGGAAGAGGCCTTGAGGGGTTCCGATTCATTCCGACATGGCCATTTGAATTTTGAGAGCACCCTGCACATTCAGCAACGACCTAATCAATCACAATTTTAGGTGCTCCTACACTACTTAAATATTTTCTACAATCTTTTCAACCACCGCTTTCAGATTAAATGAGGTCTTTGGTGGATTTTGCACTTTAGTTTCTCTTCTGCAAAAGATGCAAAACATCTCTTTTTAATTGATAAAAAGGCCCTGCTGGGATTTGAACCCAGGATCTCCTGTTTACGAGACAGGCGCTTTACCACTAAGCTACGGAGCCAGCTTCTATGAAAACTTTAGTTAAGGATTGGCATAGTAGTCTGACCTGACTGCTTGGGCTTAACACTCCCATAAGCTACTGTTACTCTCCAAAACCTCCTTATCTCATTGGTTTGTCCTTCTCCTCCTGAATAAAGTCCCTGACAAATATGCCTTTGTCATGTTTGAAATGAACAGACAAATTCTAGCAATTCACAACATCAAACTCACAGAGTTTGACTTGCTGATTTCTCCATGTGTAAGGCGCACTGTCATCACATGTCTGCCTACCTTATCTCTTAGTGGAGTTTACATTGTGTTTAGCAGATAAATGCCTGAAAAATATTGTCAAAAGGCCCCGCTGGGATTTGAACCCAGGATCTCCTGTTTACTAGACAGGCGCTTTGCCAACTAAGCCACGGAGCCAGCTGCTATGGACAGAACGAAAACCCTTTAAAACTCAGAGAGGGCTAATCAATAACACCGCAATGTATGTGTTTGTTAGTATCAGACTTATTTGTATGCAGTCACATATGTGAATAAGGACTTCTGAATTTAGCTTATAGCCCACCAATTTATCAGGGTTCCTGTGCTCAATGAATTCCCTTAACAGGCCCATTTGGAATAGTACATCCTTATATACTAAGGTTAATTGACTTAGTTTTTCGAAATTGTTTGGCTTTGCCTGTCATTTCATTCTGATAGTTCATGTCTATCCTTTTATCTTACTGTCATCTGGGGATGTAATAGGTTTTGTTATCGCAAAAGGATTGTTAACCTATTTTGGCTGTGGGAAGAGGCCTTTAGGGGTTCCGATTCATTCCGACATGGCCATTTGAATTTTGAGAGCACCCTGCACATTCAGCAACGACCTAATCAATCACAATTTTAGGTGCTCCTACACTACTTAAATATTTTCCACAATCTTTTCAACTACCTCTTTCAGATTAAATGAGGTCTTTGGTGGATTTTGCACTTTAGTTTCTCTTCTGCAAAAGATGCAAAACATCTCTTTTTAATTGAGAAAAAGGCCCCGCTGGGATTTGAACCCAGGATCTCCTGTTTACGAGACAGGCGCTTTACCACTAAGCTACGGAGCCAGCTTCTATGAAAACTTTAGTTAAGGATTGGCATAGTAGTCTGACCTGACTGCTTGGGCTTAACACTCCCATAAGCTACTGTTACCCTCCAAAACCTGCTTATCTCACTGGTTTGTCCTTCTCCTCCTGAATGAAGTCCCTGACAAATATGCCTTTGTCATGTTTCAAATGAACAGACAAATTCTAGCAATTCACAACATCAAGCTCACAGAGTTTGACTTGCTGATTTCTCCATGTGTAAGGCACACTGCCATCACATTTCTGCCTACCTTATCTCTTAGTGGAGTTTACATTGTGTTTAGCAGATAAATGCTTGAAAAATATTGTCAAAAGGCCCTGCTGGGATTTGAACCCAGGATCTCCTGTTTACTAGACAGGCGCTTTGCCAACTAAGCCACGGAGCCAGCTGCTATGGACAGAACGAAAACCCTTTAAAACTCAGAGAGGGCTAATCAATAACACCGCAATGTATGTGTTTGTTAGTATCAGACTTATTTTTTATGCAGTTACATATGTGAACAAGGACTTCTGAATTTAGCTTATAGCCCACCAATTAATCAGGGTTCCTGTGCTCAATGAATTCCCTTAACAGGCCCATTTGGAATAGTACATCATTATATACTAAGGTTAATTGACTTAGTTTTTGGAAATTGTTTGGCTTTGCCTGTCATTTCATTCTGATAGTTCATGTCTGTCCTTTTATCTTACTGTCATCTGGGGATGTAATAGGTTTTGTTATTGCAAAAGGATTGTTAACCTATTTTGGCTGTTGGAAGAGGCCTTGAGGGGTTCCGATTCATTCCGACATGGCCATTTGAATTTTGAGAGCACCCTGCACATTCAGCAACGACCTAATCAATCACAATTTTAGGTGCTCCTACACTACTTAAATATTTTCCACAATCTTTTCAACCACCTCTTTCAGATTAAATGAGGTCTTTGGTGGATTTTGCACTTTAGTTTCTCTTCTGCAAAAGATGCAAAACATCTCTTTTTAATTGAGAAAAAGGGCCCGCTGGGATTTGAACCCAGGATCTCCTGTTTACGAGACAGGCGCTTTACCACTAAGCTACGGAGCCAGCTTCTATGAAAACTTTAGTTAAGGATTGGCATAGAAGTCTGACCTGACTGCTTGGGCTTAACACTCCCATAAGCTACTGTTACTCTCCAAAACCTGCTTATCTCACTGATTTGTCCTTCTCCTCCTGAATAAAGTCCCTGACAAATATGCCTTTGTCATGTTTGAAATGAACAGACAAATTCTAGCAATTCACAACATCAAACTCACAGAGTTTGACTTGCTGATTTCTCCATGTGTAAGGCGCACTGTCATCACATGTCTGCCTACCTTATCTCTTAGTGGAGTTTACATTGTGTTTAGCAGATAAATGCTTGAAAAATATTGTCAAAAGGCCCCGCTGGGATTTGAACCCAGGATCTCCTGTTTACTAGACAGGCGCTTTGCCAACTAAGCCACGGAGCCAGCTGCTATGGACTGAACGAAAACCCTTTAAAACTCAGAGAGGGCTAATCAATAACACCGCAATGTATGTGTTTGTTAGTATCAGACTTATTTGTATGCAGTCACATATGTGAATAAGGACTTCTGAATTTAGCTTATAGCCCACCAATTTATCAGGGTTCCTGTGCTCAATGAATTCCCTTAACAGGCCCATTTGGAATAGTACATCCTTATATACTAAGGTTAATTGACTTAGTTTTTGGAAATTGTTTGGCTTTGCCTGTCATTTCATTCTGATAGTTCATGTCTATCCTTTTATCTTACTGTCATCTGGGGATGTAATAGGTTTTGTTATCGCAAAAGGATTGTTAACCTATTTTGGCTGTTGGAAGAGGCCTTTAGGGGTTCCGATTCATTCCGACATGGCCATTTGAATTTTGAGAGCACCCTGCACATTCAGCAACGACCTAATCAATCACAATTTTAGGTGCTCCTACACTACTTAAATATTTTCCACAATCTTTTCAACCACCTCTTTCAGATTAAATGAGGTCTTTGGTGGATTTTGCACTTTAGTTTCTCTTCTGCAAAAGATGCAAAACATCTCTTTTTAATTGAGAAAAAGGCCCCGCTGGGATTTGAACCCAGGATCTCCTGTTTACGAGACAGGCGCTTTACCACTAAGCTACGGAGCCAGCTTCTATGAAAACTTTAGTTAAGGATTGGCATAGTAGTCTGACCTGACTGCTTGGGCTTAACACTCCCATAAGCTACTGTTACCCTCCAAAACCTGCTTATCTCATTGGTTTGTCCTTCTCCTCCTGAATAAAGTCCCTGACAAATATGCCTTTGTCATGTTTGAAATAAAGCAGACAAATCCTAGCTATTCACAACATCAAACTCACAGAGTTTGACTTGCTGATTTCTCCATGTGTTAGGCACACTGCCATCACATGTCTGCCTACCTTATCTCTTAGTGGAGTTTACATTGTGTTTAGCAGATAAATGCTTGAAAGATATTGTCAAAAGGCCCCGCTGGGATTTGAACCCAGGATCTCCTGTTTACTAGACAGGCGCTTTGCCAACTAAGCCACGGAGCCAGCTGCTATGGACAGAACAAAAACCCTTTAAAACTCAGAGAGGGCTAATCAATAACACCGCAATGTATGTGTTTGTTAGTATCAGACTTATTTGTATGCAGTCACATATGTGAATAAGGACTTCTGAATTTAGCTTATAGCCCACCAATTTATCAGGGTTCCTGTGCTCAATGAATTCCCTTAACAGGCCCATTTGGAATAGTACATCCTTATATACTAAGGTTAATTGACTTAGTTTTTGGAAATTGTTTGGCTTTGCCTGTCATTTCATTCTGATAGTTCATGTCTATCCTTTTATCTTACTGTCATCTGGGGATGTAATAGGTTTTGTTATCGCAAAAGGATTGTTAACCTATTTTTGCTGTGGGAAGAGGCCTTTAGGGGTTCCGATTCATTCCGACATGGCCATTTGAATTTTGAGAGCACCCTGCACATTCAGCAACGACCTAATCAATCACAATTTTAGGTGCTCCTACACTACTTAAATATTTTCCACAATCTTTTCAACCACCTCTTTCAGATTAAATGAGGTCTTTGGTGGATTTTGCACTTTAGTTTCTCTTCTGCAAAAGATGCAAAACATCTCTTTTTAATTGAGAAAAAGGCCCCGCTGGGATTTGAACCCAGGATCTCCTGTTTACGAGACAGGCGCTTTACCACTAAGCTACGGAGCCAGCTTCTATGATACCTTTAGTTAAGGATTGGCATAGTAGTCTGACCTGACTGCTTGGGCTTAACACTCCCATAAGCTACTGTTACCCTCCAAAACCTGCTTATCTCACTGGTTTGTCCTTCTCCTCCTGAATGAAGTCCCTGACAAATATGCCTTTGTCATGTTTGAAATGAACAGACAAATTCTAGCAATTCACAACATCAAGCTCACAGAGTTTGACTTGCTGATTTCTCCATGTGTAAGGCACACTGCCATCACATTTCTGCCTACCTTATCTCTTAGTGGAGTTTACATTGTGTTTAGCAGATAAATGCCTGAAAAATATTGTCAAAAGGCCCCGCTTGGATTTGAACCCAGGATCTCCTGTTTACTAGACAGGCGCTTTGCCAACTAAGCCACGGAGCCAGCTGCTATGGACAGAACGAAAACCCTTTAAAACTCAGAGAGGGCTAATCAATAACACCGCAATGTATGTGTTTGTTAGTATCAGACTTATTTGTATGCAGTCACATATGTGAATAAGGACTTCTGAATTTAGCTTATAGCCCACCAATTTATCAGGGTTCCTGTGCTCAATGAATTCCCTTAACAGGCCCATTTGGAATAGTACATCCTTATATACTAAGGTTAATTGACTTAGTTTTTGGAAATTGTTTGGCTTTGCCTGTCATTTCATTCTGATAGTTCATGTCTGTCCTTTTATCTTACTGTCATCTGGGGATGTAATAGGTTTTGTTATTGCAAAAGGATTGTTAACCTATTTTGGCTGTTGGAAGAGGCCTTTAGGGGTTCCGATTCATTCCGACATGGCCATTTGAATTTTGAGAGCACCCTGCACATTCAGCAACGACCTAATCAATCACAATTTTAGGTGCTCCTACACTACTTAAATATTTTCCACAATCTTTTCAACCACCTCTTTCAGATTAAATGAGGTCTTTGGTGGATTTTGCACTTTAGTTTCTCTTCTGCAAAAGATGCAAAACATCTCTTTTTAATTGAGAAAAAGGCCCCGCTGGGATTTGAACCCAGGATCTCCTGTTTACGAGACAGGCGCTTTACCACTAAGCTACGGAGCCAGCTTCTATGAAACCTTTAGTTAAGGATTGGCATAGTAGTCTGACCTGACTGCTTGGGCTTAACACTCCCATAAGCTACTGTTACCCTCCAAAACCTGCTTATCTCACTGGTTTGTCCTTCTCCTCCTGAATGAAGTCCCTGACAAATATGCCTTTGTCATGTTTGAAATGAACAGACAAATTCTAGCAATTCACAACATCAAGCTCACAGAGTTTGACTTGCTGATTTCTCCATGTGTAAGGCACACTGCCATCACATTTATGCCTACCTTATCTCTTAGTGGAGTTTACATTGTGTTTAGCAGATAAATGCTTGAAAGATATTGTCAAAAGGCCCCGCTGGGATTTGAACCCAGGATCTCCTGTTTACTAGACAGGCGCTTTGCCAACTAAGCCACGGAGCCAGCTGCTATGGACAGAACGAAAACCCTTTAAAACTCAGAGAGGGCTAATCAATAACACCGCAATGTATGTGTTTGTTAGTATCAGACTTATTTGTATGCAGTTACATATGTGAACAAGGACTTCTGAATTTAGCTTATAGCCCACCAATTAATCAGGGTTCCTGTGCTCAATGAATTCCCTTAACAGGCCCATTTGGAATAGTACATCATTATATACTAAGGTTAATTGACTTAGTTTTTGGAAATTGTTTGGCTTTGCCTGTCATTTCATTCTGATAGTTCATGTCTGTCCTTTTATCTTACTGTCATCTGGGGATGTAATAGGTTTTGTTATTGCAAAAGGATTGTTAACCTATTTTGGCTGTTGGAAGAGGCCTTGAGGGGTTCCGATTCATTCCGACATGGCCATTTGAATTTTGAGAGCACCCTGCACATTCAGCAACGACCTAATCAATCACAATTTTAGGTGCTCCTACACTACTTAAATATTTTCCACAATCTTTTCAACCACCTCTTTCAGATTAAATGAGGTCTTTGGTGGATTTTGCACTTTAGTTTCTCTTCTGCAAAAGATGCAAAACATCTCTTTTTAATTGAGAAAAAGGCCCCGCTGGGATTTGAACCCAGGATCTCCTGTTTACGAGACAGGCGCTTTACCACTAAGCTACGGAGCCAGCTTCTATGAAAACTTTAGTTAAGGATTGGCATAGTAGTCTGACCTGACTGCTTGGGCTTAACACTCCCATAAGCTACTGTTACTCTCCAAAACCTGCTTATCTCATTGGTTTGTCCTTCTCCTCCTGAATAAAGTCCCTGACAAATATGCCTTTGTCATGTTTGAAATGAACAGACAAATTCTAGCAATTCACAACATCAAACTCACAGAGTTTGACTTGCTGATTTCTCCATGTGTAAGGCGCACTGTCATCACATGTCTGCCTACCTTATCTCTTAGTGGAGTTTACATTGTGTTTAGCAGATAAATGCCTGAAAAATATTGTCAAAAGGCCCCGCTGGGATTTGAACCCAGGATCTCCTGTTTACTAGACAGGCGCTTTGCCAACTAAGCCACGGAGCCAGCTGCTATGGACAGAACGAAAACCCTTTAAAACTCAGAGAGGGCTAATCAATAACACCGCAATGTATGTGTTTGTTAGTATCAGACTTATTTGTATGCAGTCACATATGTGAACAAGGACTTCTGAATTTAGCTTATAGCCCACCAATTTATCAGGGTTCCTGTGCTCAATGAATTCCCTTAACAGGCCCATTTGGAATAGTACATCCTTATATACTAAGGTTAATTGACTTAGTTTTTGGAAATTGTTTGGCTTTGCCTGTCATTTCATTCTGATAGTTCATGTCTATCCTTTTATCTTACTGTCATCTGGGGATGTAATAGGTTTTGTTATCGCAAAAGGATTGTTAACCTATTTTGGCTGTTGGAAGAGGCCTTTAGGGGTTCCGATTCATTCCGACATGGCCATTTGAATTTTGAGAGCACCCTGCACATTCAGCAACGACCTAATCAATCACAATTTTAGGTGCTCCTACACTACTTAAATATTTTCCACAATCTTCTCAACCACCTCTTTCAGATTAAATGAGGTCTTTGGTGGATTTTGCACATTAGTTTCTCTTCTGCAAAAGATGCAAAACATCTCTTTTTAATTGAGAAAAAGGCCCCGCTGGGATTTGAACCCAGGATCTCCTGTTTACGAGACAGGCGCTTTACCACTAAGCTACGGAGCCAGCTTCTATGAAACCTTTAGTTAAGGATTGGCATAGTAGTCTGACCTGACTGCTTGGGCTTAACACTCCCATAAGCTACTGTTACCCTCCAAAACCTGCTTATCTCACTGGTTTGTCCTTCTCCTCCTGAATGAAGTCCCTGACAAATATGCCTTTGTCATGTTTGAAATGAACAGACAAATTCTAGCAATTCACAACATCAAGCTCACAGAGTTTGACTTGCTGATTTCTCCATGTGTAAGGCACACTGCCATCACATTTATGCCTACCTTATCTCTTAGTGGAGTTTACATTGTGTTTAGCAGATAAATGCTTGAAAGATATTGTCAAAAGGCCCCGCTGGGATTTGAACCCAGGATCTCCTGTTTACTAGACAGGCGCTTTGCCAACTAAGCCACGGAGCCAGCTGCTATGGACAGAACGAAAACCCTTTAAAACTCAGAGAGGGCTAATCAATAACACCGCAATGTATGTGTTTGTTAGTATCAGACTTATTTGTATGCAGTTACATATGTGAACAAGGACTTCTGAATTTAGCTTATAGCCCACCAATTAATCAGGGTTCCTGTGCTCAATGAATTCCCTTAACAGGCCCATTTGGAATAGTACATCATTATATACTAAGGTTAATTGACTTAGTTTTTGGAAATTGTTTGGCTTTGCCTGTCATTTCATTCTGATAGTTCATGTCTGTCCTTTTATCTTACTGTCATCTGGGGATGTAATAGGTTTTGTTATTGCAAAAGGATTGTTAACCTATTTTGGCTGTTGGAAGAGGCCTTTAGGGGTTCCGATTCATTCCGACATGGCCATTTGAATTTTGAGAGCACCCTGCACATTCAGCAACGACCTAATCAATCACAATTTTAGGTGCTCCTACACTACTTAAATATTTTCCACAATCTTTTCAACCACCTCTTTCAGATTAAATGAGGTCTTTGGTGGATTTTGCACTTTAGTTTCTCTTCTGCAAAAGATGCAAAACATCTCTTTTTAATTGAGAAAAAGGCCCCGCTGGGATTTGAACCCAGGATCTCCTGTTTACGAGACAGGCGCTTTACCACTAAGCTACGGAGCCAGCTTCTATGAAACCTTTAGTTAAGGATTGGCATAGTAGTCTGACCTGACTGCTTGGGCTTAACACTCCCATAAGCTACTGTTACCCTCCAAAACCTGCTTATCTCACTGGTTTGTCCTTCTCCTCCTGAATGAAGTCCCTGACAAATATGCCTTTGTCATGTTTGAAATGAACAGACAAATTCTAGCAATTCACAACATCAAGCTCACAGAGTTTGACTTGCTGATTTCTCCATGTGTAAGGCACACTGCCATCACATTTATGCCTACCTTATCTCTTAGTGGAGTTTACATTGTGTTTAGCAGATAAATGCCTGAAAAATATTGTCAAAAGGCCCCGCTGGGATTTGAACCCAGGATCTCCTGTTTACTAGACAGGCGCTTTGCCAACTAAGCCACGGAGCCAGCTGCTATGGACAGAACGAAAACCCTTTAAAACTCAGAGAGGGCTAATCAATAACACCGCAATGTATGTGTTTGTTAGTATCAGACTTATTTGTATGCAGTTACATATGTGAACAAGGACTTCTGAATTTAGCTTATAGCCCACCAATTAATCAGGGTTCCTGTGCTCAATGAATTCCCTTAACAGGCCCATTTGGAATAGTACATCATTATATACTAAGGTTAATTGACTTAGTTTTTGGAAATTGTTTGGCTTTGCCTGTCATTTCATTCTGATAGTTCATGTCTGTCCTTTTATCTTGCTGTCATCTGGGGATGTAATAGGTTTTGTTATTGCAAAAGGATTGTTAACCTATTTTGGCTGTTGGAAGAGGCCTTGAGGGGTTCCGATTCATTCCGACATGGCCATTTGAATTTTGAGAGCACCCTGCACATTCAGCAACGACCTAATCAATCACAATTTTAGGTGCTCCTACACTACTTAAATATTTTCTACAATCTTTTCAACCACCGCTTTCAGATTAAATGAGGTCTTTGGTGGATTTTGCACTTTAGTTTCTCTTCTGCAAAAGATGCAAAACATCTCTTTTTAATTGATAAAAAGGCCCCGCTGGGATTTGAACCCAGGATCTCCTGTTTACGAGACAGGCGCTTTACCACTAAGCTACGGAGCCAGCTTCTATGAAAACTTTAGTTAAGGATTGGCATAGTAGTCTGACCTGACTGCTTGGGCTTAACACTCCCATAAGCTACTGTTACTCTCCAAAACCTCCTTATCTCATTGGTTTGTCCTTCTCCTCCTGAATAAAGTCCCTGACAAATATGCCTTTGTCATGTTTGAAATGAACAGACAAATTCTAGCAATTCACAACATCAAACTCACAGAGTTTGACTTGCTGATTTCTCCATGTGTAAGGCGCACTGTCATCACATGTCTGCCTACCTTATCTCTTAGTGGAGTTTACATTGTGTTTAGCAGATAAATGCCTGAAAAATATTGTCAAAAGGCCCCGCTGGGATTTGAACCCAGGATCTCCTGTTTACTAGACAGGCGCTTTGCCAACTAAGCCACGGAGCCAGCTGCTATGGACAGAACGAAAACCCTTTAAAACTCAGAGAGGGCTAATCAATAACACCGCAATGTATGTGTTTGTTAGTATCAGACTTATTTGTATGCAGTCACATATGTGAATAAGGACTTCTGAATTTAGCTTATAGCCCACCAATTTATCAGGGTTCCTGTGCTCAATGAATTCCCTTAACAGGCCCATTTGGAATAGTACATCCTTATATACTAAGGTTAATTGACTTAGTTTTTCGAAATTGTTTGGCTTTGCCTGTCATTTCATTCTGATAGTTCATGTCTATCCTTTTATCTTACTGTCATCTGGGGATGTAATAGGTTTTGTTATCGCAAAAGGATTGTTAACCTATTTTGGCTGTGGGAAGAGGCCTTTAGGGGTTCCGATTCATTCCGACATGGCCATTTGAATTTTGAGAGCACCCTGCACATTCAGCAACGACCTAATCAATCACAATTTTAGGTGCTCCTACACTACTTAAATATTTTCCACAATCTTTTCAACTACCTCTTTCAGATTAAATGAGGTCTTTGGTGGATTTTGCACTTTAGTTTCTCTTCTGCAAAAGATGCAAAACATCTCTTTTTAATTGAGAAAAAGGCCCCGCTGGGATTTGAACCCAGGATCTCCTGTTTACGAGACAGGCGCTTTACCACTAAGCTACGGAGCCAGCTTCTATGAAACCTTTAGTTAAGGATTGGCATAGTAGTCTGACCTGACTGCTTGGGCTTAACACTCCCATAAGCTACTGTTACCCTCCAAAACCTGCTTATCTCACTGGTTTGTCCTTCTCCTCCTGAATGAAGTCCCTGACAAATATGCCTTTGTCATGTTTGAAATGAACAGACAAATTCTAGCAATTCACAACATCAAGCTCACAGAGTTTGACTTGCTGATTTCTCCATGTGTAAGGCACACTGCCATCACATTTCTGCCTACCTTATCTCTTAGTGGAGTTTACATTGTGTTTAGCAGATAAATGCTTGAAAAATATTGTCAAAAGGCCCTGCTGGGATTTGAACCCAGGATCTCCTGTTTACTAGACAGGCGCTTTGCCAACTAAGCCACGGAGCCAGCTGCTATGGACAGAACGAAAACCCTTTAAAACTCAGAGAGGGCTAATCAATAACACCGCAATGTATGTGTTTGTTAGTATCAGACTTATTTTTTATGCAGTTACATATGTGAACAAGGACTTCTGAATTTAGCTTATAGCCCACCAATTAATCAGGGTTCCTGTGCTCAATGAATTCCCTTAACAGGCCCATTTGGAATAGTACATCATTATATACTAAGGTTAATTGACTTAGTTTTTGGAAATTGTTTGGCTTTGCCTGTCATTTCATTCTGATAGTTCATGTCTGTCCTTTTATCTTACTGTCATCTGGGGATGTAATAGGTTTTGTTATTGCAAAAGGATTGTTAACCTATTTTGGCTGTTGGAAGAGGCCTTGAGGGGTTCCGATTCATTCCGACATGGCCATTTGAATTTTGAGAGCACCCTGCACATTCAGCAACGACCTAATCAATCACAATTTTAGGTGCTCCTACACTACTTAAATATTTTCCACAATCTTTTCAACCACCTCTTTCAGATTAAATGAGGTCTTTGGTGGATTTTGCACTTTAGTTTCTCTTCTGCAAAAGATGCAAAACATCTCTTTTTAATTGAGAAAAAGGCCCCGCTGGGATTTGAACCCAGGATCTCCTGTTTACGAGACAGGCGCTTTACCACTAAGCTACGGAGCCAGCTTCTATGAAAACTTTAGTTAAGGATTGGCATAGAAGTCTGACCTGACTGCTTGGGCTTAACACTCCCATAAGCTACTGTTACTCTCCAAAACCTGCTTATCTCACTGATTTGTCCTTCTCCTCCTGAATAAAGTCCCTGACAAATATGCCTTTGTCATGTTTGAAATGAACAGACAAATTCTAGCAATTCACAACATCAAACTCACAGAGTTTGACTTGCTGATTTCTCCATGTGTAAGGCGCACTGTCATCACATGTCTGCCTACCTTATCTCTTAGTGGAGTTTACATTGTGTTTAGCAGATAAATGCTTGAAAAATATTGTCAAAAGGCCCCGCTGGGATTTGAACCCAGGATCTCCTGTTTACTAGACAGGCGCTTTGCCAACTAAGCCACGGAGCCAGCTGCTATGGACTGAACGAAAACCCTTTAAAACTCAGAGAGGGCTAATCAATAACACCGCAATGTATGTGTTTGTTAGTATCAGACTTATTTGTATGCAGTCACATATGTGAATAAGGACTTCTGAATTTAGCTTATAGCCCACCAATTTATCAGGGTTCCTGTGCTCAATGAATTCCCTTAACAGGCCCATTTGGAATAGTACATCCTTATATACTAAGGTTAATTGACTTAGTTTTTGGAAATTGTTTGGCTTTGCCTGTCATTTCATTCTGATAGTTCATGTCTATCCTTTTATCTTACTGTCATCTGGGGATGTAATAGGTTTTGTTATCGCAAAAGGATTGTTAACCTATTTTGGCTGTTGGAAGAGGCCTTTAGGGGTTCCGATTCATTCCGACATGGCCATTTGAATTTTGAGAGCACCCTGCACATTCAGCAACGACCTAATCAATCACAATTTTAGGTGCTCCTACACTACTTAAATATTTTCCACAATCTTTTCAACCACCTCTTTCAGATTAAATGAGGTCTTTGGTGGATTTTGCACTTTAGTTTCTCTTCTGCAAAAGATGCAAAACATCTCTTTTTAATTGAGAAAAAGGCCCCGCTGGGATTTGAACCCAGGATCTCCTGTTTACGAGACAGGCGCTTTACCACTAAGCTACGGAGCCAGCTTCTATGATACCTTTAGTTAAGGATTGGCATAGTAGTCTGACCTGACTGCTTGGGCTTAACACTCCCATAAGCTACTGTTACCCTCCAAAACCTGCTTATCTCACTGGTTTGTCCTTCTCCTCCTGAATGAAGTCCCTGACAAATATGCCTTTGTCATGTTTGAAATGAACAGACAAATTCTAGCAATTCACAACATCAAGCTCACAGAGTTTGACTTGCTGATTTCTCCATGTGTAAGGCACACTGCCATCACATTTCTGCCTACCTTATCTCTTAGTGGAGTTTACATTGTGTTTAGCAGATAAATGCCTGAAAAATATTGTCAAAAGGCCCCGCTGGGATTTGAACCCAGGATCTCCTGTTTACTAGACAGGCGCTTTGCCAACTAAGCCACGGAGCCAGCTGCTATGGACAGAACGAAAACCCTTTAAAACTCAGAGAGGGCTAATCAATAACACCGCAATGTATGTGTTTGTTAGTATCAGACTTATTTGTATGCAGTCACATATGTGAATAAGGACTTCTGAATTTAGCTTATAGCCCACCAATTTATCAGGGTTCCTGTGCTCAATGAATTCCCTTAACAGGCCCATTTGGAATAGTACATCCTTATATACTAAGGTTAATTGACTTAGTTTTTGGAAATTGTTTGGCTTTGCCTGTCATTTCATTCTGATAGTTCATGTCTGTCCTTTTATCTTACTGTCATCTGGGGATGTAATAGGTTTTGTTATTGCAAAAGGATTGTTAACCTATTTTGGCTGTTGGAAGAGGCCTTTAGGGGTTCCGATTCATTCCGACATGGCCATTTGAATTTTGAGAGCACCCTGCACATTCAGCAACGACCTAATCAATCACAATTTTAGGTGCTCCTACACTACTTAAATATTTTCCACAATCTTTTCAACCACCTCTTTCAGATTAAATGAGGTCTTTGGTGGATTTTGCACTTTAGTTTCTCTTCTGCAAAAGATGCAAAACATCTCTTTTTAATTGAGAAAAAGGCCCTGCTGGGATTTGAACCCAGGATCTCCTGTTTACGAGACAGGCGCTTTACCACTAAGCTACGGAGCCAGCTTCTATGAAACCTTTAGTTAAGGATTGGCATAGTAGTCTGACCTGACTGCTTGGGCTTAACACTCCCATAAGCTACTGTTACCCTCCAAAACCTGCTTATCTCACTGGTTTGTCCTTCTCCTCCTGAATGAAGTCCCTGACAAATATGCCTTTGTCATGTTTGAAATGAACAGACAAATTCTAGCAATTCACAACATCAAGCTCACAGAGTTTGACTTGCTGATTTCTCCATGTGTAAGGCACACTGCCATCACATTTCTGCCTACCTTATCTCTTAGTGGAGTTTACATTGTGTTTAGCAGATAAATGCTTGAAAGATATTGTCAAAAGGCCCCGCTGGGATTTGAACCCAGGATCTCCTGTTTACTAGACAGGCGCTTTGCCAACTAAGCCACGGAGCCAGCTGCTATGGACAGAACGAAAACCCTTTAAAACTCAGAGAGGGCTAATCAATAACACCGCAATGTATGTGTTTGTTAGTATCAGACTTATTTGTATGCAGTTACATATGTGAACAAGGACTTCTGAATTTAGCTTATAGCCCACCAATTAATCAGGGTTCCTGTGCTCAATGAATTCCCTTAACAGGCCCATTTGGAATAGTACATCATTATATACTAAGGTTAATTGACTTAGTTTTTGGAAATTGTTTGGCTTTGCCTGTCATTTCATTCTGATAGTTCATGTCTGTCCTTTTATCTTACTGTCATCTGGGGATGTAATAGGTTTTGTTATTGCAAAAGGATTGTTAACCTATTTTGGCTGTTGGAAGAGGCCTTGAGGGGTTCCGATTCATTCCGACATGGCCATTTGAATTTTGAGAGCACCCTGCACATTCAGCAACGACCTAATCAATCACAATTTTAGGTGCTCCTACACTACTTAAATATTTTCCACAATCTTTTCAACCACCTCTTTCAGATTAAATGAGGTCTTTGGTGGATTTTGCACTTTAGTTTCTCTTCTGCAAAAGATGCAAAACATCTCTTTTTAATTGAGAAAAAGGCCCCGCTGGGATTTGAACCCAGGATCTCCTGTTTACGAGACAGGCGCTTTACCACTAAGCTACGGAGCCAGCTTCTATGAAAACTTTAGTTAAGGATTGGCATAGTAGTCTGACCTGACTGCTTGGGCTTAACACTCCCATAAGCTACTGTTACTCTCCAAAACCTGCTTATCTCATTGGTTTGTCCTTCTCCTCCTGAATAAAGTCCCTGACAAATATGCCTTTGTCATGTTTGAAATGAACAGACAAATTCTAGCAATTCACAACATCAAACTCACAGAGTTTGACTTGCTGATTTCTCCATGTGTAAGGCGCACTGTCATCACATGTCTGCCTACCTTATCTCTTAGTGGAGTTTACATTGTGTTTAGCAGATAAATGCCTGAAAAATATTGTCAAAAGGCCCCGCTGGGATTTGAACCCAGGATCTCCTGTTTACTAGACAGGCGCTTTGCCAACTAAGCCACGGAGCCAGCTGCTATGGACAGAACGAAAACCCTTTAAAACTCAGAGAGGGCTAATCAATAACACCGCAATGTATGTGTTTGTTAGTATCAGACTTATTTGTATGCAGTCACATATGTGAACAAGGACTTCTGAATTTAGCTTATAGCCCACCAATTTATCAGGGTTCCTGTGCTCAATGAATTCCCTTAACAGGCCCATTTGGAATAGTACATCCTTATATACTAAGGTTAATTGACTTAGTTTTTGGAAATTGTTTGGCTTTGCCTGTCATTTCATTCTGATAGTTCATGTCTGTCCTTTTATCTTACTGTCATCTGGGGATGTAATAGGTTTTGTTATTGCAAAAGGATTGTTAACCTATTTTGGCTGTTGGAAGAGGCCTTGAGGGGTTCCGATTCATTCCGACATGGCCATTTGAATTTTGAGAGCACCCTGCACATTCAGCAACGACCTAATCAATCACAATTTTAGGTGCTCCTACACTACTTAAATATTTTCCACAATCTTTTCAACCACCTCTTTCAGATTAAATGAGGTCTTTGGTGGATTTTGCACTTTAGTTTCTCTTCTGCAAAAGATGCAAAACATCTCTTTTTAATTGAGAAAAAGGCCCCGCTGGGATTTGAACCCAGGATCTCCTGTTTACGAGACAGGCGCTTTACCACTAAGCTACGGAGCCAGCTTCTATGAAAACTTTAGTTAAGGATTGGCATAGAAGTCTGACCTGACTGCTTGGGCTTAACACTCCCATAAGCTACTGTTACTCTCCAAAACCTGCTTATCTCACTGATTTGTCCTTCTCCTCCTGAATAAAGTCCCTGACAAATATGCCTTTGTCATGTTTGAAATGAACAGACAAATTCTAGCAATTCACAACATCAAACTCACAGAGTTTGACTTGCTGATTTCTCCATGTGTAAGGCGCACTGTCATCACATGTCTGCCTACCTTATCTCTTAGTGGAGTTTACATTGTGTTTAGCAGATAAATGCTTGAAAAATATTGTCAAAAGGCCCCGCTGGGATTTGAACCCAGGATCTCCTGTTTACTAGACAGGCGCTTTGCCAACTAAGCCACGGAGCCAGCTGCTATGGACTGAACGAAAACCCTTTAAAACTCAGAGAGGGCTAATCAATAACACCGCAATGTATGTGTTTGTTAGTATCAGACTTATTTGTATGCAGTCACATATGTGAATAAGGACTTCTGAATTTAGCTTATAGCCCACCAATTTATCAGGGTTCCTGTGCTCAATGAATTCCCTTAACAGGCCCATTTGGAATAGTACATCCTTATATACTAAGGTTAATTGACTTAGTTTTTGGAAATTGTTTGGCTTTGCCTGTCATTTCATTCTGATAGTTCATGTCTATCCTTTTATCTTACTGTCATCTGGGGATGTAATAGGTTTTGTTATCGCAAAAGGATTGTTAACCTATTTTGGCTGTTGGAAGAGGCCTTGAGGGGTTCCGATTCATTCCGACATGGCCATTTGAATTTTGAGAGCACCCTGCACATTCAGCAACGACCTAATCAATCACAATTTTAGGTGCTCCTACACTACTTAAATATTTTCCACAATCTTTTCAACCACCTCTTTCAGATTAAATGAGGTCTTTGGTGGATTTTGCACTTTAGTTTCTCTTCTGCAAAAGATGCAAAACATCTCTTTTTAATTGAGAAAAAGGCCCCGCTGGGATTTGAACCCAGGATCTCCTGTTTACGAGACAGGCGCTTTACCACTAAGCTACGGAGCCAGCTTCTATGAAAACTTTAGTTAAGGATTGGCATAGTAGTCTGACCTGACTGCTTGGGCTTAACACTCCCATAAGCTACTGTTACCCTCCAAAACCTGCTTATCTCATTGGTTTGTCCTTCTCCTCCTGAATAAAGTCCCTGACAAATATGCCTTTGTCATGTTTGAAATAAAGCAGACAAATCCTAGCTATTCACAACATCAAACTCACAGAGTTTGACTTGCTGATTTCTCCATGTGTTAGGCACACTGCCATCACATGTCTGCCTACCTTATCTCTTAGTGGAGTTTACATTGTGTTTAGCAGATAAATGCTTGAAAGATATTGTCAAAAGGCCCCGCTGGGATTTGAACCCAGGATCTCCTGTTTACTAGACAGGCGCTTTGCCAACTAAGCCACGGAGCCAGCTGCTATGGACAGAACAAAAACCCTTTAAAACTCAGAGAGGGCTAATCAATAACACCGCAATGTATGTGTTTGTTAGTATCAGACTTATTTGTATGCAGTCACATATGTGAATAAGGACTTCTGAATTTAGCTTATAGCCCACCAATTTATCAGGGTTCCTGTGCTCAATGAATTCCCTTAACAGGCCCATTTGGAATAGTACATCCTTATATACTAAGGTTAATTGACTTAGTTTTTGGAAATTGTTTGGCTTTGCCTGTCATTTCATTCTGATAGTTCATGTCTATCCTTTTATCTTACTGTCATCTGGGGATGTAATAGGTTTTGTTATCGCAAAAGGATTGTTAACCTATTTTTGCTGTGGGAAGAGGCCTTTAGGGGTTCCGATTCATTCCGACATGGCCATTTGAATTTTGAGAGCACCCTGCACATTCAGCAACGACCTAATCAATCACAATTTTAGGTGCTCCTACACTACTTAAATATTTTCCACAATCTTTTCAACCACCTCTTTCAGATTAAATGAGGTCTTTGGTGGATTTTGCACTTTAGTTTCTCTTCTGCAAAAGATGCAAAACATCTCTTTTTAATTGAGAAAAAGGCCCCGCTGGGATTTGAACCCAGGATCTCCTGTTTACGAGACAGGCGCTTTACCACTAAGCTACGGAGCCAGCTTCTATGATACCTTTAGTTAAGGATTGGCATAGTAGTCTGACCTGACTGCTTGGGCTTAACACTCCCATAAGCTACTGTTACCCTCCAAAACCTGCTTATCTCACTGGTTTGTCCTTCTCCTCCTGAATGAAGTCCCTGACAAATATGCCTTTGTCATGTTTGAAATGAACAGACAAATTCTAGCAATTCACAACATCAAGCTCACAGAGTTTGACTTGCTGATTTCTCCATGTGTAAGGCACACTGCCATCACATTTCTGCCTACCTTATCTCTTAGTGGAGTTTACATTGTGTTTAGCAGATAAATGCCTGAAAAATATTGTCAAAAGGCCCCGCTGGGATTTGAACCCAGGATCTCCTGTTTACTAGACAGGCGCTTTGCCAACTAAGCCACGGAGCCAGCTGCTATGGACAGAACGAAAACCCTTTAAAACTCAGAGAGGGCTAATCAATAACACCGCAATGTATGTGTTTGTTAGTATCAGACTTATTTGTATGCAGTCACATATGTGAATAAGGACTTCTGAATTTAGCTTATAGCCCACCAATTTATCAGGGTTCCTGTGCTCAATGAATTCCCTTAACAGGCCCATTTGGAATAGTACATCCTTATATACTAAGGTTAATTGACTTAGTTTTTGGAAATTGTTTGGCTTTGCCTGTCATTTCATTCTGATAGTTCATGTCTGTCCTTTTATCTTACTGTCATCTGGGGATGTAATAGGTTTTGTTATTGCAAAAGGATTGTTAACCTATTTTGGCTGTTGGAAGAGGCCTTTAGGGGTTCCGATTCATTCCGACATGGCCATTTGAATTTTGAGAGCACCCTGCACATTCAGCAACGACCTAATCAATCACAATTTTAGGTGCTCCTACACTACTTAAATATTTTCCACAATCTTTTCAACCACCTCTTTCAGATTAAATGAGGTCTTTGGTGGATTTTGCACTTTAGTTTCTCTTCTGCAAAAGATGCAAAACATCTCTTTTTAATTGAGAAAAAGGCCCCGCTGGGATTTGAACCCAGGATCTCCTGTTTACGAGACAGGCGCTTTACCACTAAGCTACGGAGCCAGCTTCTATGAAACCTTTAGTTAAGGATTGGCATAGTAGTCTGACCTGACTGCTTGGGCTTAACACTCCCATAAGCTACTGTTACCCTCCAAAACCTGCTTATCTCACTGGTTTGTCCTTCTCCTCCTGAATGAAGTCCCTGACAAATATGCCTTTGTCATGTTTGAAATGAACAGACAAATTCTAGCAATTCACAACATCAAGCTCACAGAGTTTGACTTGCTGATTTCTCCATGTGTAAGGCACACTGCCATCACATTTATGCCTACCTTATCTCTTAGTGGAGTTTACATTGTGTTTAGCAGATAAATGCTTGAAAGATATTGTCAAAAGGCCCCGCTGGGATTTGAACCCAGGATCTCCTGTTTACTAGACAGGCGCTTTGCCAACTAAGCCACGGAGCCAGCTGCTATGGACAGAACGAAAACCCTTTAAAACTCAGAGAGGGCTAATCAATAACACCGCAATGTATGTGTTTGTTAGTATCAGACTTATTTGTATGCAGTCACATATGTGAATAAGGACTTCTGAATTTAGCTTATAGCCCACCAATTTATCAGGGTTCCTGTGCTCAATGAATTCCCTTAACAGGCCCATTTGGAATAGTACATCCTTATATACTAAGGTTAATTGACTTAGTTTTTGGAAATTGTTTGGCTTTGCCTGTCATTTCATTCTGATAGTTCATGTCTATCCTTTTATCTTACTGTCATCTGGGGATGTAATAGGTTTTGTTATCGCAAAAGGATTGTTAACCTATTTTGGCTGTGGGAAGAGGCCTTTAGGGGTTCCGATTCATTCCGACATGGCCATTTGAATTTTGAGAGCACCCTGCACATTCAGCAACGACCTAATCAATCACAATTTTAGGTGCTCCTACACTACTTAAATATTTTCCACAATCTTTTCAACCACCTCTTTCAGATTAAATGAGGTCTTTGATGGATTTTGCACTTTAGTTTCTCTTCTGCAAAAGATGCAAAACATCTCTTTTTAATTGAGAAAAAGGCCCCGCTGGGATTTGAACCCAGGATCTCCTGTTTACGAGACAGGCGCTTTACCACTAAGCTACGGAGCCAGCTTCTATGATACCTTTAGTTAAGGATTGGCATAGTAGTCTGACCTGACTGCTTGGGCTTAACACTCCCATAAGCTACTGTTACCCTCCAAAACCTGCTTATCTCACTGGTTTGTCCTTCTCCTCCTGAATGAAGTCCCTGACAAATATGCCTTTGTCATGTTTGAAATGAACAGACAAATTCTAGCAATTCACAACATCAAGCTCACAGAGTTTGACTTGCTGATTTCTCCATGTGTAAGGCACACTGCCATCACATTTCTGCCTACCTTATCTCTTAGTGGAGTTTACATTGTGTTTAGCAGATAAATGCCTGAAAAATATTGTCAAAAGGCCCCGCTGGGATTTGAACCCAGGATCTCCTGTTTACTAGACAGGCGCTTTGCCAACTAAGCCACGGAGCCAGCTGCTATGGACAGAACGAAAACCCTTTAAAACTCAGAGAGGGCTAATCAATAACACCGCAATGTATGTGTTTGTTAGTATCAGACTTATTTGTATGCAGTCACATATGTGAATAAGGACTTCTGAATTTAGCTTATAGCCCACCAATTTATCAGGGTTCCTGTGCTCAATGAATTCCCTTAACAGGCCCATTTGGAATAGTACATCCTTATATACTAAGGTTAATTGACTTAGTTTTTCGAAATTGTTTGGCTTTGCCTGTCATTTCATTCTGATAGTTCATGTCTGTCCTTTTATCTTACTGTCATCTGGGGATGTAATAGGTTTTGTTATTGCAAAAGGATTGTTAACCTATTTTGGCTGTTGGAAGAGGCCTTTAGGGGTTCCGATTCATTCCGACATGGCCATTTGAATTTTGAGAGCACCCTGCACATTCAGCAACGACCTAATCAATCACAATTTTAGGTGCTCCTACACTACTTAAATATTTTCCACAATCTTTTCAACCACCTCTTTCAGATTAAATGAGGTCTTTGGTGGATTTTGCACTTTAGTTTCTCTTCTGCAAAAGATGCAAAACATCTCTTTTTAATTGAGAAAAAGGCCCTGCTGGGATTTGAACCCAGGATCTCCTGTTTACGAGACAGGCGCTTTACCACTAAGCTACGGAGCCAGCTTCTATGAAACCTTTAGTTAAGGATTGGCATAGTAGTCTGACCTGACTGCTTGGGCTTAACACTCCCATAAGCTACTGTTACCCTCCAAAACCTGCTTATCTCACTGGTTTGTCCTTCTCCTCCTGAATGAAGTCCCTGACAAATATGCCTTTGTCATGTTTGAAATGAACAGACAAATTCTAGCAATTCACAACATCAAGCTCACAGAGTTTGACTTGCTGATTTCTCCATGTGTAAGGCACACTGCCATCACATTTCTGCCTACCTTATCTCTTAGTGGAGTTTACATTGTGTTTAGCAGATAAATGCTTGAAAGATATTGTCAAAAGGCCCCGCTGGGATTTGAACCCAGGATCTCCTGTTTACTAGACAGGCGCTTTGCCAACTAAGCCACGGAGCCAGCTGCTATGGACAGAACGAAAACCCTTTAAAACTCAGAGAGGGCTAATCAATAACACCGCAATGTATGTGTTTGTTAGTATCAGACTTATTTGTATGCAGTTACATATGTGAACAAGGACTTCTGAATTTAGCTTATAGCCCACCAATTAATCAGGGTTCCTGTGCTCAATGAATTCCCTTAACAGGCCCATTTGGAATAGTACATCATTATATACTAAGGTTAATTGACTTAGTTTTTGGAAATTGTTTGGCTTTGCCTGTCA
Source organism: Alentia gelatinosa (assembly GCA_950022655.1). Classification (NCBI taxonomy): domain Eukaryota; kingdom Metazoa; phylum Annelida; class Polychaeta; order Phyllodocida; family Polynoidae; genus Alentia; species Alentia gelatinosa. Next base: position 111,932,080 of record OX465582.1, read on the forward strand.
TTTCATTCTGATAGTTCATGTCTGTCCTTTTATCTTACTGTCATCTGGGGATGTAATAGGTTTTGTTATTACAAAAGGATTGTTAACCTATTTTGGCTGTTGGAAGAGGCCTTGAGGGGTTCCGATTCATTCCGACATGGCCATTTGAATTTTGAGAGCACCCTGCACATTCAGCAACGACCTAATCAATCACAATTTTAGGTGCTCCTACACTACTTAAATATTTTCCACAATCTTTTCAACCACCTCTTTCAGATTAAATGAGGTCTTTGGTGGATTTTGCACTTTAGTTTCTCTTCTGCAAAAGATGCAAAACATCTCTTTTTAATTGAGAAAAAGGCCCCGCTGGGATTTGAACCCAGGATCTCCTGTTTACGAGACAGGCGCTTTACCACTAAGCTACGGAGCCAGCTTCTATGAAAACTTTAGTTAAGGATTGGCATAGTAGTCTGACCTGACTGCTTGGGCTTAACACTCCCATAAGCTACTGTTACTCTCCAAAACCTGCTTATCTCATTGGTTTGTCCTTCTCCTCCTGAATAAAGTCCCTGACAAATATGCCTTTGTCATGTTTGAAATGAACAGACAAATTCTAGCAATTCACAACATCAAACTCACAGAGTTTGACTTGCTGATTTCTCCATGTGTAAGGCGCACTGTCATCACATGTCTGCCTACCTTATCTCTTAGTGGAGTTTACATTGTGTTTAGCAGATAAATGCCTGAAAAATATTGTCAAAAGGCCCCGCTGGGATTTGAACCCAGGATCTCCTGTTTACTAGACAGGCGCTTTGCCAACTAAGCCACGGAGCCAGCTGCTATGGACAGAACGAAAACCCTTTAAAACTCAGAGAGGGCTAATCAATAACACCGCAATGTATGTGTTTGTTAGTATCAGACTTATTTGTATGCAGTCACATATGTGAACAAGGACTTCTGAATTTAGCTTATAGCCCACCAATTTATCAGGGTTCCTGTGCTCAATGAATTCCCTTAACAGGCCCATTTGGAATAGTACATCCTTATATACTAAGGTTAATTGACTTAGTTTTTGGAAATTGTTTGGCTTTGCCTGTCATTTCATTCTGATAGTTCATGTCTGTCCTTTTATCTTACTGTCATCTGGGGATGTAATAGGTTTTGTTATTGCAAAAGGATTGTTAACCTATTTTGGCTGTTGGAAGAGGCCTTGAGGGGTTCCGATTCATTCCGACATGGCCATTTGAATTTTGAGAGCACCCTGCACATTCAGCAACGACCTAATCAATCACAATTTTAGGTGCTCCTACACTACTTAAATATTTTCCACAATCTTTTCAACCACCTCTTTCAGATTAAATGAGGTCTTTGGTGGATTTTGCACTTTAGTTTCTCTTCTGCAAAAGATGCAAAACATCTCTTTTTAATTGAGAAAAAGGCCCCGCTGGGATTTGAACCCAGGATCTCCTGTTTACGAGACAGGCGCTTTACCACTAAGCTACGGAGCCAGCTTCTATGAAAACTTTAGTTAAGGATTGGCATAGAAGTCTGACCTGACTGCTTGGGCTTAACACTCCCATAAGCTACTGTTACTCTCCAAAACCTGCTTATCTCACTGATTTGTCCTTCTCCTCCTGAATAAAGTCCCTGACAAATATGCCTTTGTCATGTTTGAAATGAACAGACAAATTCTAGCAATTCACAACATCAAACTCACAGAGTTTGACTTGCTGATTTCTCCATGTGTAAGGCGCACTGTCATCACATGTCTGCCTACCTTATCTCTTAGTGGAGTTTACATTGTGTTTAGCAGATAAATGCTTGAAAAATATTGTCAAAAGGCCCCGCTGGGATTTGAACCCAGGATCTCCTGTTTACTAGACAGGCGCTTTGCCAACTAAGCCACGGAGCCAGCTGCTATGGACTGAACGAAAACCCTTTAAAACTCAGAGAGGGCTAATCAATAACACCGCAATGTATGTGTTTGTTAGTATCAGACTTATTTGTATGCAGTCACATATGTGAATAAGGACTTCTGAATTTAGCTTATAGCCCACCAATTTATCAGGGTTCCTGTGCTCAATGAATTCCCTTAACAGGCCCATTTGGAATAGTACATCCTTATATACTAAGGTTAATTGACTTAGTTTTTGGAAATTGTTTGGCTTTGCCTGTCATTTCATTCTGATAGTTCATGTCTATCCTTTTATCTTACTGTCATCTGGGGATGTAATAGGTTTTGTTATCGCAAAAGGATTGTTAACCTATTTTGGCTGTTGGAAGAGGCCTTGAGGGGTTCCGATTCATTCCGACATGGCCATTTGAATTTTGAGAGCACCCTGCACATTCAGCAACGACCTAATCAATCACAATTTTAGGTGCTCCTACACTACTTAAATATTTTCCACAATCTTTTCAACCACCTCTTTCAGATTAAATGAGGTCTTTGGTGGATTTTGCACTTTAGTTTCTCTTCTGCAAAAGATGCAAAACATCTCTTTTTAATTGAGAAAAAGGCCCCGCTGGGATTTGAACCCAGGATCTCCTGTTTACGAGACAGGCGCTTTACCACTAAGCTACGGAGCCAGCTTCTATGAAAACTTTAGTTAAGGATTGGCATAGTAGTCTGACCTGACTGCTTGGGCTTAACACTCCCATAAGCTACTGTTACCCTCCAAAACCTGCTTATCTCATTGGTTTGTCCTTCTCCTCCTGAATAAAGTCCCTGACAAATATGCCTTTGTCATGTTTGAAATAAAGCAGACAAATCCTAGCTATTCACAACATCAAACTCACAGAGTTTGACTTGCTGATTTCTCCATGTGTTAGGCACACTGCCATCACATGTCTGCCTACCTTATCTCTTAGTGGAGTTTACATTGTGTTTAGCAGATAAATGCTTGAAAGATATTGTCAAAAGGCCCCGCTGGGATTTGAACCCAGGATCTCCTGTTTACTAGACAGGCGCTTTGCCAACTAAGCCACAGAGCCAGCTGCTATGGACAGAACAAAAACCCTTTAAAACTCAGAGAGGGCTAATCAATAACACCGCAATGTATGTGTTTGTTAGTATCAGACTTATTTGTATGCAGTCACATATGTGAATAAGGACTTCTGAATTTAGCTTATAGCCCACCAATTTATCAGGGTTCCTGTGCTCAATGAATTCCCTTAACAGGCCCATTTGGAATAGTACATCCTTATATACTAAGGTTAATTGACTTAGTTTTTGGAAATTGTTTGGCTTTGCCTGTCATTTCATTCTGATAGTTCATGTCTATCCTTTTATCTTACTGTCATCTGGGGATGTAATAGGTTTTGTTATCGCAAAAGGATTGTTAACCTATTTTTGCTGTGGGAAGAGGCCTTTAGGGGTTCCGATTCATTCCGACATGGCCATTTGAATTTTGAGAGCACCCTGCACATTCAGCAACGACCTAATCAATCACAATTTTAGGTGCTCCTACACTACTTAAATATTTTCCACAATCTTTTCAACCACCTCTTTCAGATTAAATGAGGTCTTTGGTGGATTTTGCACTTTAGTTTCTCTTCTGCAAAAGATGCAAAACATCTCTTTTTAATTGAGAAAAAGGCCCCGCTGGGATTTGAACCCAGGATCTCCTGTTTACGAGACAGGCGCTTTACCACTAAGCTACAGAGCCAGCTTCTATGATACCTTTAGTTAAGGATTGGCATAGTAGTCTGACCTGACTGCTTGGGCTTAACACTCCCATAAGCTACTGTTACCCTCCAAAACCTGCTTATCTCACTGGTTTGTCCTTCTCCTCCTGAATGAAGTCCCTGACAAATATGCCTTTGTCATGTTTGAAATGAACAGACAAATTCTAGCAATTCACAACATCAAGCTCACAGAGTTTGACTTGCTGATTTCTCCATGTGTAAGGCACACTGCCATCACATTTCTGCCTACCTTATCTCTTAGTGGAGTTTACATTGTGTTTAGCAGATAAATGCCTGAAAAATATTGTCAAAAGGCCCCGCTGGGATTTGAACCCAGGATCTCCTGTTTACTAGACAGGCGCTTTGCCAACTAAGCCACGGAGCCAGCTGCTATGGACAGAACGAAAACCCTTTAAAACTCAGAGAGGGCTAATCAATAACACCGCAATGTATGTGTTTGTTAGTATCAGACTTATTTGTATGCAGTCACATATGTGAATAAGGACTTCTGAATTTAGCTTATAGCCCACCAATTTATCAGGGTTCCTGTGCTCAATGAATTCCCTTAACAGGCCCATTTGGAATAGTACATCCTTATATACTAAGGTTAATTGACTTAGTTTTTGGAAATTGTTTGGCTTTGCCTGTCATTTCATTCTGATAGTTCATGTCTGTCCTTTTATCTTACTGTCATCTGGGGATGTAATAGGTTTTGTTATTGCAAAAGGATTGTTAACCTATTTTGGCTGTTGGAAGAGGCCTTTAGGGGTTCCGATTCATTCCGACATGGCCATTTGAATTTTGAGAGCACCCTGCACATTCAGCAACGACCTAATCAATCACAATTTTAGGTGCTCCTACACTACTTAAATATTTTCCACAATCTTTTCAACCACCTCTTTCAGATTAAATGAGGTCTTTGGTGGATTTTGCACTTTAGTTTCTCTTCTGCAAAAGATGCAAAACATCTCTTTTTAATTGAGAAAAAGGCCCCGCTGGGATTTGAACCCAGGATCTCCTGTTTACGAGACAGGCGCTTTACCACTAAGCTACGGAGCCAGCTTCTATGAAACCTTTAGTTAAGGATTGGCATAGTAGTCTGACCTGACTGCTTGGGCTTAACACTCCCATAAGCTACTGTTACCCTCCAAAACCTGCTTATCTCACTGGTTTGTCCTTCTCCTCCTGAATGAAGTCCCTGACAAATATGCCTTTGTCATGTTTGAAATGAACAGACAAATTCTAGCAATTCACAACATCAAGCTCACAGAGTTTGACTTGCTGATTTCTCCATGTGTAAGGCACACTGCCATCACATTTATGCCTACCTTATCTCTTAGTGGAGTTTACATTGTGTTTAGCAGATAAATGCTTGAAAGATATTGTCAAAAGGCCCCGCTGGGATTTGAACCCAGGATCTCCTGTTTACTAGACAGGCGCTTTGCCAACTAAGCCACGGAGCCAGCTGCTATGGACAGAACGAAAACCCTTTAAAACTCAGAGAGGGCTAATCAATAACACCGCAATGTATGTGTTTGTTAGTATCAGACTTATTTGTATGCAGTTACATATGTGAACAAGGACTTCTGAATTTAGCTTATAGCCCACCAATTAATCAGGGTTCCTGTGCTCAATGAATTCCCTTAACAGGCCCATTTGGAATAGTACATCATTATATACTAAGGTTAATTGACTTAGTTTTTGGAAATTGTTTGGCTTTGCCTGTCATTTCATTCTGATAGTTCATGTCTGTCCTTTTATCTTACTGTCATCTGGGGATGTAATAGGTTTTGTTATTGCAAAAGGATTGTTAACCTATTTTGGCTGTTGGAAGAGGCCTTGAGGGGTTCCGATTCATTCCGACATGGCCATTTGAATTTCAATATTTATTAAATAGTAACAAAACAATGAAAACAAAAAAAAAGTAAACCAAGTGAGAAGAACGAATGATACGTGTTGAGTGTTGAGTGTTCAGGTTGTAAGTGATGGCCCTGCCGTTACCCGGTGGGTGGCGGCGTGGAGAGCGGTGGCGCCCTCTGGGGCATCAGAGTATAACCGTATACAAGTTGTATACCCGCAATACTCCTCTGGCTAGGGGCTGCAAATGAGTAACAGACAGACGAAGTGGGCTAGTGAGGCATTTGTTATATCCTCCAAGGCCCAGCAGCCAGAGAAGAGAAGTTCATTTGAATTTTGCCAGATTGTCAGCTACTGACCAGTCCTTATGTAAACGGGAGTCGTGGTCCCCTGCGAGATAAAGCAGAACGGATAGGGATTTCCAGTCCCCGTATATCTTTATATCAGATAAGGGTAGGCCTATGCGGTGGAGATAGGTAGCTCCGCCCCTTCTGATGCTGTGGGAGGTGTAAGGACCCTTAAGGTTTGCGCGAGTCGTCAGTGTCTTTAGGAAGGTAGAGAAGGTCGAATAGGTTAGAGGTGATTTCCCTGAGAACGACGAGGGAAATAACGGGGAGGACTGAGAGGTTGAAGTCTTCTTTAGGAGTCTCTTAAGCCCATAGATAGGGCAGAGACTGGAACAGGCTTGTACCACCGGAATTTGTAGAGAACGTTCCTGATACTGAATCGTCTTCGAGGAGATGATGGAGATACATAGTCCGTAGTCCGTGAACGTGATGTCACCACGACATAATTGATGAGGGGAGGCTGTGATATGACTGGATCTTAGAAGGCATCTGAAAGCAAGGACCAGCGCTACCCAGCAGATAAACTCGCTTTCGCGGTGGAATTTCACATGTTCCAGAAGTATGAGTAGATCTTCCGGGTGAAGCGGTAATGCTTGACGGGACTGATCTCCTAGGAGGCGGCGAGCTCCTAGCATAGAGCACTTGACGAGAAAGGAAGTTTTTGCCTCTGTGGAGTATCCGAAATACTCATGTAGAGACCAGATAGAGCTGACGTAGTTAGTAATACTTGAGTATCTGAGAGATCTACAGAGATAAGTGATATAGAAGGATATTATCTCTGGACTCCCTGGGAGTGGAGAAACCTCATAACTGTTGCAGAAACCGAGGTATTTCCTCCATTGGCATCTTCGTGTCTTCCAGGTGTTCCCAGACCAGCAGAGGTTCCGGGCTTCCTCTCGTAGCTCATCTAAGTCCCCTGAGGATTTCTGCGTTGGTATGTTCCGATGAGACCGATAATCTGTCGAACCTGGAAACACAGCAAGTGGTAAATTGTGAGGGGACTGTGAATATGTTTGAATGTGAAGCATCAAAAAGCCTGGAGAGAGAGTCTGCTACGAAGTTATCCCCCGACGGTATATAGTGGGGTTTTAAAATGATGTTTTTGATCGCTGTTAGCCAGTATAACTCTCGTATCCACTGCATGGCTGTATAGTTTTTACTGCGACCTGTGGATATCATGGACACCACTTGGGTGTTGTCACAGTATAGGTCGATGATAGAATTTTCAAAGATCTCTAGCCATCTTTTAATGGCAACTAATAGTCCCCACAATTCTAATTCGTTGATATTTGTCTTGTCATAGCTGTCCTGAAACGGGGGCATTTCATAGTGTACACATGAGGTGTTATAACTTGCGTCCCAAGAGCCAAAGAAAAAGTCTTGATCGGTAATTCCCCCGAAGCCAGAAAGGGAAGCATCAGTAAAGATGGTATGACGTGGTTGTAATGGTTCTATAATTTTTACTTGTCCGTTGAATAATGGTAGGAAGGTAGACCACCAGTTCAAGTCATGGCGGACTGCCTCGGTTATCCTAATCGAGCCTTTCCTCTTCCTCGAGTGTCTTAGTTTGTCATATATTCGTCTAGTAAAAGTACGACCCCCTTTGACTAGCGTTGCACAGTGAGATAGATGACCCGTGAGTTTCTCCATCAATGTGAACTTGACTCGATGTTTTTTCTCAACTCTCCGTAGTAGGTCCATTGTGTTGATTATCTTTTCTGCTGGCAACCTGAGGCGCATCTCGTAAGTGTCTATTATGATGCCTAGATAGCGTGTAGTCTGGCTAGGAGACGTCACTTTGTTAAAGTTGACTTTGAACCCGAGGAATTGAAGGAGATTGATTAGAGACGTTTGATGATGGAGACATATCTCAGCCGAATCGCCACAGACGAAAAAGTCGTCTAGATAGTTAACACATTTGACCTGATAAGTATCCCAGAAGCGTCTGACGATGAAGTCACTTATGGTATTGAAGATATAAGGGGCCGAGCTGATGCCGAAGCATAGCATATTGTCAGTGAGATAACGCTCTTGCCTATCCACTTCCCACCGAAGACCCATGTATCTCCTATGGGGGGGGAAGATGTGAACGTTCCTGTAAGCGTTGGCGATATCCACGACACCGGAGTAACAGCCTACAGAGATTAAGTGCTTGACATCGTCGATGGTTTTGAATTTAAACTTTGGTGCTGCGTTAGACATGAAGTTGTTTATCGAAGTGGATGGCTTAGAACAGTCAGTTATCGGCCTTAATCTACTGTCTGATCTCCAGACGGCCCCCAGAGCATGAATGCAGGTGGGTTTAGTGGATGAGAGAGAAAGTTTCTCTTCTGATAGCTCCGTCTTGATTATCGTATCCATTTTTTCCTTTGCCTCAAATTCCAGGATAGAGCTGTAGTTTTCACAATCGTAAGTCAAGGAGGGTACATCGTCAATAATCCTGAAGCCTCTGCACACGCCCGTCAGGACGAACATATCCTCATAAGTCATTTGTCTACCATCGGTATAGATGAGGGCCGCGAAGCGACACGGTTTCAAACCTACGCTGACCGAGTCTAGGACTAGGCAGCATGAACAAGTACCTTCAAGGCAGGAGTCAAAAATAGAAATGTGATCGCTGCCGTAGACCTGAATCGAACATATATATTTATGTGAGTCGGGAACATAATTCCTGCATTTGCACTCATAGTTACAAGTTATAAGTCTTACCAAGCTTCGAAATTCCGACGGATTGTGTGGAGTGGTCACTTGAATAATCCTGTGTAGGCCGCCATCATGGTCGGCAAGTGTATCGTGTGACAACGAACGACAATTTAGATCAGAATTTATAACACGTTCCTGTGACAAGGAGACAACGTCTATAGGTTGTGACAAACCTATGGACTGGAAATACGTAGGTATTTGAGAACCTTTTGTTAACCGGGTAGAAGGACTTGCGTTTGCGGCATCTACCTTACCGCGACACTTTTGACGGCTGGGGTCAAGAGTGCATGACCCGGCATGTTGACCACTAAACAGAGTAGCGTCCGTCTTTTGCTCCCCACAACAACTACCTTCACTGAGAAGTGTAGGTGGGGAAAGTTCAGCTGATACTGTGGAATTGTAGTTAGGATACATATTATCAACGACATCTAGTTCTTTCAGTACTCGACCTGGGGGCGGGCGAGGTACATCGATATTGCGATCCCGTCAAGCTGTGGTGACCGTGGGACTCGTTGTTTGTTGACCAGCACGACATGTGTGTTGAGAATGTGAGTTCCCAAAACATTTGGAACAGATGTGCGGGTACCTGCATGGTGAGTAGGTGCATCCATCGGCATTGTAGGCAAGGCAGACTGGGCGATTACCGGGAACTTTGGTGTCTCGTTGGGATGATTTCCTCGAGTAGTTACCTTTAGTAGCGGGTTTCTTAACTTCTCTGGTGAACTCGGTACTGAGGAATCTCATGGCTATTCCCATATCGCCTGAAGTATAGGCTTTGACTCCTTGTTTCTTTGCTAATTCACGCACTGCCTCGTCATATTTGAGAATCCCTGAGGTCTGATACGCCCTGGTGGCAGCTTTCTCGCTGATAAAGCAGTTGTGTTGTAATAGTCCGAGAATATCTTCGCCTTTTGCGTATAATTCCATCATTAGTTTACCATGACAGTACCACAGTTTTTCTGTGGACATGGATTTTGTTTTTTCTTCTTTAGGAAGGAATCTCTTCAGTTTGAATACATTTCTCCTACCTCGATTCGACTTCCTATGGCGATGATGACGGCTGCGACGTCCTTGATCCGATGAACTTGTGGATGTGGATGAGGAGCTACTGGATGATCTGGAAGATCTAGAAGACTTGGAGTCTTGATTGTCCGATACATCTGCCGTTCCAGAAGTTCCGCGTCCTCTGCGTGATGATCCGATCCCCCGGGTGACCGCGCTCCCTGAGGTAAGTTTCCTTTGATTTTTCTTGCCAGATAATCGTCCGCCTGGATGGTCTGATGATCCTGATTGGCGCGCATGCTGTTTACTTGAATGAGATGTGGGACCTAAGGCATCTAGAAGTAAGTTTTCAATGTTAGCGAGTTTACTTCTAGTATTGCCTAATTCCTGCGACATGCACTTCATGGTTGATTGCATCGCCGCCATGTTCGATTTTACTCGGTGCAGTTCGGGGTCATGATGGCGGCACCCAGTTCCACTTCTCCGCTGGTCACCCTCATTAGATGTGTCTTCATCTCCGGCTCCAGGCGATTCTCCGGAAGAATCATCCTCGGTTGCTGGCTCCTCTTCTGAAGACTTTGAAGCGGTCTCCTGTTTCTCTGCACCCCGTTTGATATGCCTCGCCATTGCCGGTGTACCTGAGGTGAGTTTATCGCGGCCATCTTTCTTATGTGTGGACTCTCCCTTCTTACTGTTGTCTGCTGAACTTCCATCCGTGCTACGGCGGCATTTTTTGCCCGTAGGTGCACTATGACGAATACCACACTTTTTGCACAGTCTTTTTTGAGTCATTCTTGAAGAGTAAACCAAGTGAGAAGAGCGAATGATACGTGTTGAGTGTTGAGTGTTCAGGTTGTAAGTGATGGCCCTGCCGTTACCCGGTGGGTGGCGGCGTGGAGAGCGGTGGCGCCCTCTGGGGCATCAGAGTATAACCGTATACAAGTTGTATACCCGCACTACCTTATCTCTTAGTGGAGTTTACATTGTGTTTAGCAGATAAATGCCTGAAAAATATTGTCAAAAGGCCCCGCTGGGATTTGAACCCAGGATCTCCTGTTTACTAGACAGGCGCTTTGCCAACTAAGCCACGGAGCCAGCTGCTATGGACAGAACGAAAACCCTTTAAAACTCAGAGAGGGCTAATCAATAACACCGCAATGTATGTGTTTGTTAGTATCAGACTTATTTGTATGCAGTCACATATGTGAATAAGGACTTCTGAATTTAGCTTATAGCCCACCAATTTATCAGGGTTCCTGTGCTCAATGAATTCCCTTAACAGGCCCATTTGGAATAGTACATCACTATATACTAAGGTTAATTGACTTAGTTTTTGGAAATTGTTTGGCTTTGCCTGTCATTTCATTCTGATAGTTCATGTCTGTCCTTTTATCTTGCTGTCATCTGGGGATGTAATAGGTTTTGTTATTGCAAAAGGATTGTTAACCTATTTTGGCTGTTGGAAGAGGCCTTGAGGGGTTCCGATTCATTCCGACATGGCCATTTGAATTTTGAGAGCACCCTGCACATTCAGCAACGACCTAATCAATCACAATTTTAGGTGCTCCTACACTACTTAAATATTTTCTACAATCTTTTCAACCACCGCTTTCAGATTAAATGAGGTCTTTGGTGGATTTTGCACTTTAGTTTCTCTTCTGCAAAAGATGCAAAACATCTCTTTTTAATTGATAAAAAGGCCCCGCTGGGATTTGAACCCAGGATCTCCTGTTTACGAGACAGGCGCTTTACCACTAAGCTACGGAGCCAGCTTCTATGAAAACTTTAGTTAAGGATTGGCATAGTAGTCTGACCTGACTGCTTGGGCTTAACACTCCCATAAGCTACTGTTACTCTCCAAAACCTGCTTATCTCATTGGTTTGTCCTTCTCCTCCTGAATAAAGTCCCTGACAAATATGCCTTTGTCATGTTTGAAATGAACAGACAAATTCTAGCAATTCACAACATCAAACTCACAGAGTTTGACTTGCTGATTTCTCCATGTGTAAGGCGCACTGTCATCACATGTCTGCCTACCTTATCTCTTAGTGGAGTTTACATTGTGTTTAGCAGATAAATGCCTGAAAAATATTGTCAAAAGGCCCCGCTGGGATTTGAACCCAGGATCTCCTGTTTACTAGACAGGCGCTTTGCCAACTAAGCCACGGAGCCAGCTGCTATGGACAGAACGAAAACCCTTTAAAACTCAGAGAGGGCTAATCAATAACACCGCAATGTATGTGTTTGTTAGTATCAGACTTATTTGTATGCAGTCACATATGTGAATAAGGACTTCTGAATTTAGCTTATAGCCCACCAATTTATCAGGGTTCCTGTGCTCAATGAATTCCCTTAACAGGCCCATTTGGAATAGTACATCCTTATATACTAAGGTTAATTGACTTAGTTTTTGGAAATTGTTTGGCTTTGCCTGTCATTTCATTCTGATAGTTCATGTCTATCCTTTTATCTTACTGTCATCTGGGGATGTAATAGGTTTTGTTATCGCAAAAGGATTGTTAACCTATTTTGGCTGTGGGAAGAGGCCTTTAGGGGTTCCGATTCATTCCGACATGGCCATTTGAATTTTGAGAGCACCCTGCACATTCAGCAACGACCTAATCAATCACAATTTTAGGTGCTCCTACACTACTTAAATATTTTCCACATTCTTTTCAACTACCTCTTTCAGATTAAATGAGGTCTTTGGTGGATTTTGCACTTTAGTTTCTCTTCTGCAAAAGATGCAAAACATCTCTTTTTAATTGAGAAAAAGGCCCCGCTGGGATTTGAACCCAGGATCTCCTGTTTACGAGGCAGGCGCTTTACCACTAAGCTACGGAGCCAGCTTCTATGAAACCTTTAGTTAAGGATTGGCATAGTAGTCTGACCTGACTGCTTGGGCTTAACACTCCCATAAGCTACTGTTACCCTCCAAAACCTGCTTATCTCACTGGTTTGTCCTTCTCCTCCTGAATGAAGTCCCTGACAAATATGCCTTTGTCATGTTTGAAATGAACAGACAAATTCTAGCAATTCACAACATCAAGCTCACAGAGTTTGACTTGCTGATTTCTCCATGTGTAAGGCACACTGCCATCACATTTCTGCCTACCTTATCTCTTAGTGGAGTTTACATTGTGTTTAGCAGATAAATGCTTGAAAAATATTGTCAAAAGGCCCCGCTGGGATTTGAACCCAGGATCTCCTGTTTACTAGACAGGCGCTTTGCCAACTAAGCCACGGAGCCAGCTGCTATGGACAGAACGAAAACCCTTTAAAACTCAGAGAGGGCTAATCAATAACACCGCAATGTATGTGTTTGTTAGTATCAGACTTATTTTTTATGCAGTTACATATGTGAACAAGGACTTCTGAATTTAGCTTATAGCCCACCAATTAATCAGGGTTCCTGTGCTCAATGAATTCCCTTAACAGGCCCATTTGGAATAGTACATCCTTATATACTAAGGTTAATTGACTTAGTTTTTGGAAATTGTTTGGCTTTGCCTGTCATTTCATTCTGATAGTTCATGTCTATCCTTTTATCTTACTGTCATCTGGGGATGTAATAGGTTTTGTTATCGCAAAAGGATTGTTAACCTATTTTGGCTGTTGGAAGAGGCCTTTAGGGGTTCCGATTCATTCCGACATGGCCATTTGAATTTTGAGAGCACCCTGCACATTCAGCAACGACCTAATCAATCACAATTTTAGGTGCTCCTACACTACTTAAATATTTTCCACAATCTTTTCAACCACCTCTTTCAGATTAAATGAGGTCTTTGGTGGATTTTGCACTTTAGTTTCTCTTCTGCAAAAGATGCAAAACATCTCTTTTTAATTGAGAAAAAGGCCCCGCTGGGATTTGAACCCAGGATCTCCTGTTTACGAGACAGGCGCTTTACCACTAAGCTACGGAGCCAGCTTCTATGAAAACTTTAGTTAAGGATTGGCATAGTAGTCTGACCTGACTGCTTGGGCTTAACACTCCCATAAGCTACTGTTACCCTCCAAAACCTGCTTATCTCATTGGTTTGTCCTTCTCCTCCTGAATAAAGTCCCTGACAAATATGCCTTTGTCATGTTTGAAATGAACAGACAAATTCTAGCAATTCACAACATCAAACTCACAGAGTTTGACTTGCTGATTTCTCCATGTGTAAGGCGCACTGTCATCACATGTCTGCCTACCTTATCTCTTAGTGGAGTTTACATTGTGTTTAGCAGATAAATGCCTGAAAAATATTGTCAAAAGGCCCCGCTGGGATTTGAACCCAGGATCTCCTGTTTACTAGACAGGCGCTTTGCCAACTAAGCCACGGAGCCAGCTGCTATGGACAGAACGAAAACCCTTTAAAACTCAGAGAGGGCTAATCAATAACACCGCAATGTATGTGTTTGTTAGTATCAGACTTATTTTTTATGCAGTTACATATGTGAACAAGGACTTCTGAATTTAGCTTATAGCCCACCAATTAATCAGGGTTCCTGTGCTCAATGAATTCCCTTAACAGGCCCATTTGGAATAGTACATCCTTATATACTAAGGTTAATTGACTTAGTTTTTGGAAATTGTTTGGCTTTGCCTGTCATTTCATTCTGATAGTTCATGTCTATCCTTTTATCTTACTGTCATCTGGGGATGTAATAGGTTTTGTTATCGCAAAAGGATTGTTAACCTATTTTGGCTGTTGGAAGAGGCCTTTAGGGGTTCCGATTCATTCCGACATGGCCATTTGAATTTTGAGAGCACCCTGCACATTCAGCAACGACCTAATCAATCACAATTTTAGGTGCTCCTACACTACTTAAATATTTTCCACAATCTTTTCAACCACCTCTTTCAGATTAAATGAGGTCTTTGGTGGATTTTGCACTTTAGTTTCTCTTCTGCAAAAGATGCAAAACATCTCTTTTTAATTGAGAAAAAGGCCCCGCTGGGATTTGAACCCAGGATCTCCTGTTTACGAGACAGGCGCTTTACCACTAAGCTACGGAGCCAGCTTCTATGAAAACTTTAGTTAAGGATTGGCATAGTAGTCTGACCTGACTGCTTGGGCTTAACACTCCCATAAGCTACTGTTACCCTCCAAAACCTGCTTATCTCATTGGTTTGTCCTTCTCCTCCTGAATAAAGTCCCTGACAAATATGCCTTTGTCATGTTTGAAATGAACAGACAAATTCTAGCAATTCACAACATCAAACTCACAGAGTTTGACTTGCTGATTTCTCCATGTGTAAGGCGCACTGTCATCACATGTCTGCCTACCTTATCTCTTAGTGGAGTTTACATTGTGTTTAGCAGATAAATGCCTGAAAAATATTGTCAAAAGGCCCCGCTGGGATTTGAACCCAGGATCTCCTGTTTACTAGACAGGCGCTTTGCCAACTAAGCCACGGAGCCAGCTGCTATGGACAGAACGAAAACCCTTTAAAACTCAGAGAGGGCTAATCAATAACACCGCAATGTATGTGTTTGTTAGTATCAGACTTATTTTTTATGCAGTTACATATGTGAACAAGGACTTCTGAATTTAGCTTATAGCCCACCAATTAATCAGGGTTCCTGTGCTCAATGAATTCCCTTAACAGGCCCATTTGGAATAGTACATCCTTATATACTAAGGTTAATTGACTTAGTTTTTGGAAATTGTTTGGCTTTGCCTGTCATTTCATTCTGATAGTTCATGTCTATCCTTTTATCTTACTGTCATCTGGGGATGTAATAGGTTTTGTTATCGCAAAAGGATTGTTAACCTATTTTGGCTGTTGGAAGAGGCCTTTAGGGGTTCCGATTCATTCCGACATGGCCATTTGAATTTTGAGAGCACCCTGCACATTCAGCAACGACCTAATCAATCACAATTTTAGGTGCTCCTACACTACTTAAATATTTTCCACAATCTTTTCAACCACCTCTTTCAGATTAAATGAGGTCTTTGGTGGATTTTGCACTTTAGTTTCTCTTCTGCAAAAGATGCAAAACATCTCTTTTTAATTGAGAAAAAGGCCCCGCTGGGATTTGAACCCAGGATCTCCTGTTTACGAGACAGGCGCTTTACCACTAAGCTACGGAGCCAGCTTCTATGAAACCTTTAGTTAAGGATTGGCATAGTAGTCTGACCTGACTGCTTGGGCTTAACACTCCCATAAGCTACTGTTACCCTCCAAAACCTGCTTATCTCACTGGTTTGTCCTTCTCCTCCTGAATGAAGTCCCTGACAAATATGCCTTTGTCATGTTTGAAATGAACAGACAAATTCTAGCAATTCACAACATCAAGCTCACAGAGTTTGACTTGCTGATTTCTCCATGTGTAAGGCACACTGCCATCACATTTCTGCCTACCTTATCTCTTAGTGGAGTTTACATTGTGTTTAGCAGATAAATGCTTGAAAGATATTGTCAAAAGGCCCCGCTGGGATTTGAACCCAGGATCTCCTGTTTACTAGACAGGCGCTTTGCCAACTAAGCCACGGAGCCAGCTGCTATGGACAGAACGAAAACCCTTTAAAACTCAGAGAGGGCTAATCAATAACACCGCAATGTTTGTGTTTGTTAGTATCAGACTTATTTGTATGCAGTTACATATGTGAACAAGGACTTCTGAATTTAGCTTATAGCCCACCAATTAATCAGGGTTCCTGTGCTCAATGAATTCCCTTAACAGGCCCATTTGGAATAGTACATCATTATATACTAAGGTTAATTGACTTCGTTTTTGGAAATTGTTTGGCTTTGCCTGTCATTTCATTCTGATAGTTCATGTCTGTCCTTTTATCTTACTGTCATCTGGGGATGTAATAGGTTTTGTTATTGCAAAAGGATTGTTAACCTATTTTGGCTGTTGGAAGAGGCCTTTAGGGGTTCCGATTCATTCCGACATGGCCATTTGAATTTTGAGAGCACCCTGCACATTCAGCAACGACCTAATCAATCACAATTTTAGGTGCTCCTACACTACTTAAATATTTTCCACAATCTTTTCAACCACCTCTTTCAGATTAAATGAGGTCTTTGGTGGATTTTGCACTTTAGTTTCTCTTCTGCAAAAGATGCAAAACATCTCTTTTTAATTGAGAAAAAGGCCCCGCTGGGATTTGAACCCAGGATCTCCTGTTTACGAGACAGGCGCTTTACCACTAAGCTACGGAGCCAGCTTCTATGAAAACTTTAGTTAAGGATTGGCATAGTAGTCTGACCTGACTGCTTGGGCTTAACACTCCCATAAGCTACTGTAACTCTCCAAAACCTGCTTATCTCATTGGTTTGTCCTTCTCCTCCTGAATAAAGTCCCTGACAAATATGCCTTTGTCATGTTTGAAATGAACAGACAAATTCTAGCAATTCACAACATCAAACTCACAGAGTTTGACTTGCTGATTTCTCCATGTGTAAGGCGCACTGTCATCACATGTCTGCCTACCTTATCTCTTAGTGGAGTTTACATTGTGTTTAGCAGATAAATGCCTGAAAAATATTGTCAAAAGGCCCCGCTGGGATTTGAACCCAGGATCTCCTGTTTACTAGACAGGCGCTTTGCCAACTAAGCCACGGAGCCAGCTGCTATGGACAGAACGAAAACCCTTTAAAACTCAGAGAGGGCTAATCAATAACACCGCAATGTATGTGTTTGTTAGTATCAGACTTATTTGTATGCAGTCACATATGTGAATAAGGACTTCTGAATTTAGCTTATAGCCCACCAATTTATCAGGGTTCCTGTGCTCAATGAATTCCCTTAACAGGCCCATTTGGAATAGTACATCCTTATATACTAAAGTTAATTGACTTAGTTTTTGGAAATTGTTTGGCTTTGCCTGTCATTTCATTCTGATAGTTCATGTCTATCCTTTTATCTTACTGTCATCTGGGGATGTAATAGGTTTTGTTATCGCAAAAGGATTGTTAACCTATTTTGGCTGTTGGAAGAGGCATTTAGGGGTTCCGATTCATTCCGACATGGCCATTTGAATTTTGAGAGCACCCTGCACATTCAGCAACGACCTAATCAATCACAATTTTAGGTGCTCCTACACTACTTAAATATTTTCCACAATCTTTTCAACCACCTCTTTCAGATTAAATGAGGTCTTTGGTGGATTTTGCACTTTAGTTTCTCTTCTGCAAAAGATGCAAAACATCTCTTTTTAATTGAGAAAAAGGCCCCGCTGGGATTTGAACCCAGGATCTCCTGTTTACGAGACAGGCGCTTTACCACTAAGCTACGGAGCCAGCTTCTATGAAACCTTTAGTTAAGGATTGGCATAGTAGTCTGACCTGACTGCTTGGGCTTAACACTCCCATAAGCTACTGTTACCCTCCAAAACCTGCTTATCTCACTGGTTTGTCCTTCTCCTCCTGAATGAAGTCCCTGACAAATATGCCTTTGTCATGTTTGAAATGAACAGACAAATTCTAGCAATTCACAACATCAAGCTCACAGAGTTTGACTTGCTGATTTCTCCATGTTGTACCGTTGTGAATGTATTAGCAAGGTTGTGAAGGTATTAGCAAGACTATTCTTGGTATCCCAGACACTGTGGGAACGTTTCTAATAGCAGACAAAATATTATTAACATTGAAAATGCTTTTATCAACATGTACTGCATGTTATGAATACCTCTGGCGAATTCTAAAACAATGAGAGGTGATATCACATTCCCCTGCTGCAGTCTTATCTGATGATATGTAAACATTAACTGCTCATGCGCATTGGCCCATTTTCTATGTGGAGACTTGAATATATACTGGAATAAAGAGGAGGCTTTTGGTCTTCGGATGTGAATGGGACTAGATGTGTCTTGTCTTCTTAAACTCGGGTTTTATGTCACCCCTACCGGCTACCATAATGACGGCGGGACATATTTTTGGCGACCACGACGAGACATCTAAATAGAAGGACAAGACCTCTGGATAAAAGGACAACACCTAAAATGGAGGAAACACCTGAATGTAGGACAGGTATGTCTGATTTAGTTGTCAATTCTGGGCACTGATATAACTGTTTTGGGCGCTGCAGTATCGAGTTTTGATACTCCCATGAATTAGTTATTCAGTTAAACAGAACTGACAAGATGGATGGGCAAAATCCACAAGATGGGATTGATGGTCGGGCCATACAAAAACTAATGGAACATCATGCTAAACGTATCGGTGTACAGGATGGTGTAAACAAGACTGCCCTACGGGAATGGGTAGAGGAAATATCCAGCGCTAAGGAATGGTGTGCTGCTAACCATCAGGTAACATTAGCCACAGTTGGTTATTTGGTGAAAGGAAGGTTGGATGTGGCAGTGCGCAGATGGATAAGAGAATATGATGAAGAAAATGGGCGCCGACAACCAGCTGACCAGGAACCCATTACATGGGAGCGCATTAGGAAACGAATCGAGCAAGAGTTTCTGGGTGCTGACGAAAATGAATATCTCAGGAAAGCTGTAGATGAAATGAAACAGGGGGTCCTGCAAGATGTACGAGAATATGCCCGCGACTTCGACCAAGCAGTACATCGGGCATATACGGATGCGGAGTTAGGGGTGGAGGTGGTTTTGGAAAGACTGACTCGTACCTTCATTGCTGGTATTCAGTCAAGTGAAACTCGCATCCAGGTTCATGCTACCAGACCACTCACTCTGGAGGCAGCTTACGAACGTGCCATGACCATGGATAGGGCACGAAACCTTGCCGGTGTGACGCGAAAGGAGGAGCCAATGGAAATAGGTGCCCTGAAAAATCCGGTGAGTGTAAATCAAGTAGCTTCCGGTACTGGTCTCCAGCAAATGATGGATACTGTACAGAAGTTAGAGAGTCAAATGGCTGAGATGCAGAAACAGCTGGATAAGAAACGCCGAGGTCGCGGTAAAGGGCCACAAAAATTAAAGGAAAAAGGGATTCCTGCCTGGACAACAGAAGTTGTGGGAACGTTTCTAATAGCAGACAAAATATTATTAACATTGAAAATGCTTTTATCAACATGTACTGCATGTTATGAATACCTCTGGCGAATTCTAAAACAATGAGAGGTGATATCACATTCCCCTGCTGCAGTCTTATCTGATGATATGTAAACATTAACTGCTCATGCGCATTGGCCCATTTTCTATGTGGAGACTTGAATATATACTGGAATAAAGAGGAGGCTTTTGGTCTTCGGATGTGAATGGGACTAGATGTGTCTTGTCTTCTTAAACTCGGGTTTTATGTCACCCCTACCGGCTACCATAATGACGGCGGGACATATTTTTGGCGACCACGACGAGACATCTAAATAGAAGGACAAGACCTCTGGATAAAAGGACAACACCTAAAATGGAGGAAACACCTGAATGTAGGACAGGTATGTCTGATTTAGTTGTCAATTCTGGGCACTGATATAACTGTTTTGGGCGCTGCAGTATCGAGTTTTGATACTCCCATGAATTAGTTATTCAGTTAAACAGAACTGACAAGATGGATGGGCAAAATCCACAAGATGGGATTGATGGTCGGGCCATACAAAAACTAATGGAACATCATGCTAAACGTATCGGTGTACAGGATGGTGTAAACAAGACTGCCCTACGGGAATGGGTAGAGGAAATATCCAGCGCTAAGGAATGGTGTGCTGCTAACCATCAGGTAACATTAGCCACAGTTGGTTATTTGGTGAAAGGAAGGTTGGATGTGGCAGTGCGCAGATGGATAAGAGAATATGATGAAGAAAATGGGCGCCGACAACCAGCTGACCAGGAACCCATTACATGGGAGCGCATTAGGAAACGAATCGAGCAAGAGTTTCTGGGTGCTGACGAAAATGAATATCTCAGGAAAGCTGTAGATGAAATGAAACAGGGGGTCCTGCAAGATGTACGAGAATATGCCCGCGACTTCGACCAAGCAGTACATCGGGCATATACGGATGCGGAGTTAGGGGTGGAGGTGGTTTTGGAAAGACTGACTCGTACCTTCATTGCTGGTATTCAGTCAAGTGAAACTCGCATCCAGGTTCATGCTACCAGACCACTCACTCTGGAGGCAGCTTACGAACGTGCCATGACCATGGATAGGGCACGAAACCTTGCCGGTGTGACGCGAAAGGAGGAGCCAATGGAAATAGGTGCCCTGAAAAATCCGGTGAGTGTAAATCAAGTAGCTTCCGGTACTGGTCTCCAGCAAATGATGGATACTGTACAGAAGTTAGAGAGTCAAATGGCTGAGATGCAGAAACAGCTGGATAAGAAACGCCGAGGTCGCGGTAAAGGGCCACAAAAATTAAAGGAAAAAGGGATTCCTGCCTGGACAACAGACGGCCAACCTGTCTGTTATAATTGTTGCCAAGCCGGACACATGGCCAAGGATAAGGCTTGTAGCCAGTACAAAGCTTCTGGTAAGGGAAACGGCCAGTAGCCGTACTCGACGGCCGACTTCGAGTAGTGGTGGATGTGAGCGGAAAAGAAGCCACTGCTCTGGTTGACACGGGTGCGGCGTGTACCCTGATGAAACAATCATTCTGGCTAGCGGTGTGTGACAAAACTAGACGAGTTCCTTTGCTAGAACCAGTTGTTGAAAATCTGGTTACCCTATCAGGTGAGAGTCTCCCTGTGAAAGGTAGAACTGTTGTTAACTTGATGGAGGAAAGAATTGATGTCATTATAACGGACAACATTAAACACGATCTGTTACTGGGCCAGGACACGTTGAAGAAACTAAAGGCGGTGATAGACTGTGAAAAAGGGAAAGTATTCTTTAATGGTGTACTATATGAGAGTTCCTTGCCAGAAGTAAGTGACCTTGAACTTGGTGAGACTGAACTCTCTAGATGGACAAAGGCATTTCCTAAGGTGTTTCAAAGTGAAATAGGGTGTTCTAATGGAGTACACATCAACATTGATACCGGTGATCATCCTCCTATCCATCAGAGGGCATATCGTTTGCCACTGACCAAGAGAAAAGTGGTAGAAGAAGAAATCCAAAAGATGTTAGAAAAAGGGGTGATACGTCCATCCCAATCACCCTGGGCATCACCTGTGACTCTAGTTCCCAAGAAGGATGGAAGTATTCGCTTTTGCATAGATTATCGCAAATTAAATAGTATAACTCGCAAAGACGCCCATCCTTTGCCGCGAATACAAGATATATTCGATAACCTCACAGGAGCATCATGGTTCACCACCCTCGACCTAAAATCTGGATATTGGCAAATTCCGGTAGAGGAATGTGATATTCCAAAGACTGCTTTTGTTACACACAATGGCCTGTACAAGTGGGTACGTATGCCCTTTGGACTTACAAATGCGCCCGCTGTGTTTCAACGAGAAATGCAAAGGGTTTTGGGAAATGCTATAGGTCGCTGCGCAATGGTATATATTGATGATATAGTGATTTACAGCAAGACACAGGAAGAACATGAGGAACATGTCCAGGAAGTGCTAGCCCGTCTGGAGGCGGAAGGACTAGTAGTTAAAAAGGAGAAATGTCAATTTCAACAGCGACAGCTGCCTCTGCTAGGATATATCGTGTCTGGGGATGGTATTGCTGCCGATCCCGAGAAGACATGTGCCATCAATGATCTACACCCTCCAACCAATGTGTCTGAGTTGCGCCGGTTCCTAGGAATGGCTGGGTACTATCGTCAATTGATCTGTCAGTATGCTGCCATTGCAGAACCGTTACAGTACCTGACGAAGAAAGGTGTACCCTGGATTTGGACAGAACAATGCCAGGAGGCCTTCAATCAACTAAAAATGGCACTAGTTTCGAGTGATGTTATGGCACATCCATCTATTGGGGACCCATATATTCTCTACACTGATGCCTCGGACAAGGCAATAGGAGCCATATTAGTGCAAAAAGACAGCAACTGTGTAGAAAGGCCTATCCAATATGTATCACGCACTTTGCGAGGTTCTGAACTCAAGTGGAGTACCATTGAGAAAGAGGCCTATGCTATTGTTCATGCATTAAAGACTCTTAGGCCTTATCTTTATGGGGCAGAACTGGTTATCGTGACAGATCAAAAGCCCCTTAAGGCCCTGTTTTTAGGTGAGGTCAAGAATACAAAGGTACAACGTTGGGCCTCCCTGATTGCCGAGTATGGAGCACCCATACTGCACCGAGCTGGAAAAAACAATGTAAGGGCTGATATGCTCTCACGGATTGTACCCTCAACTCAGGATGAGGAATGGTATGAGGTAGGTGCATATATGCTCGCCCGTAACCCGTGCCTTGAAGTAGGAGAATGCAATACAACAGACTGGGTTGACATTGAAGCTAATCCCGCGCAGGAAGTGCCCTGGCGTTGGGATGGACTGAACAAAGATGAGGTACGTGAAAAACAACATGAAATGGATGAGTGGGACTTGGCAGATAATGAAGGTAGTTACTTTCATCGGCATGATGGTTTATTGTGGTGTACAAAAGAATTACCTGATCAATTGCCATACCCACGGCTTGTGCTGCCAATAGACTACCGTCGTGACATCACTGTGAAGGCTCATATGGAGGTGGGACATCAAGGACAAACAAAAACCTTGCAACGGATCCGAGAGTTATATTATTGGCCGAAACAAAGAGATACAGTAAGGTCAACAATATTTCACTGTCCAACGTGTCGAATGAACGAATCACGTATGACACGGCCAGCACCAGTAGGTATGCCTACTGCGACTTATGCTGGAGAAATAGTTGGAATAGATCTGGTTGGTCCACTGGCTAAATCGGTAGAGGGCAATGTGTACCTATTAACTTTAATAGATCACGCAACAGGGTGGGCTGAGGCCTATCCCATTTCCAACAGAACTGGAGAAGCGGTTGTACAAAAACTCTCCCGGGATTATATTCCTAGACATGGTGTTCCTGCCATTATCATCCACGATAACGGTACTGAGTTCACCAATGCCACGTTGCAAGACTATTTACATCAATTAGGAGTGGAAGTGCGACGTACTACACCATATCACCCACAAACTAATGGGAAGTTGGAGAGATGGCATCGCAGTCTAAAGGACATTTTACGGAAGTTGGTAAACAATAACATATCAACATGGGAGGAGCATCTTGGGTCTGCGTTGTTAGCATACCGACAGTCTGTGTCTGAAACTACAGGTTATTCGCCATTCTACCTCCTATATGGTAGACGGGCTCGGTTTCCTTCCAATCGAGCTCCTGAATCAACAACTGTCTTGGGTCAACGACTTGAGAGGATGGGAGATGCTTTGCATGATGCCTGTAAAAACACACAAAAATCAAAAGAACGTTATATCACTGAAGCTACGAAACGGGCTAATGCATTACCACTTAAGGTAGGAGATCGAGTGTTACCAAAGGCATATGAGCGGGCACCTTTCGACTCCAAATGGGACATGCCGAAAGAGGTAACAAGAATACAAGGAAATGTGGTGTGGTGCAAGTCTATCAGTGGGGGAGAAAGAACAAAGGTATACAATCGTGACAAACTACAGCATGTTGACACAGACGGTGACTGGATATCAATTAGACCAAGAGTCACACGGTACTACAGAACTCGACCCCAGAAATTAAAAACAGCTCCTAAACCAGCCCCATCAACAAAGGAGCCTCAGACAAAACATTCCGACGCAGTGACACCGCCTGCTCCAGATGCGCCACCGCCAACTATTGCGCATTTACCTACTCCTGTTGCACCATCCACTCATGACACCACTCAGTTGACAGACGGTATTGAGGAGTCAATGGACATTGATGTGCCAGCTGAGTCTGCGAGTCACGGAATTCGGAGGTCTAATAGGAAAAGACCTTGGGCTATTGATTATACTGGTCCTAAACGACCAAGATGTACGCAGTTATAGGACTTACCTTGTACATGCTTGTCTCTGTTGAAGCTGATTTTATACGGAAACCGATTACAAATGGAGTCATTGCTGAAAAGATTGGTGAGGCTGGAGTTATGAAAGCGGAATGGACGGCAGTCATTACTATCCATGCGCCAGTACAACCCCCCATGCCGGCGTGGGTTCAGGAGGTCCGAACGCATGTTAGTTCTGACAGGAAGTGGTTGGCTGAAGGTGATCTCAACCACACTATGGGAAGACTTGATCGACTTGACATCAACTTTAGTGGCCATAAAGTTGAGTTGTCAACATCTACAACATCTTATATTGGTGGAAATAGGAAACTTCTCGGTCTCATCGATCTAATTGGTGATGTAGGACACTCATTGTTTGGGCTCGCTACTGATGCTGAAGTGGACGCACTGAAGGCTGAGGTGGACGAGGCAGTGAAGAGTGTTGACACTGTATATCATAATCAACAGGAGCTGTTGAGTGTTGTGAACTTAACTCGTAAGTACTCCATAGAAAATCGACAGGACATTAAGCGACTTCAGAAGCATGCAGAGAAAGTGACTGGACGGTTAAACCAAATGACTGAAAACACGGACCATCTTCGCAGAGCAGTAATCCAGGTCAGAGTGGCACGTCACTTTGATCGGTGGATTTCTGCATTGGAGTTAGCTGCAGATAAATATGAAAAGGAACACTCACACTTTAAGCTTGCTAGGGGAGTGTTGGAGTATGGTCAGTTGTCAGAGGACATACTATCTACCACTCATCTAAGTGAAATATTGCATCACTTGTCTAAACATGGTAGAGTTCAGGATCTGGTTTGGTATTATCAGAATACTAATGTGGAATTAGTTGTTGCTGAACCACGTAGACTTATCTATAAAGTATGTTTATGGGCTTCTGAACCTTCTATTTACTACTTATGGCGGTTTGTAACATTTCCTATAGTTAAGCATGATTATGCTGAAAAACTTTTGCCTCAAAATGAAGTAGCTATAAACACTCAACGGACACAAATGTTTATACCTGAAAAGTGTAAAGGTAGATCTTTCAAAATATGTGAAGTTAGAGTGTTGGAACAAAATGTTCCTGTGCTCAATGAATTCCCTTAACAGGCCCATTTGGAATAGTACATCCTTATATACTAAGGTTAATTGACTTAGTTTTTGGAAATTGTTTGGCTTTGCCTGTCATTTCATTCTGATAGTTCATGTCTGTCCTTTTATCTTACTGTCATCTGGGGATGTAATAGGTTTTGTTATTGCAAAAGGATTGTTAACCTATTTTGGCTGTTGGAAGAGGCCTTGAGGGGTTCCGATTCATTCCGACATGGCCATTTGAATTTTGAGAGCACCCTGCACATTCAGCAACGACCTAATCAATCACAATTTTAGGTGCTCCTACACTACTTAAATATTTTCCACAATCTTTTCAACTACCTCTTTCAGATTAAATGAGGTCTTTGGTGGATTTTGCACTTTAGTTTCTCTTCTGCAAAAGATGCAAAACATCTCTTTTTAATTGAGAAAAAGGCCCCGCTGGGATTTGAACCCAGGATCTCCTGTTTACGAGACAGGCGCTTTACCACTAAGCTACGGAGCCAGCTTCTATGAAAACTTTAGTTAAGGATTGGCATAGTAGTCTGACCTGACTGCTTGGGCTTAACACTCCCATAAGCTACTGTTACCCTCCAAAACCTGCTAATCTCACTGATTTGTCCTTCTCCTCCTGAATGAAGTCCCTGACAAATATGCCTTTGTCATGATTGAAATAAAGCAGACAAATCCTAGCTATTCACAACATCAAACTCACAGAGTTTGACTTGCTGATTTCTCCATGTGTTAGGCACACTGCCATCACATGTCTGCCTACCTTATCTCTTAGTGGAGTTTACATTGTGTTTAGCAGATAAATGCTTGAAAGATATTGTCAAAAGGCCCCGCTGGGATTTGAACCCAGGATCTCCTGTTTACTAGACAGGCGCTTTGCCAACTAAGCCACGGAGCCAGCTGCTATGGACAGAACGAAAACCCTTTAAAACTCAGAGAGGGCTAATCAATAACACCGCAATGTATGTGTTTGTTAGTATCAGACTTATTTGTATGCAGTTACATATGTGAACAAGGACTTCTGAATTTAGCTTATAGCCCACCAATTAATCAGGGTTCCTGTGCTCAATGAATTCCCCTAACAGGCCCATTTGGAATAGTACATCACTATATACTAAGGTTAATTGACTTAGTTTTTGGAAATTGTTTGGCTTTGCCTGTCATTTCATTCTGATAGTTCATGTCTGTCCTTTTATCTTACTGTCATCTGGGGATGTAATAGGTTTTGTTATTGCAAAAGGATTGTTAACCTATTTTGGCTGTTGGAAGAGGCCTTTAGGGGTTCCGATTCATTCCGACATGGCCATTTGAATTTTGAGAGCACCCTGCACATTCAGCAACGACCTAATCAATCACAATTTTAGGTGCTCCTACACTACTTAAATATTTTCCACAATCTTTTCAACTACCTCTTTCAGATTAAATGAGGTCTTTGGTGGATTTTGCACTTAAGTTTCTCTTCTGCAAAAGATGCAAAACATCTCTTTTTAATTGAGAAAAAGGCCCCGCTGGGATTTGAACCCAGGATCTCCTGTTTACGAGACAGGCGCTTTACCACTAAGCTACGGAGCCAGCTTCTATGAAAACTTTAGTTAAGGATTGGCATAGTAGTCTGACCTGACTGCTTGGGCTTAACACTCCCATAAGCTGCTGTTACCCTCTGAAACCTGCTTATCTCACTGGTTTGTCCTTCTCCTCCTGAATGAAGTCCCTGACAAATATGCCTTTGTCATGTTTGAAATGAACAGACAAATTCTAGCAATTCACAACATCAAACTGACAGAGTTTGACTTGCTGCTTTCTCCATGTGTTAGGCACACTGCCATCACATGTCTGCCTACCTTATCTCTTAGTGGAGTTTACATTGTGTTTAGCAGATAAATGCTTGAAAGATATTGTCAAAAGGCCCCGCTGGGATTTGAACCCAGGATCTCCTGTTTACTAGACAGGCGCTTTGCCAACTAAGCCACGGAGCCAGCTGCTATGGACAGAACGAAAACCCTTTAAAACTCAGAGAGGGCTAATCAATAACACTGCAATGTATGTGTTTGTTAGTATCAGACTTATTTGTATGCAGTCACATATCTGAACAAGGACTTCTGAATTTAGCTTATAGCCCACCAATTAATCAGGGTTCCTGTGCTCAATGAATTCCCTTAACAGGCCTATTTGGAATAGTACATCATTATATACTAAGGTGGATTTTGCACAGACAAATTCTAGCAATTCACAACATCAAGCTCACAGAGTTTGACTTGCTGATTTCTCCATGTGTAAGGCACACTACCATCACATTTCTGCCTACCTTATCTCTTAGTGGAGTTTACATTGTGTTTAGCAGAAAATGCTTGAAAGATATTGTCAAAAGGCCCCGCTGGGATTTGAACCCAGGATCTCCTGTTTACTAGACAGGCGCTTTGCCAACTAAGCCACGGAGCCAGCTGCTATGGACAGAACAAAAACCCTTTAAAACTCAGAGAGGGCTAATAAATAACACCGCAATGTATGTGTTTGTTAGTATCAGACTTATTTGTATGCAGTTACATATGTGAACAAGGACTTCTGAATTTAGCTTATAGCCCACCAATTTATCAGGGTTCCTGTGCTCAATGAATTCCCTTAACAGGCCCATTTGGAATAGTACATCATTATATACTAAGGTTAATTGACTTAGTTTTTGGAAATTGTTTGGCTTTGCCTGTCATTTCATTCTGATAGTTCATGTCTGTCCTTTTATCTTACTGTCATCTGGGGATGTAATAGGTTTTGTTATCGCAAAAGGATCGTTAAGCTATTTTGGCTGTGGGAAGAGACCTTTAGGGGTTCCGATTCATTCCGACATGGCCATTTGACTTTTGAGAGCACGCTGCACATTCAGCAACGACCTAATCAATCACAATTTTAGGTGCTCCTACACTACTTAAATATTTTCCACAATTTTTTCAACCACCTCTATCAGATATAATGAGGTCTTTGGTGGATTTTGCACTTTAGTTTCTTTTCTGCAAAAGATGCAAAACATCTCTTTTTAATTGAGAAAAAAGGCCCCGCTGGGATTTGAACCCAGGATCTCCTGTTTACGAGACAGGCGCTTTACCACTAAGCTACGGAGCCAGCTTCTATGAAAACTTTAGTTAAGGATTGGCATAGTAGTCTGACCTGACTGCTTGGGCTTAACACTCCCATAAGCTACTGTTACCCTCCAAAACCTGCTAATCTCACTGGTTTGTCCTTCTCCTCCTGAATAAAGTCCCTGACAAATATGCCTTTGTCATCTTTGAAATAAAGCAGACAAATCCTAGCTATTCACAACATCAAACTCACAGAGTTTGACTTGCTGATTTCTCCATGTGTTAGGCACACTGCCATCACATGTCTGCCTACCTTATCTCTTAGTGGAGTTTACATTGTGTTTAGCAGATAAATGCTTGAAAGATATTGTCAAAAGGCCCCGCTGGGATTTGAACCCAGGATCTCCTGTTTACTAGACAGGCGCTTTGCCAACTAAGCCACGGAGCCAGCTGCTATGGACAGAACGAAAACCCTTTAAAACTCAGAGAGGGCTAATCAATAACACTGCAATGTATGTGTTTGTTAGTATCAGACTTATTTGTATGCAGTTACATATGTGAACAAGGACTTCTGAATTTAGCTTATAGCCCACCAATTAATCAGGGTTCCTGTGCTCAATGAATTCCCTTAACAGGCCCATTTGGAATAGTACATCACTATATACTAAGGTTAATTGACTTAGTTTTTGGAAATTGTTTGGCTTTGCCTGTCATTTCATTCTGATAGTTCATGTCTGTCCTTTTATCTTACTGTCATCTGGGGATGTAATAGGTTTTGTTATCGCAAAATGATCGTTAAGCTATTTTGGCTGTTGGAAGAGACCTTTAGGGGTTCCGATTCATTCCGACATGGCCATTTGACTTTTGAGAGCACGCTTCACATTCAGCAACGACCTAATCAATCACAATTTTAGGTGCTCCTACACTACTTAAATATTTTCCACAATCTTTTCAACCACCTCTATCAGATATAATGAGGTCTTTGGTGGATTTTGCACTTTAGTTTCTTTTCTGCAAAAGATGCAAAACATCTCTTTTTAATTGAGAAAAAAGGCCCCGCTGGGATTTGAACCCAGGATCTCCTGTTTACGAGACAGGCGCTTTACCACTAAGCTACGGAGCCAGCTTCTA
The DNA here is from genome assembly GCA_950022655.1 of Alentia gelatinosa. Classification (NCBI taxonomy): domain Eukaryota; kingdom Metazoa; phylum Annelida; class Polychaeta; order Phyllodocida; family Polynoidae; genus Alentia; species Alentia gelatinosa. The sequence goes on from OX465582.1 coordinate 111,961,769, forward strand.
TGAAAACTTTAGTTAAGGATTGGCATAGTAGTCTGACCTGACTGCTTGGGCTTAACACTCCCATAAGCTACTGTTACCCTCCAAAACCTGCTTATCTCATTGGTTTGTCCTTCTCCTCCTGAATGAAGTCCCTGACAAATATGCCTTTGTCATGTTTGAAATGAACAGACAAATTCTAGCAATTCACAACATCAAGCTCACAGAGTTTGACTTGCTGATTTCTCCATGTGTAAGGCACACTGCCATCACATTTCTGCCTACCTTATCTCTTAGTGGAGTTTACATTGTGTTTAGCAGATAAATGCTTGAAAGATATTGTCAAAAGGCCCTGCTGGGATTTGAACCCAGGATCTCCTGTTTACTAGACAGGCGCTTTGCCAACTAAGCCACGGAGCCAGCTGCTATGGACAGAACAAAAACCCTTTAAAACTCAGAGAGGGCTAATCAATAACACCACAATGTATGTGTTTGTTAGTATCAGACTTATTTGTATGCAGTTACATATGTGAACAAGGACTTCTGAATTTAGCTTATAGCCCACCAATTTATCAGGGTTCCTGTGCTCAATGAATTCCCTTAACAGGCCCATTTGGAATAGTACATCATTATATACTAAGGTTAATTGACTTAGTTTTTGGAAATTGTTTGGCTTTGCCTGTCATTTCATTCTGATAGTTCATGTCTGTCCTTTTATCTTACTGTCATCTGGGGATGTAATAGGTTTTGTTATCGCAAAAGGATTGTTAAGCTATTTTCGCTGTGGGAAGAGGCCTTTAGGGGTTCCAATTCATTCCGACATGGCCATTTGAATTTTGAGAGCACGCTGCACATTCAGCAACGACCTAATCAATCACAATTTTAGGTGCTCCTACACTACTTAAATATTTTCCACAATCTTTTCAACCACCTCTTTCAGATTAAATGAGGTCTTTGGTGGATTTTGCACTTTAGTTTCTCTTCTGCAAAAGATGCAAAACATCTCTTTTTAATTGAGAAAAAGGCCCCGCTGGGATTTGAACCCAGGATCTCCTGTTTACGAGACAGGCGCTTTACCACTAAGCTACGGAGCCAGCTTCTATGAAAACTTTAGTTAAGGATTGGCATAGTAGTCTGACCTAACTGCTTGGGCTTAACACTCCCATAAGCTACTGTTACCCTCCAAAACCTGCTTATCTCACTGGTTTGTCCTTCTCCTCCTGAATGAAGTCCCCAACAAATATGCCTTTGTCATGTTTGAAATGAACAGACAAATTCTAGCAATTCACAACATCAAGCTCACAGAGTTTGACTTGCTGATTTCTCCATGTGTAAGGCACACTGCCATCACATTTCTGCCTACCTTATCTCTTAGTGGAGTTTACATTGTGTTTAGCAGAAAAATGCTTGAAAGATATTGTCAAAAGGCCCCGCTGGGATTTGAACCCAGGATCTCCTGTTTACTAGACAGGCGCTTTGCCAACTAAGCCACGGAGCCAGCTGCTATGGACAGAACAAAAACCCTTTAAAACTCAGAGAGGGCTAATAAATAACACCGCAATGTATGTGTTTGTTAGTATCAGACTTATTTGTATGCAGTTACATATGTGAACAAGGACTTCTGAATTTAGCTTATAGCCCACCAATTTATCAGGGTTCCTGTGCTCAATGAATTCCCTTAACAGGCCCATTTGGAATAGTACATCATTATATACTAAGGTTAATTGACTTAGTTTTTGGAAATTGTTTGGCTTTGCCTGTCATTTCATTCTGATAGTTCATGTCTGTCCTTTTATCTTACTGTCATCTGGGGATGTAATAGGTTTTGTTATCGCAAAAGGATCGTTAAGCTATTTTGGCTGTGGGAAGAGACCTTTAGGGGTTCCGATTCATTCCGACATGGCCATTTGACTTTTGAGAGCACGCTGCACATTCAGCAACGACCTAATCAATCACAATTTTAGGTGCTCCTACACTACTTAAATATTTTCCACAATTTTTTCAACCACCTCTATCAGATATAATGAGGTCTTTGGTGGATTTTGCACTTTAGTTTCTTTTCTGCAAAAGATGCAAAACATCTCTTTTTAATTGAGAAAAAAGGCCCCGCTGGGATTTGAACCCAGGATCTCCTGTTTACGAGACAGGCGCTTTACCACTAAGCTACGGAGCCAGCTTCTATGAAAACTTTAGTTAAGGATTGGCATAGTAGTCTGACCTGACTGCTTGGGCTTAACACTCCCATAAGCTACTGTTACCCTCCAAAACCTGCTTATCTCATTGGTTTGTCCTTCTCCTCCTGAATGAAGTCCCTGACAAATATGCCTTTGTCATGTTTGAAATGAACAGACAAATTCTAGCAATTCACAACATCAAGCTCACAGAGTTTGACTTGCTGATTTCTCCATGTGTAAGGCACACTGCCATCACATTTCTGCCTACCTTATCTCTTAGTGGAGTTTACATTGTGTTTAGCAGAAAAATGCTTGAAAGATATTGTCAAAAGGCCCTGCTGGGATTTGAACCCAGGATCTCCTGTTTACTAGACAGGCGCTTTGCCAACTAAGCCACGGAGCCAGCTGCTATGGACAGAACGAAAACCCTTTAAAACTCAGAGAGGGCTAATCAATAACACCGCAATGTATGTGTTTGTTAGTATCAGACTTATTTGTATGCAGTTACATATGTGAACAAGGACTTCTGAATTTAGCTTATAGCCCACCAATTTATCAGGGTTCCTGTGCTCAATGAATTCCCTTAACAGGCCCATTTGGAATAGTACATCATTATATACTAAGGTTAATTGACTTAGTTTTTGGAAATTGTTTGGCTTTGCCTGTCATTTCATTCTGATAGTTCATGTCTGTCCTTTTATCTTACTGTCATCTGGGGATGTAATAGGTTTTGTTATCGCAAAAGGATTGTTAAGCTATTTTGGCTGTGGGAAGAGGCCTTTAGGGGTTCCAATTCATTCCGACATGGCCATTTGAATTTTGAGAGCACGCTGCACATTCAGCAACGACCTAATCAATCACAATTTTAGGTGCTCCTACACTACTTAAATATTTTCCACAATCTTTTCAACCACCTCTTTCAGATTAAATGAGGTCTTTGGTGGATTTTGCACTTTAGTTTCTCTTCTGCAAAAGATGCAAAACATCTCTTTTTAATTGAGAAAAAGGCCCCGCTGGGATTTGAACCCAGGATCTCCTGTTTACGAGACAGGCGCTTTACCACTAAGCTACGGAGCCAGCTTCTATGAAAACTTTAGTTAAGGATTGGCATAGTAGTCTGACCTGACTGCTTGGGCTTAACACTCCCATAAGCTACTGTTACCCTCCAAAACCTGCTTATCTCACTGACAAATATGCCTTTGTCATGTTTGAAATGAACAGACAAATTCTAGCAATTCACAACATCAAGCTCACAGAGTTTGACTTGCTGATTTCTCCATGTGTAAGGCACACTGCCATCACATTTCTGCCTACCTTATCTCTTAGTGGAGTTTACATTGTGTTTAGCAGATAAATGCTTGAAAGATATTGTCAAAAGGCCCCGCTGGGATTTGAACCCAGGATCTCCTGTTTACTAGACAGGCGCTTTGCCAACTAAGCCACGGAGCCAGCTGCTATGGACAGAACGAAAACCCTTTAAAACTCAGAGAGGGCTAATCAATAACACCGGAATGTATGTGTTGGTTAGTATCAGACTTATTTGTATGCAGTCACATATGTGAACAAGGACTTCTGAATTTAGCTTATAGCCCACCAATTTATCAGGGTTCCTGTGCTCAATGAATTCCCTTAACAAACCATTTGGAATAGTACATCATTATATACTAAGGTTAATTGACTTAGTTTTTGGAAATTGTTTGGCTTTGCCTGTCATTTCATTCTGATAGTTCATGTCTGTCCTTTTATCTTACTGTCATCTGGGGATGTAATAGGTTTTGTTATTGCAAAAGGATTGTTAACCTATTTTGGCTGTTGGAAGAGGCCTTTAGGGGTTCCGATTCATTCCGACATGGCCATTTGAATTTTGAGAGCACCCTGCACATTCAGCAACGACCTAATCAATCACAATTTTAGGTGCTCCTACACTACTTAAATATTTTCCACAATCTTTTCAACCACCTCTTTCAGATTAAATGAGGTCTTTGGTGGATTTTGCACTTTAGTTTCTCTTCTGCAAAAGATGCAAAACATCTCTTTTTAATTGAGAAAAAGGCCCCGCTGGGATTTGAACCCAGGATCTCCTGTTTACGAGACAGGCGCTTTACCACTAAGCTACGGAGCCAGCTTCTATGAAAACTTTAGTTAAGGATTGGCATAGTAGTCTGACCTGACTGCTTGGGCTTAACACTCCCATAAGCTACTGTTACCCTCCAAAACCTGCTTATCTCACTGACAAATATGCCTTTGTCATGTTTGAAATGAACAGACAAATTCTAGCAATTCACAACATCAAGCTCACAGAGTTTGACTTGCTGATTTCTCCATGTGTAAGGCACACTGCCATCACATTTCTGCCTACCTTATCTCTTAGTGGAGTTTACATTGTGTTTAGCAGATAAATGCTTGAAAGATATTGTCAAAAGGCCCCGCTGGGATTTGAACCCAGGATCTCCTGTTTACTAGACAGGCGCTTTGCCAACTAAGCCACGGAGCCAGCTGCTATGGACAGAACGAAAACCCTTTAAAACTCAGAGAGGGCTAATCAATAACACCGGAATGTATGTGTTGGTTAGTATCAGACTTATTTGTATGCAGTCACATATGTGAACAAGGACTTCTGAATTTAGCTTATAGCCCACCAATTTATCAGGGTTCCTGTGCTCAATGAATTCCCTTAACAAACCATTTGGAATAGTACATCATTATATACTAAGGTTAATTGACTTAGTTTTTGGAAATTGTTTGGCTTTGCCTGTCATTTCATTCTGATAGTTCATGTCTGTCCTTTTATCTTACTGTCATCTGGGGATGTAATAGGTTTTGTTATTGCAAAAGGATTGTTAACCTATTTTGGCTGTTGGAAGAGGCCTTTAGGGGTTCCGATTCATTCCGACATGGCCATTTGAATTTTGAGAGCACCCTGCACATTCAGCAACGACCTAATCAATCACAATTTTAGGTGCTCCTACACTACTTAAATATTTTCCACAATCTTTTCAACCACCTCTTTCAGATTAAATGAGGTCTTTGGTGGATTTTGCACTTTAGTTTCTCTTCTGCAAAAGATGCAAAACATCTCTTTTTAATTGAGAAAAAGGCCCCGCTGGGATTTGAACCCAGGATCTCCTGTTTACGAGACAGGCGCTTTACCACTAAGCTACGGAGCCAGCTTCTATGAAAACTTTAGTTAAGGATTGGCATAGTAGTCTGACCTGACTGCTTGGGCTTAACACTCCCATAAGCTACTGTTACCCTCCAAAACCTGCTTATCTCACTGGTTTGTCCTTCTCCTCCTGAATGAAGTCCCTGACAAATATGCCTTTGTCATGTTTGAAATGAACAGACAAATTCTAGCAATTCACAACATCAAGCTCACAGAGTTTGACTTGCTGATTTCTCCATGTGTAAGGCACACTGCCATCACATTTCTGCCTACCTTATCTCTTAGTGGAGTTTACATTGTGTTTAGCAGATAAATGCTTGAAAGATATTGTCAAAAGGCCCCGCTGGGATTTGAACCCAGGATCTCCTGTTTACTAGACAGGCGCTTTGCCAACTAAGCCACGGAGCCAGCTGCTATGGACAGAACGAAAACCCTTTAAAACTCAGAGAGGGCTAATCAATAACACCGGAATGTATGTGTTGGTTAGTATCAGACTTATTTGTATGCAGTCACATATGTGAACAAGGACTTCTGAATTTAGCTTATAGCCCACCAATTTATCAGGGTTCCTGTGCTCAATGAATTCCCTTAACAAACCATTTGGAATAGTACATCATTATATACTAAGGTTAATTGACTTAGTTTTTGGAAATTGTTTGGCTTTGCCTGTCATTTCATTCTGATAGTTCATGTCTGTCCTTTTATCTTACTGTCATCTGGGGATGTAATAGGTTTTGTTATTGCAAAAGGATTGTTAACCTATTTTGGCTGTTGGAAGAGGCCTTTAGGGGTTCCGATTCATTCCGACATGGCCATTTGAATTTTGAGAGCACCCTGCACATTCAGCAACGACCTAATCAATCACAATTTTAGGTGCTCCTACACTACTTAAATATTTTCCACAATCTTTTCAACCACCTCTTTCAGATTAAATGAGGTCTTTGGTGGATTTTGCACTTTAGTTTCTCTTCTGCAAAAGATGCAAAACATCTCTTTTTAATTGAGAAAAAGGCCCCGCTGGGATTTGAACCCAGGATCTCCTGTTTACGAGACAGGCGCTTTACCACTAAGCTACGGAGCCAGCTTCTATGAAAACTTTAGTTAAGGATTGGCATAGTAGTCTGACCTGACTGCTTGGGCTTAACACTCCCATAAGCTACTGTTACCCTCCAAAACCTGCTTATCTCACTGACAAATATGCCTTTGTCATGTTTGAAATGAACAGACAAATTCTAGCAATTCACAACATCAAGCTCACAGAGTTTGACTTGCTGATTTCTCCATGTGTAAGGCACACTGCCATCACATTTCTGCCTACCTTATCTCTTAGTGGAGTTTACATTGTGTTTAGCAGATAAATGCTTGAAAGATATTGTCAAAAGGCCCCGCTGGGATTTGAACCCAGGATCTCCTGTTTACTAGACAGGCGCTTTGCCAACTAAGCCACGGAGCCAGCTGCTATGGACAGAACGAAAACCCTTTAAAACTCAGAGAGGGCTAATCAATAACACCGGAATGTATGTGTTGGTTAGTATCAGACTTATTTGTATGCAGTCACATATGTGAACAAGGACTTCTGAATTTAGCTTATAGCCCACCAATTTATCAGGGTTCCTGTGCTCAATGAATTCCCTTAACAAACCATTTGGAATAGTACATCATTATATACTAAGGTTAATTGACTTAGTTTTTGGAAATTGTTTGGCTTTGCCTGTCATTTCATTCTGATAGTTCATGTCTGTCCTTTTATCTTACTGTCATCTGGGGATGTAATAGGTTTTGTTATTGCAAAAGGATTGTTAACCTATTTTGGCTGTTGGAAGAGGCCTTTAGGGGTTCCGATTCATTCCGACATGGCCATTTGAATTTTGAGAGCACCCTGCACATTCAGCAACGACCTAATCAATCACAATTTTAGGTGCTCCTACACTACTTAAATATTTTCCACAATCTTTTCAACCACCTCTTTCAGATTAAATGAGGTCTTTGGTGGATTTTGCACTTTAGTTTCTCTTCTGCAAAAGATGCAAAACATCTCTTTTTAATTGAGAAAAAGGCCCCGCTGGGATTTGAACCCAGGATCTCCTGTTTACGAGACAGGCGCTTTACCACTAAGCTACGGAGCCAGCTTCTATGAAAACTTTAGTTAAGGATTGGCATAGTAGTCTGACCTGACTGCTTGGGCTTAACACTCCCATAAGCTACTGTTACCCTCCAAAACCTGCTTATCTCACTGGTTTGTCCTTCTCCTCCTGAATGAAGTCCCTGACAAATATGCCTTTGTCATGTTTGAAATGAACAGACAAATTCTAGCAATTCACAACATCAAGCTCACAGAGTTTGACTTGCTGATTTCTCCATGTGTAAGGCACACTGCCATCACATTTCTGCCTACCTTATCTCTTAGTGGAGTTTACATTGTGTTTAGCAGATAAATGCTTGAAAGATATTGTCAAAAGGCCCCGCTGGGATTTGAACCCAGGATCTCCTGTTTACTAGACAGGCGCTTTGCCAACTAAGCCACGGAGCCAGCTGCTATGGACAGAACGAAAACCCTTTAAAACTCAGAGAGGGCTAATCAATAACACCGGAATGTATGTGTTGGTTAGTATCAGACTTATTTGTATGCAGTCACATATGTGAACAAGGACTTCTGAATTTAGCTTATAGCCCACCAATTAATCAGGGTTCCTGTGCTCAATGAATTCCCTTAACAAACCATTTGGAATAGTACATCATTATATACTAAGGTTAATTGACTTAGTTTTTGGAAATTGTTTGGCTTTGCCTGTCATTTCATTCTGATAGTTCATGTCTGTCCTTTTATCTTACTGTCATCTGGGGATGTAATAGGTTTTGTTATTGCAAAAGGATTGTTAACCTATTTTGGCTGTTGGAAGAGGCCTTTAGGGGTTCCGATTCATTCCGACATGGCCATTTGAATTTTGAGAGCACCCTGCACATTCAGCAACGACCTAATCAATCACAATTTTAGGTGCTCCTACACTACTTAAATATTTTCCACAATCTTTTCAACCACCTCTTTCAGATTAAATGAGGTCTTTGGTGGATTTTGCACTTTAGTTTCTCTTCTGCAAAAGATGCAAAACATCTCTTTTTCATTGAGAAAAAGGCCCCGCTGGGATTTGAACCCAGGATCTCCTGTTTACGAGACAGGCGCTTTACCACTAAGCTACGGAGCCAGCTTCTATAAAAACTTTAGTTAAGGATTGGCATAGTAGTCTGACCTGACTGCTTGGGCTTAACACTCCCATAAGCTACTGTTACCCTCCAAAACCTGCTTATCTCACTGGTTTGTCCTTCTCCTCCTGAATGAAGTCCCCAACAAATATGCCTTTGTCATGTTTGAAATGAACAGACAAATTCTAGCAATTCACAACATCAAGCTCACAGAGTTTGACTTGCTGATTTCTCCATGTGTTAGGCACACGGCCATCACATGTCTGCCTACCTTATCTCTTAGTGGATAAATGCTTGAAAGATATTGTCAAAAGGCCCCGCTGGGATTTGAACCCAGGATCTCCTGTTTACTAGACAGGCGCTTTGCCAACTAAGCCACGGAGCCAGCTGCTATGGACAGAACGAAAACCCTTTAAAACTCAGAGAGGGCTAATCAATAACACCGCAATGTATGTGTTTGTTAGTATCAGACTTATTTGTATGCAGTTACATATGTGAACAAGGACTTCTGAATTTAGCTTATAGCCCACCAATTTATCAGGGTTCCTGTGCTCAATGAATTCCCTTAACAGGCCCATTTGGAATAGTACATCATTATATACTAAGGTTAATTGACTTAGTTTTTGGAAATTGTTTGGCTTTGCCTGTCATTTCATTCTGATAGTTCATGTCTGTCCTTTTATCTTACTGTCATCTGGGAATGTAATAGGTTTTGTTATTGCAAAAGGATTGTTAACCTATTTGGGCTGTGGGAAGAGGCCTTTAGGGGTTCCGATTCATTCCGACATGGCCATTTGAATTTTGAGAGCACCCTGCACATTCAGCAACGACCTAATCAATCACAATTTTAGGTTCCTGCACTACTTAGATATTTTCCACAATCTTTTCAACCACCTCTTTCAGATTAAATGAGGTCTTTGGTGGATTTTGCACTTTAGTTTCTCTTCTGCAAAAGATGCAAAACATCTCTTTTAATTGAGAAAAAGGCCCCGCTGGGATTTGAACCCAGGATCTCCTGTTTACGAGACAGGCGCTTTACCACTAAGCTACGGAGCCAGCTTCTATGAAAACTTTAGTTAAGGATTGGCATAGTAGTCTGACCTGACTGCTTGGGCTTAACACTCCCATAAGCTACTGTTACCCTCCAAAACCTGCTTATCTCACTGGTTTGTCCTTCTCCTCCTGAATGAAGTCCCCAACAAATATGCCTTTGTCATGTTTGAAATGAACAGACAAATTCTAGCAATTCACAACATCAAGCTCACAGAGTTTGACTTGCTGATTTCTCCATGTGTAAGGCACACTGCCATCACATTTCTGCCTACCTTATCTCTTAGTGGAGTTTACATTGTGTTTAGCAGATAAATGCTTGAAAGATATTGTCAAAAGGCCCCGCTGGGATTTGAACCCAGGATCTCCTGTTTACTAGACAGGCGCTTTGCCAACTAAGCCACGGAGCCAGCTGCTATGGACAGAACGAAAACCCTTTAAAACTCAGAGAGGGCTAATCAATAACACCGGAATGTATGTGTTTGTTAGTATCAGACTTATTTGTATGCAGTCACATATGTGAACAAGGACTTCTGAATTTAGCTTATAGCCCACCAATTAATCAGGGTTCCTGTGCTCAATGAATTCCCTTAACAAACCATTTGGAATAGTACATCATTATATACTAAGGTTAATTGACTTCGTTTTTGGAAATTGTTTGGCTTTGCCTGTCATTTCATTCTGATAGTTCATGTCTGTCCTTTTATCTTACTGTCATCTGGGGATGTAATAGGTTTTGTTATTGCAAAAGGATTGTTAACCTATTTTGGCTGTTGGAAGAGGCCTTTAGGGGTTCCGATTCATTCCGACATGGCCATTTGAATTTTGAGAGCACCCTGCACATTCAGCAACGACCTAATCAATCACAATTTTAGGTGCTCCTACACTACTTAAATATTTTCCACAATCTTTTCAACCACCTCTTTCAGATTAAATGAGGTCTTTGGTAGATTTTGCACTTTAGTTTCTCATCTGCAAAAGATGCAAAACATCTCTTTTTAATTGAGAAAAAGGCCCCGCTGGGATTTGAACCCAGGATCTCCTGTTTACGAGACAGGCGCTTTACCACTAAGCTACGGAGCCAGCTTCTATGAAAACTTTAGTTAAGGATTGGCATAGTAGTCTGACCTGACTGCTTGGGCTTAACACTCCCATAAGCTACTGTTACCCTCCAAAACCTGCTTATCTCACTGGTTTGTCCTTCTCCTCCTGAATGAAGTCCCTGACAAATATGCCTTTGTCATGTTTGAAATGAACAGACAAATTCTAGCAATTCACAACATCAAGCTCACAGAGTTTGACTTGCTGATTTCTCCATGTGTTAGGCACACGGCCATCACATGTCTGCCTACCTTATCTCTTAGTGGAGTTTACATTGTGTTTAGCAGATAAATGCTTGAAAGATATTGTCAAAAGGCCCCGCTGGGATTTGAACCCAGGATCTCCTGTTTACTAGACAGGCGCTTTGCCAACTAAGCCACGGAGCCAGCTGCTATGGACAGAACGAAAAGCCTTTAAAACTCAGAGAGGGCTAATCAATAACACCGCAATGTATGTGTTTGTTAGTATCAGACTTATTTGTATGCAGTCACATATGTGAACAAGGACTTCTGAATTTAGCTTATAGCCCACCAATTAATCAGGGTTCCTGTGCTCAATGAATTCCCTTAACAAACCATTTGGAATAGTACATCATTATATACTAAGGTTAATTGACTTAGTTTTTGGAAATTGTTTGGCTTTGCCTGTCATTTCATTCTGATAGTTCATGTCTGTCCTTTTATCTTACTGTCATCTGGGGATGTAATAGGTTTTGTTATTGCAAAAGGATTGTTAACCTATTTTGGCTGTTGGAAGAGGCCTTTAGGGGTTCCGATTCATTCCGACATGGCCGTTTGAATTTTGAGAGCACCCTGCACATTCAGCAACGACCTAATCAATCACAATTTTAGGTGCTCCTACACTACTTAAATATTTTCCACAATCTTTTCAACCACCTCTTTCAGATTAAATGAGGTCTTTGGTGGATTTTGCACTTTAGTTGATCTTCTGCAAAAGATGCAAAACATCTCTTTTTAATTGAGAAAAAGGCCCCGCTGGGATTTGAACCCAGGATTTCCTGTTTACGAGACAGGCGCTTTACCACTAAGCTACGGAGCCAGCTTCTATGAAAACTTTAGTTAAGGATTGGCATAGTAGTCTGACCTGACTGCTTGGGCTTAACACTCCCATAAGCTACTGTTACCCTCCGAAACCTGCTTATCTCATTGGTTTGTCCTTCTCCTCCTGAATGAAGTCCCTGACAAATATGCATTTGTCATGTTTGAAATGAACAGACAAATTCTAGCAATTCACAACATCAAGCTCACAGAGTTTGACTTGCTGAGTTCTCCATGTGTTAGGCACACGGCCATCACATGTCTGCCTACCTTATCTCTTAGTGGAGTTTACATTGTGTTTAGCAGATAAATGCTTGAAAGATATTGTCAAAAGGCCCCGCTGGGATTTGAACCCAGGATCTCCTGTTTACTAGACAGGCGCTTTGCCAACTAAGCCACGGAGCCAGCTGCTATGGACAGAACGAAAACCCTTTAAAACTCAGAGAGGGCTAATCAATAACACCGCAATGTATGTGTTTGTTAGTATCAGACTTATTTGTATGCAGTCACATATGTGAACAAGGACTTCTGAATTTAGCTTATAGCCCACCAATTTATCAGGGTTCCTGTGCTCAATGAATTCCCTTAACAGGCCCATTTGGAATAGTACATCATTATATACTAAGGTTAATTGACTTAGTTTTTGGAAATTGTTTGGCTTTGCCTGTCATTTCATTCTGATAGTTCATGTCTGTCCTTTTATCTTACTGTCATCTGGGGATGTAATAGGTTTTGTTATCGCAAAAGGATTGTTAACCTATTTTGGCTGTGGGAAGAGGCCTTTAGGGGTTCCGATTCATTCCGACATGGCCATTTGAATTTTGAGAGCACCCTGCACATTCAGCAACGACCTAATCAATCACAATTTTAGGTGCTCCTACACTACTTAAATATTTTCCACAATCTTTTCAACCACCTCTTTCAGATTAAATGAGGTCTTTGGTGGATTTTTGCACTTTAGTTTCTCTTCTGCAAAAGATGCAAAACATCTCTTTTTAATTGAGAAAAAGGCCCCGCTGGGATTTGAACCCAGGATCTCCTGTTTACGAGACAGGCGCTTTACCACTAAGCTACGGAGCCAGCTTCTATGAAAACTTTAGTTAAGGATTGGCATAGTAGTCTGACCTGACTGCTTGGGCTTAACACTCCCATAAGCTACTGTTACCCTCCGAAACCTGCTTATCTCATTGGTTTGTCCTTCTCCTCCTGAATGAAGTCCCTGACAAATATGCCTTTGTCATGTTTGAAATGAACAGACAAATTCTAGCTATTCACAACATCATGCTCACAGAGTTTGACTTGCTGAGTTCTCCATGTGTAATGCACACTGCCATCACATTTCTGCCTACCTTATCTCTTAGTGGAGTTTACATTGTGTTTAGCAGATAAATACATTTAGGGTTCATGCGAGAAAAAGTAGCGATCATGTTGATATGTATGTAGCATTGAGAGCCAACCAGTAATACTGGCCTAGTGTAATGGTACAAAGATATGTGGTTTATGACCTAAGGAAAATTCTATTTCATTTTTGAAAAAGCATAAAACTTAATTACCCAATTTATTGAAATTTTTTGAAAAACTAATATAACTGTTTCTTTCAGGTCATCTTGAAACCTATTTTGGCTGTGGGAAGAAATACTGAAATACTGCGATCAAATGAAAGAAAAGGCTTGATCGAAATGATATATATATGTATTAGAGTGGGTAGAAGCCCAATGAGAAAAATGTGGTCAGAAGACCAGGGATACGTGTGTAAAATTGATGAGAAACATGATCATTGAAGATGTAATTTTGTACTTGTACTAGTGTTATAATAAATAAATATAGAAAATGCTAGTAAATCTACCAGATACTACAATGAACTAAAGGTATGGTTTAAAAAACTGGTCTGCTGCCTTACTATTTTTTACACTTTATAAGCCTCAATATATATATTCTATGTTCGTTCAAGTTCTGAAGTTCCAAAACGAAAGGATGTCTAAAATGCTTATGGTATATATTATACTAAAGTACAAAAATATTACAAAATTTGTGACTTCAGCTATCACAGTAATTATGCCAGGAAAAGAGTATATGACTCTAAACTGGCTCTGTTGGAAATCGAAATTAGAATTATCCAACAGTGTTGTCGCACCTCCCGCCATGATGGGTATGTATGAATGTATGAGTGATTGTGATAGTAGTAAGCTGGTTATTATAATTAATAATGTATATAACACCTGAAAGATTATGTAAGACAAAGGGAATGAAATTTATTACTGCCAATGTAAGAAGTTTATATTCAAAACTAGGAGATTTTAAATAAAATTTTGTAGGAGTTGACTTTATAGCGCTAAGTGAGACGTGGTTAAGTGAGAAATATGCACCTAATATGTTAGATTTGCCAGATATGACATTATTTAGAATAGACAGGAATTATACAAGGACAAATATAGGGGGAGGGGTGTGCATGTATATAGCAAATGAAATTAGTACTCATGCGAAAGTACTAGACGAGTATAGTATATCTAGTAAGGAGATAGAATGTTTACCGATAGAAATACTTGAACCGAACCGAAAGAAGAAGTTAGTAATATCAATGTACAGACCGCCGGGGGACAATGTAGAGGGATGCTATAACTTTTTAGGAAATATGTTACAAAATAAGAAATTTAAGAAACATGAAGTATGGATAATGGGGGATATGAACATAAATCTAAACACAAAAAAATGTACCAAGTATAGAGTAATGAAAAATTTTCTCCTAGAACATCAATTGGAAGTTGTAGAGACTAATAATACCTTTATCTATAAGGAAGGGGCTAGTAAAATAGATCACATTTATACTAATAGCAAATATGTAGATTCTTCTGGAAATATCAATTATTATTTATCCGATCATATAATGATTTATGCGATACGTAAAATGAAGAAGATAAAAAAGGAAAGAAAGATTATAGAATATAGAGAAATGAAAAAAATGAACAAAGAAACCAGGGATAGAATCATGAAAGATTTCAAATTTGAAGAACTAGATAATAATTATGAACCATGTGAATGTTTTATAAAGTATTTAGAAAAGGAATTAAATAAGGAATGTCCTATAAAAACTAGAGGAATACGAATGAAAGATGATGTTTGTTTACCGAAAAAAGTGACAGTTAAAATAGAAAAGAGAAGAATTTTATTAAAAAAGTACATAAAATTAGACATTAATGATGCAGCAAGGAAAATAAGAACGCTACGGAATGAAATAACGAAAGGAATCAGAAGATTCGAATCAGAGAAGATTCAGAAGAGTCTAAATGAAAATCAAAAAAATCCAAAAAAATTCTGGAGGACATTGAATAACATCTGGACTGGAGGAAAAGGTAAGAACAAAGACTATCCGCTAAAGAAAGGTGATAATGAAATAACTATATTAAATGAAATGAATAAGCACTTTGCCACTATAGGTAAATATGATAAAGAAGATCAGTGTAACCAATATCAGGTGGAAAGTGAATACGTAGAAAGTTATAATATAAATGGAATGAAATCTGATGAAGAAATATGTACAAATGTAAATGAAGTTACAAAGATAGTGAAATCCTTAGAAAATGGCAAATCGACAGGATTTAACTTTGTGCACTCGGAATACTTAAAGGCAATAATACTTCAAAAACCAAAGGTATTAGTAGAACTGATAAACCATAGTCTAAAACAAGAGTACTTCCCCAACATCTTAAAACACGGTATAATAACACCACTACCGAAGGAAGGGAACCTAGAACTTTATAATAACTGGAGGCCTATTACGGTCCTATCAATGATTTCGAAAATTTATGAAAAAATAATTCACAAAATTTTATTTACAGAAATTAATGAGAAAAACTGGATAGCTTTAGAACAATTCGGATTTTTACCAAAGAAATCAACGGCACAGGCAATTTTTACCCTCTTAGAAGAGTTACATATGCAGTTAAACAATAAAAATATTGTAGGGGTAGTATATTTAGATTATCAAAAAGCCTTTGATAGCGTGGATCACAGAATACTGATAAATAAATTATATGAAATAGGTATAAATAGTAAATTAATAAATGTTTTAATAGATTATTTAAAAGGAAGAACATGTAAGACTAAACTACTGAAAAATTTATCAAGAGAATTAGAAGTGGAGTGTGGAGTGCCGCAGGGGTCGGTGTTAGGGCCCCTGCTGTTCATAATTTTTATAAATAATTTGCATAAAGAATTGAACTATGGTAAAATGATTATGTACGCAGATGACTGTGTATTACTTATTAGTGGAAAAAATCAACAGGAAGTTCAAAATAAACTAGAAGCAGACCTTTTATCAGTCGATAACTGGACAAAGATGAACAAAATTAGAATAAACTATGGGAAAACAAAAGTAATGTGGGTGGGAAATAAAAAAGGATTAAATGAGATGCTTAAAGTAAAAATGGGAGATACAGATATTGCAGCAGTAAATAAATACAAGTACTTGGGTGTATGGATAGATAGGAAAATAAATTTTAATGATCAAGTAACTAAAGTGGTAAATGAAGTGAATATTAAACTGTTTAGACTTAGAAAAATGAGATATTTATTAAATAGGGCATCAAGTATAAAACTAGCGAAACAAATGATAATACCGGTAATAGAATATGCAGATTTTATTTATTATAGTACATCAGAACGTAATAGAAGACAGATTCAAACCTTGGTAAATAAGACATTAAGAACAGCAATAGGATTTAACAAAGCAAGAGAAATGAATACAAAACAAATATATGACACTTGTAAAATAAGATCTCTTGAGCATAGACGAGCCGGACACCTGCTGACCTTAATAAAATGGTGGACAAGGGATAAAAATCATATATATGAGACAGATATATTGAGAACAAGGGCAGAACAAAAGATCAGGATCAAGATAAGAAAACCAAACTTAGAAAAGTATAGGTACTCGCCTCTATATGTCGGATCTATATACTGGGACAGGTTAACACAAGGAACACAAAGAATAGAAGGCGATAACTTTAAGATGAAAGTTAAAGAAGAAATATGTAATGTAATAGACTAAAAATCAATTATGAAATGGCTAAATAATGGGAAAGGAAAAGGGATTCGAGAATACAGATTACTAGAAAGAAGTCAGAAGACTCTGGATGATAATAAAAATATGAAAAATGTCAGTAGACATTCATTGTAGAACAGAAAGTATGAAAAGGTATATAGTTATGTAAATGTAGTGTGAATGGTGAATGAATGTCATTAAAATTGTCTGTCCTGTATTTGTATATTATATGTAGACGCCAGCGTGGAAGATCGTCTGGCAACAGATGAACGTATGTACCGTCTGTAAATAAACTTGAATAAAAAAATATAAAAAAAATCTCACATCTCATTCCCACTCATACCATGAATTCCTGCTTCTTCCATTACCTTTAGCCTAGTGATTATCAGAATGAAGGAATTACAAATGACAACAAAATTGAATTTGTTATATTACACCAGCAATGGTAGATTTACTGCGATATCAAAGACCAGACCTTCTCATACCATGTCTATGTGGTGTGGTGTACAGCCACCTTTCTCCTTCACCCCCAGCAGTGGTAGATTTACTGCGATACAAAGGCCAATCCTTCTTATATCATGTCTATGTGGTTTGGAAAGTAAAAGATCTCTCACCTCGATAAATGTGTAGGGGTGAGATTTCTACCTAGATTCATTTCATAGATTCGATCACCACCCTTGTGGTGTAAAAGAACCTTGAGAAAGTTTGGTAAGAACCCATAATGGTTGACTGGCATTAAACAAAACAAATAAACAAGTTTTTTTTACATTTATTCGCCTATAAAAACTTCTGCGATGAATATACCATTGGATGAAAAAATAGAATATGGGGTACCTTTTCAACAAAAAAAAACATTGTAAAAAGGCCCCGCAGATAAATCCTTGAAAGATATTGTTAAAAGGCCCCGCTGGGATTTGAACCCAGGATCTCCTGTTTACTAGACAGGCGCTTTGCCAACTAAGCCACGGAGCCAGCTGACATCGACACAGCAAAGCTTCAATATAACTTGGAGAAATCAATGGATATTTGTAGGTGAATGTGTAGGTGGAGGTTACCATCATGTTTTTCAAAGAGATTGTTGACCATATACGATATGCGGTACAAACTGTGCATGATATGAATATTTAGTATGAATATCTTACATATATGACATGTCTGACCCTGTCACTGTATTGGAGATCATTTAGACTAAATGGTCACCAAATAGTCAAGAGTCAGGGACGCAAAACAGTGATAAACAGTCGCTAACTGGTCACTCTTAACGACTGCCATGACTGAAAGTGCCTCTTTGTTTCGCCTCTCATTGATCAGGGACCTGTTTCACTAGTCCTGTGACAACCCTTGTTGGTCTCTGCGACACAACAAGGGCAGGTAGCGTTTCAATAGTCCTGTGACAACACAGTTCGCAACGTCATACAGAAGACATGGATGAACAGTGGCATGTCACGTTTCAGAACCAACTGTGATGTCACTGTTTCTGCCTTTATTGTGTCACTGTGAGAGAGAGGGTCCATGCTCTCACATCGCTATACATCAGGAGCAGTCCGGCCGCACCTGTCCGGATGATTTCACCCACTTTCCTTAGAAATTAAGACATGAAACTTTACCACCAGTTAGGGAAATATATAACCAATAATCGTACCAAATATAAAGAAGATCGGCATCTGCAATCTGCTGATATTCGCGTTTTAATTTGAAACATCGAGCTAACCCTTATCTGGCTGTCTTGACAGCGCCACTGTCTATATCACACTGTAGCACTCGATCGATCTGGAACCAAAGCGGCGCAGTATAGACATACTGGGGACACCACTGAGACACTTTAACTGTCTCTGGTTGAACAGTGACACCAACAAGGTGAGAAACAGTAACATGGCTTCTGCAACAGGAGAATACTGGTTGCGCTATTACTGCCACTGTTGCCGCCCTTGTTTATGTCGCCAGTATGTCACTATCCCTGGACTAGTAAAACAGGTCCCTGATCTTGCCACAGGCTCACACGTGTACCACATGGCACCAAATAACAAAACTAAAACTACCACTGAAATAATGTGGGACAGCTTATGTATCACCTACCTTTTGTCTCAAGTCAGAAATGTTGTAATCCATCTTCGAATTTGGTTCTTTAATCAGATAATTCACCGTATAAAATGTGCATTGCGGTTTGATTTCTGTGAGTCCTATTCCAAATGGCCCATGTTCAGGATGTTTGACTTAGCACCGTAAGAGGACCACTTTTCAATTTCGCACATTCAATTTCCTTTTTAAAATCCTTCCACAGAAATGTCCATATTGATGTCTAGACAATTACATTCAATCGGTTCCAGGGACCCATGTTTAGACATAATAATCGTTAATAGCGATTATAAAGGTTTAAGGCGGTTTTCAAGATAAAAGCAATGACCTTTGGCCCCAAGGGTTCGATAATTATCACCAAATGTATGATAATTAGACTAGGGCCTCAAAACGGTCGCTATTAACGATTATCACGTCTACTAAACGGGTTCCAGGTCGTGTATGATAAGAAGAGCGACATCAAATAAAGTGGACAGGATGTGTCAGCTTTTATAGATTGTTGAATTTCGTCACATTAGCCTCCGTTTTTTAGAGGAGATAATCGTTAAACGCGATTATTAAACATTCAAGATGGTTTTCATGATAAATACAACAACCATTGGCCCCAATGGATCGATAATTATCGCCAAATGTATGATAATTACAAAACGGTCGCTATTAACGATTATCGCGTCTAAAAAACGGGTCCCAGGTTAGGAGAATGGCATTTCCGATTGAAATCATGGTAATATTGTGTATGTACCAACCAACATACCGATGTACATGAGAGAGGACTAACCAGACACTTGTAACAGCCGGCTGTGATGAATGGCAAAGCGGTCACCAGTAACGAGATTATCTCATTTTGTATTTTACAGATCACGTGACCAAACAGACGCTGTGTGAGGCGCTGAGTCGATTTGAAGGAGATATTCTGCAGGAACCACCAGTGTACGTAGTCATGTCCGCTGTTAGATTCTGAAGTAAGACGATACTGGGTACTGGAGAGATTCTGCAGGAACCACCAGTGTACGTAGTCATGTCCGCTGTTAGATTCTGAAGTAAGACGATACTTGGTACCAGAGAGATTCTACAGGAGCCGCCAGTGTACGTAGTCATGTCCGCTGTTAGATTCTGAAGTAATACGATACTTGGTACCAGAGAGATTCTACAGGAGCCGCCAGTGTACGTAGTCATGTCCGCTGTTAGATTCTGAAGTAAGACGATACTGGGTACCAGAGAGATTCTACAGGAGCCGCCAGTGTACGTAGTCATGTCCGCTGTTAGATTCTGAATTAAAACCCATATTGGGTACCGGAGAGTCGTTAATAGAGATTAATAGAGGAGGGATTCTGTAGAAACCGAAGGTGTACGTAGTCATGTCTGCTGTTAGATTCTGTAGTGAAACTGATACTGGGTACCGCAATAGTCATGAGAGAGATTCTCTAGGAACTGCCGGTGTATGTAGTCATGTCCGCTGTTAGATTCTGAAGTAAGACGATACTGGGTACTGGAGAGATTCTCCAGAAACCGCCAGTGTACGTAGTCATGTCCGCTGTTAGATTCTGAAGTAAGACGATACTGGGTACCGGAGAGATTCTCCACAAACTGCCAGTTTACGTAGTCATGTCCGCTGTTAGATTCTGAAGTAAGACGATACTTGGTACCGGAGAGATTCTGCAGGAACTGCAGGTGTACTTAGTCATGTCCGCTGTTAGATTCTGAATTAAAACCCATATTGGGTACTCATGAGGGAGATTCTCTAGGAACTGCCGGTGTATGTATTAATGTCTGCCGTTATATTCTGAAGTAAAACCCGTACTGGGTACCACAATAGCTATGAGGGAAATACTCTCCAAGAAACGCTGGTGTACATAGTCATGGCCGCTGTTAGATTCTGACAGAAAACTGATACTGGGTACTGCAACGGTTATGAGGGATAGATTCTCCATGAACCACTGGTTTATGTAGTTATGTCTGCGTAGTCATGTCATATGTAGTCTTTAGATTCTGAAGTCAAGCTCACACTGGGTAGTTTTGAAGGTCAAGTCAAGTCAAGTCTCAGTAAAACTTGATGGACAGATTCAACTGCGAAGAACAATATTGTAACATTGTAGGTAGGTAGGTATGTTTCAGGTATTCGATGTGTTTTCCGTGTTTTCTCCGTCTCTGTGATGTACTTTCTGTATGTTTCAGCTATTCTGCGTATCACGATGTGTTTTCCGTGTTTTCTCCGTCTCTCTGATGTAGTTTGTGTATGTTTCAGCTATTCTGCGTATCACGATGTGTTTTCCGTGTTTTCTCCGTCTCTCTGATGTAGTTTGTGTATATTTCAGCTGTTCGGCGTATAATGATGTGTTTTCCGTGTTTTCTCCGTCTCTGTGATGTACTTTCTGTATATTTCAACTACTCGGCGTATCACGATGTGTTTTCTGTGTTTTCTCCGTCTCTGTGATGTACTTTCTGTATAATTCAGCTACTCGGCGTTGAAGGTCAGAGGTCAGCGGAGGTCAGACCTGGCTCGTGAAGGTCACGTGATCGACCCGCCGCCACCACGTCCGGTGTCCGTCTACAAACTGACGTGCAGAGACTTCCGGTCACCCCGCTTCACGCTCAGTAGGTTCTGCAGACACCCGTTTAGACGCGATGATCGTTAATAGCGACCGTTTTGTAATCATCATACATTTGGCGATAATTATAAAACCATTGGGGCCAATGGTAGTTGAATTTATCTTGAATGTTTGATAATTGCTATGAACGATTATCTCGTCTAAAAAACGGAGACTCATTTTTTAGACGGAATATCGTTAATAGCGACCGTTTTGAGGCCATAGTCTAATTATCATATAGTTAGCGATAATTATTGAATCATTGGTTGAATATTTAATAATCTCTATCAACGATTATCCCGTCGAAAAAAACGGGTCCCTTTTTTGAGGTTTTTTACATTGCAATGTGAAAAGGTTACCAAGGGGCCATCCATAAAGTACGTACGCACTGAGCGGAGGTGGGGTTAAGAATTTTGAAAACTTTGCGCATTCTCCTTTTTTGTTCTATTACGTACAAGATGGGGACGAGGGTCGGGGATGGGTCTGAAATTTCAGAAATTCATTGTACATACTTTATGGATGGCCCCGACTCATTCCCTCTGTGTACCTTTTTATTCTAACAGAATTAGCTAAAGGTCCACTGGAGTATAACCCCACTATTTAGAAAAACGAAACTATAATTCCCCACTATGGTATAGTAATTAGTATATAACCTCTCTAATATTACTTCATGTTTATTTCTACTGTTTTATGAGTAGTTGACTATCATTAAACTATCAGTATTATTGCTTTTTGTGGTTTTTAATTCAGTTGGAATTCCGGAATTCTGCTCCCTGTAATTAGATTTTATGAATGATTTATTTAAAAGATATTAAAAAACTAAGATTTTATAAGCTGTTAATTTCATTCAGACGTTTCACAAAAAGTGTCTCTAATATAATAAATGGAGAATAGCTGCTTAGTGAACTGAACGTTTTAACATCTTAACGTACTTGATGAATAATGCATTGTTGATTAACTCCTAGAAATCCCACACGACTCAGCAACCTGCCAGTCAATGTGTCTGTGAGGGGAGGGGCGGGTTCTGGAGAAAATCTCCACATGTAAAACAGAAGGGCTCCACTTAAACGTAGATTTTCTCTTGGCGGACAGAACCCTGAACCATTTCCTATTGGCACTCTTTTAAGTCAGTCCCTGTTTTTATGTAAATGTGTGAATATCAAAGATTGTTGTTCTAAACTGCACTGTTTTACGGTTGCTTGCAAACGGTTTTTAGACCCTGGACCATTTCAGAAGCAGAAGATTCAACACAGGTTGAATTTGTCGGAGCGTAATAACTGTTTTTTCACAGTCCCTGTGTCCTACCCCTCCCCTCTGCCTCCCTGTCTGCCTCCCTTACCCCTCCTCCTACACTCCACCTCAGTCTTAGACTGGCCTCAGTCCCTGTGTCCTACCCCTCCCCCTCTGCCTCCCTGTCTGCCTCCCTTACCCCTCCTCCTACACTCCACCTCAGTCTTAGACTGGCCTCAGTCCCTGTGTCCTACCCCTCCCCTCTGCCTCCCTGTCTGCCTCCCTTACCCCTCCTCCTACACTCCACCTCAGTCTTAGACTGGCCTCAGTCCCTGTGTCCTACCCCTCCCCCTCTGCCTCCCTGTCTGCCTCCCTTACCTCTCCCCTACACTCCACCTCAGTCTTAGACTGGCCTCAGTCCCTGTGTCCTACCCCTCCCCTCTGCCTCCCTGTCTGCCTCCCTTACCCCTCCTCCTACACTCCACCTCAGTCTTAGACTGGCCTCAGTCCCTGTGTCCTACCCCTCCCCTCTGCCTCCCTGTCTGCCTCCCTTACCCCTCCTCCTACACTCCACCTCAGTCTTAGACTGGCCTCAGTCCCTGTGTCCTACCCCTCCCCTCTGCCTCCCTGTCTGCCTCCCTTACCCCTCCTCCTACACTCCACCTCAGTCTTAGACTGGCCTCAGTCCCTGTGTCCTACCCCTCCCCCTCTGCCTCCCTGTCTGCCTCCCTTACCCCTCCCCTACACTCCACCTCAATCATCAAGCCAATAGTCGTCAGGTGGTGCTCTAACCCGGCGTTTACACTAGACAACTAAAAACATGACGACTGTAGATCGTCTGGCCAATAGTCATCAGGTGGTGCTCTAACCCGGCGTTTACACTAGACAACTAAAAACGTGACGACTGTAGATCGTCTGGCCAATAGTCATCAGGTGGTGCCCTAACCCGGCGTTTACACTAGACAACTAAAAACGTGATGACTGTAGATCGTCTAGCCAATAGTCGTCAGGTGGTGCTCTAACCCACCATTTACATGAGACGACTAAAAACATGTCGACTGTAGATCGTCTGGCCAATAGTCAGACATAATCAGACGTTCTGTAGTCTCCATACACTTGGCGTTTACAGTCGACGATTTATAACCTTTTATGGCTGATAGTTGTCAGGTGGTGCTAGATTCAAGAATCGCCGCCTATAATCGTCTAGTGTAAACATCGGGTAAGTCGTCAGGTGCTAAATTCAAGAATCGCTGCCTATAATCGTCTAGTGTAAACGCCGGGTAAGTCGTCAGGTTGTGCTAAATTCAAGAATCGCTGCCTATAATCGTCTAGTGTAAACGCCGGGTAAGTCATCAGGTGGTGCTAGATTCAAGAATCGCCGCCTATAATCGTCTAGTGTAAACATCGGGTAAGTCGTCAGGTGCTAAATTCAAGAATCGCTGCCTATAATCGTCTAGTGTTAACACCGGGTAAGTCGTCAGGTGGTGCTAAATTCAAGAATCGCTGCCTATAATCGTCTAGTGTAAACGCCGGGTAAGTCGTCAGGTGGTGCTAAATTCAAGAATCGCCGCCTATAATCGTCTAGTGTAAACGCCGGGTAAGTCGTCAGGTGGTGCTAAATACAAGAATCGCCGCCTATAATCGTCTAGTGTAAACGACGGGTAAGTCGTCAGGTGGTGCTAACTTCAATAATCGCCGCCTATTTATAATCGTCTAGTGTTAACACCGGGTACCAGCAGAATGCCGAGAGAGAGAAGACAAGCCTCGTTTTGGAGCTGACATCCGCCATTCTTCACCCTTTCCCGCCTTTTTTCACCGCCATTAACAGTTTAATTAGTCTTCTGAATCAAATGCTGTCCAGAGTCACTTAAACACAGAATTCCAACCGATTCAAATTCATTATTTGAATTTCCCACGGGGAATTAATTAGCGCGCCGCTGTTTTTGTAATCTGATATTTGTTTTATTTTCTGGTGTTTTTTACTCTCGGTTTTCTTGTATTTTATTTTGTTTGTGAATGTTTGTGTTTGTCTTCAGGTGTTCATTGCGGCGGGGGTTTCTACGTCAGAAAACTGGTGCACGACCTTGGTTTAGGTAAGTCTCTGTCATCTAATACCAAGGTGGGGTTTTCTTCTTTTATTTTTAAACTGGAGTGACTGTAAGGGGACGAGACTTCCTCTTTCATCGATTACTATATACTCTGCTGTAAATACGCACCGTTTTGTCATATAACGTAAATATACCGTGCGGAACACTGTTCCGTATGGCAAATTACTGAACACTGTTCCGTATGAGTCGACTAAAATATTAGTTGTTGGGCCAAATTAAGTTATTCATTTTGTTGATTTCTGGTATATAGTCAATATATAAGAACCTACCATGCTGTACAAGCTACAAAACAGGATGATAATTTACGGTTTGTACGGAACTCAGCAAAGATGCCTCATTCCATACAAACCGTGAATTATCATTTCGTTTTGTAGCTTGTACAGCATGGTCAGGTCGTTTTATATAGATACAGAATGGGGCACACAGGCATGTGTACGGGCATATAACAAATACAGCACAGGGTGCCATATTTATTATACAGTATGGTGCACATAAGTACGGTAAATCTCTGCTTAAGGGGTCACCCTCCGTTCTGAGGAAACTGTCCCCTTACGCAGGGTGATCCCTTAAGCGGGGTTAAAATTAACTAGATACAAATTTCTATTCCGAGCGAATTTGCCCCCTCAAGTGGTGCGCCCCTTAAGCAAGGTGTCCCAGAAGCGGGGTATACTGTAGACTCACAGGCACATGATAAATATGTATTTATTATATACAGTATATGATAAAAAAGATACAAATAAATGGCACATTGTATTCTGCGTGTGTCGGGACACTGTGAGGCTGTAGGGTGGTGACTGACGCGTGACGTGGTGCAGACCTGTGAAGGGTCGTGCACGTGTTGTTAGTGTACCCAGCAGCTGTATGTTAAGCCCAATGCACATCTACCGATTTCTGGAACATCGAGGTACCTTTGTCGGCGACAGGGGAATTTGTCTCAGGCGAGCCATCCTAATGGAGTCGGCCCTAGTCGGTAGATGTAGGACAGCTAGGTAAGGGTCTGCCAACGATTAGTGAACCACCTCCTTGAGATGTTCTTTTGTCGCCGACGAGTTGTCGTTTGATGTTCCTAAATCGGCCACCAAAAGTTTATCAACATGTTGATAAATCAAGTCGCCGACAACAGAACGTTGGTTAATGGCCCCTGATTGGGTGGCCAACACGGGCCGAGGGGTTATGTAATTTGCCAGCGACAAGTTCACTGACTCCTGTACGATTTGGGAACTAATCGCTCAACCCTGAATCGGTAGATGTGTATTGGGCTTAAGTGGTTTGCGTGTGTGTGTGCTCGGTGCCCGCAGTTTATGGCTGCACATTTTGTTAAGTGGTGTGTGTGTGTTCGGTGCCCGCAGTTTATGGCTGTACGCTTTGTTAAGTGGTGTGTGTGTGTGCTCGGTGCCCACAGTTTATGGCTGTACGTTTTGTTGAGTGGTGTGTGTGTGTTCGGTGCCCGCAGTTTATGGCTGTACGCTTTGTTAAGTGGTGTGTGTGAGGTCGGTGCCCGCAGTTTATGGCTGTACGTTTTGTTAAGTGGTGTGTGTGTGGTCGGTGCCCGCAGTTTATGGCTGTATGTTTTGTTAAGTGGTGTGCGTGAGGTCGGTGCCCACAGTTTATGGCTGTACGTTTTGTTAAGTGGTGTGTGTGTGTGGTCGGTGCCCGCAGTTTATGGCTGTATGTTTTGTTAAGTGGTTTGCGTGTGTGTGTGCTCGGTGCCCACAGTTTATGGCTGTATGTTTTGTTAAGTGGTTTGCGTGTGTGTGTGCTCGGTGCCCACAGTTTATGGCTGTACGTTTTGTTAAGTGGTTTGCGTGTGTGTGTGCTCGGTGCCCACAGTTTATGGCTGTACGTTTTGTTAAGTGGTGTGTGTGTGTGTGCTCGGTGCCCGCAGTTTATGGCTGTACGTTTTGTTAAGTGGTGTGTGTGTGTGTGCTCGGTGCCCGCAGTTTATGGCTGTACGTTTTGTTAAGTGGTGTGTGTGTGTGTGCTCGGTGCCCGCAGTTTATGGCTGTACGTTTTGTTAAGTGGTTTGCGTGTGTGGTCGGTGCCCGCAGTTTATGGCTGTATGTTTTGTTAAGTGGTGTGCGTGAGGTCGGTGCCCACAGTTTATGGCTGTACGTTTTGTTAAGTGGTGTGTGTGTGTGTGCTTGGTGCCCGCAGTTTATGGCTGTATGTTTTGTTAAGTGGTGCGTGTGTGTGGTCGGTGCCGCAGTTTATGGCTGTACGTTTTGTTAAGTGGTTTGCATGTGTGGTCGGTGCCTGCAGTTTATGGCTGTATGTTTTGTTAAGTGGTGTGTGTGAGGTCGGTGCCCACAGTTTATGGCTGTACGTTTTGTTAAGTGGTGTGCGTGTGGTCGGTGCCCGCAGTTTATGGCTGTACGTTTTGTTAAGTGGTGCGTGTGTGGTCGGTGCCGCAGTTTATGGCTGTACGTTTTGTTAAGTGGTTTGCGTGTGTGGTCGGTGCCCGCAGTTTATGGCTGTATGTTTTGTTAAGTGGTGTGTGTGAGGTCGGTGCCCACAGTTTATGGCTGTACGTTTTGTTAAGTGGTGTGCGTGTGGTCGGTGCCCACAGTTTATGGCTGTACGTTTTGTTAAGTGGTGTGTGTGAGGTCGGTGCCTGTAGTTTATGGCTGTACGCTTTGTTAAGTGGTGTGTGTGTGTGTAGTTGGTGCCCGCAGTTTATGGCTGTACGTTTTGTTGAGTGGTGTGTGTGAGGTCGGTGCCCGCAGTTTATCGTGTACGTTTTGTTAAGTGGTGTGTGTGTGTGAGGTCGGTGCCCGCAGTTTATTGCTGTACGTTTTGTTGAGTGGCGTGTGTGTGTGAGGTCGGTGCCCGCAGTTTATGGCTGTATGTTTTGTTAAGTGGTGTGTGTCTGTGACGTGTCGGTGTGTTTGTCTTAGATCACTGAGGTACGCTCACTGAGGTAACTAGAGATCTGTACGCTTTGTTAAGTGGTGTGTGTGAGGTCGGTGCCCGCAGTTTATGGCTGTATGTTTTGTTAAGTGGTGTGCGTGAGGTCGGTGCCCACAGTTTATGGCTGTACGTTTTGTTAAGTGGTGTGTGTGAGGTCGGTGCCCGCAGTTTATCGCTGTACGTTTTGTTAAGTGGTGTGTGTGTGTGTTCGGTGCCCGCAGTTTATGGCTGTACGTTTTGTTAAGTGGTGCGTGTGAGGTCGGTGCCCACAGTTTATGGCTGTACGTTTTGTTAAGTGGTGTGTGTGTGTGGTCGGTGCCCGCAGTTTATGGCTGTATGTTTTGTTAAGTGGTTTGCGTGTGTGTGTGCTCGGTGCCCACAGTTTATGGCTGTATGTTTTGTTAAGTGGTTTGTGCCGCAGTTTATGGCTGTACGTTTTGTTAAGTGGTTTGCGTGTGTGGTCGGTGCCCGCAGTTTATGGCTGTATGTTTTGTTAAGTGGTGTGTGTGAGGTCGGTGTCCACAGTTTATGGCTGTACGTTTTGTTAAGTGGTGTGCGTGTGGTCGGTGCCCGCAGTTTATGGCTGTACGTTTTGTTAAGTGGTGCGTGTGTGGTCGGTGCCCGCAGTTTATGGCTGTACGTTTTGTTAAGTGGTGTGTGTGAGGTCGGTGCCTGTAGTTTATGGCTGTACGCTTTGTTAAGTGGTGTGTGTGTGTGTAGTTGGTGCCCGCAGTTTATGGCTGTACGTTTTGTTGAGTGGTGTGTGTGAGGTCGGTGCCCGCAGTTTATCGTGTACGTTTTGTTAAGTGGTGTGTGTGTGTGAGGTCGGTGCCCGCAGTTTATTGCTGTACGTTTTGTTGAGTGGCGTGTGTGTGTGAGGTCGGTGCCCGCAGTTTATGGCTGTATGTTTTGTTAAGTGGTGTGTGTCTGTGACGTGTCGGTGTGTTTGTCTTAGATCACTGAGGTACGCTCACTGAGGTAACTAGAGATCTTCTAAGCGCTGCAGTTTGAGACGTCGGGATGATCATCTAAGTATAGATTTTATACTACTCTCTTGTGCAGTTCAGGTTTGCAATTGATAATTTAAGTATAGGAGTAAGAACACTTCTGGCTGTTTGCTAAGGTGTTACAGGTATGTAAGTATCCCAATAACATACATTGACAATTACAAAATGTTCATAAGGCCCTCCGCCCACCAACGCCGATTCTGGTCCTGATAGGCCTAAAGGCGGGCGTCCAGCAACCACGACAAGGCTACGACAAAAGCCGATAAGAAAATTCAAATCGGCGCCTTGTCGCAGCCTTGTCGTGAGAAGGGCGGCTCTACGACAGCCTTGTCGGGGCGTGTCGTAGAGGTCGCTGGTTCCCGTAAAAAAGGCGTCCATGGTACCGACACACTACGACAGTGATATCGAGGAAACTACGACACTCTACGACAATGGTCCAGTTGTGGCAAAAATCGAACATGTTCAATTTTGTCGTAACCTTGTCGTAAGGCCCCCAACAAGCTTCCAGTCACAGCCTATAGTGGCCTTGTTGTAGACTCTTGTTAGGAACTAGGGTCCACCAACCACGACAAGGCTACGACAAGGCTTCTAATCGTAGGCCTGTCGTGGACCTTGTCGGGAAGCCATTGTCGTACCCTTGTCGTGGTTGGTGGATGCCCGCCATTACGATTGACTTTCCGACCGGAATAAAATTTCATCGAGATAGTGGACCATGTTTCTATGATTGACTCTATGATAGCCCACGATTGAATACCAATAGGCTATGATTAGAAACGCCAATTGTAGAGCTCCCAATAAGATCCAACGTGTTGGATTTTTGTAGCCTATTGTGGCATATCGGTGGCTATACTAATTATAGCCATGGAGCATGATTCACAGATTGGATCACGACAGAGCTCTACGATTCAAGTCTTTTTTCAAGTACCTCCCGATACGCTACGACTTTGACATTTCCATTTCCGTGTGTAGACTATCGGGAGCTGTATCGTCGACCCTCGGCGTTGGTGGGTGCAGGGCTTGGATGATATTACCGATTGTGCGGTCTGTACAACTCGGCCCAGCTCGGCCGTACCCGGACCAAGGGACCTGTTTCAGTAGTTTCGTGACATTAGGCCTAGACAGACATCAACAGCGGCACCAACAGTGCAAGGAACAGCGGAAAAAGACTAGCAAATATCAGAAAATCGGAGCGCCCAATCTTCTTCATATTTGTAACGATTATAGGTTATATGTAGGCCCTACTCATGTTAAAGTGTCATTGCTTAATTCCTACGAGAAGTGAGTGAAACTCCGCGTGTCATCGACTGCAATCTTGTGATCTGTCTGTATGGTGTCACAGACACCATCTGGACATGTCACGAAACTACTGAAACAGGTCCCTGGTGTTTGCCCTCCAGACTTGTGTTCCCTTTCATCTAACCTTCCTGTTCATCCTTTGTAAAACCAAGTCAGTTCTCACTCATAAAACACCAATAATCGCCATAATTGATGATTCCCGGGAAGCGAAAATTAGTGAGAAATACTCTGAGAATCTGCTTAAAGTCACGTTAACTAACGAGATTACCCATAATACACCTCGTTTTATATTGCGCCATCCTTATGCCGTAATTAGATGAATAAATTTGCATACATCTCTTTACTGTGTAAAGGGATTGCATGGCAAGGCGCATGTGGTTGGGCTTATCTGCGAAAAATCTCATTAAGGGCCATCCGTAAAATATGTACAAAGAATTTCTGGGAATTCTCCCCCCCCCCCCACCCCGTCCACCCCTATCTCAATATTGTGCGCAATAGAACAAAGACGGAGCATATGGAACATTTGTCCTGCTTTCTAAAAGTTTGACACTGGGTATCGCTTTATTACAGAAAAATGTTTCACGTCCCAATCCCCCTTTATGTGACTTTTATTAGAAGTTTGACGCTGGGTGTCGCTATATTTACATAGAAACGTTTCACATCCCAATCCCCCGTCACACGACTAGTATTAGAAGTTTGACGCTGGGTGTCGCTATATTTACATAGACATGTTTCACATCCCAATCCCCCGTCACACGACTATTATTAGAAGTTTGACGCTGGGTGTCGCTATATTTACATAGACATGTTTCACATCCCAATCCCCCGTTACACGACTATTATTAGAAGTTTGACGCTGGGTGTCGCTATATTTACATAGACATGTTTCACATCCCAATCCCCCGTCACACGACTATTATTAGAAGTTTGATGCTGGGTGTCGCTATATTTACATAGACATGTTTCACATCCCAATCCCCCGTCACACGACTATTATTAGAAGTTTGACGCTGGGTGTCGCTATATTTACACAGAAATGTTTCACATCCAAATCCCCCGTCACACGACTATTATTAGAAGTTTGATGCTGGATGTCGCTATATTTACATAGACATGTTTCACATCCCAATCCCCCGTCACACGACTATTATTAGAAGTTTGACGCTGGGTGTCGCTGTATTTACACAGAAATGTTTCACATCCCAATCCCCCGTCACACGACTATTATTAGAAGTTTGACGCTGGGTGTCGCTATATTTACATAGACATGTTTCACATCCCAATCCCCCGTCACACGACTATTATTAGAAGTTTGACGCTGGGTGTCGCTATATTTACACAGAAATGTTTCACATCCCAATCCCCCGTCACACGACTATTATTAGAAGTTTGACGCTGGGTGTCGCTATATTTACATAGACATGTTTCACATCCCAATCCCCCGTCACACGACTTTTATTAGAAGTTTGACGCTGGGTGTCGCTATATTTACACAGAAATGTTTCACATCCCAATCCCCCGTCACACGACTATTATTAGAAGTTTGACGCTGGGTGTCGCTATATTTACATAGACATGTTTCACATCCCAATCCCCCGTCACACGACTATTATTAGAAGTTTGACGCTGGGTGTCGCTGTATTTACACAGAAACGTTTCACATTCCAGTTCCCCTTCATATTATTAGAGGTTTGATGCCGGATGTCGCTGTATTTACACAGAAATGTGAGAGGGTTTCCTGGAGCGGTCATTAAATGTGCAGTCCCGGTTTGCCCGCCCGCAGCGCCCCGTGCGACGTGCGGAGCGGCAAACATGGAAGCCGTCTTCATTATTCACCACTTAAAACAATCGTCATTGTCCAGAGTCCCGGGCCGCGCGTGCGTGCGCAACTACCGGAAGCGGTATTGACACCTGTGCCGCACTCTCCCAGCACAACCTGTGACCTGCGCTCCAAGCAGAGTCTTGGGTTGGTATGGATTTCGACGCATGCGCAGATGTTTCCACGACTTGTAG
The DNA here is from genome assembly GCA_950022655.1 of Alentia gelatinosa. Lineage (NCBI taxonomy): Eukaryota > Metazoa > Annelida > Polychaeta > Phyllodocida > Polynoidae > Alentia > Alentia gelatinosa. The sequence continues at coordinate 111,993,758 of OX465582.1, forward strand.
AATACGATGTACATGTTGTATACAGACATGATATATTCACTGGTGTCAGATACAGGCGGCTGTATGCTCAGAGGAGTTGACGCGTAGTAATGTCCGAGTGTATGCGAGGATATTGCGCAGGGTCAACTCCAAGTAGCATACAACTGCTTTTATCTGAAACCAGTCTGCATTGTATTTATTATCCACCTTTTTCTGACAAGTGGCTTCTGCAGCATAATGCCTCCAGGTATTCCCAGGTGTAATGCAGCCTGATGCCTCCTGGTATTCCCATGGCTACTGCAACATGATGCCTCCAGGCATTCTGTAGCTACTGCAGCATGATGCCTCCAGGTATTCCCAGGCGAACTCATACGAGTCAATGAGGTTTATGTATACCATGGATAATAACAATAATAACGGAAAATACATTCATAATACAGATTATTAACATCAACATCAGAAGGGAATTCAATAATGCATCCTTGTACAAACAATCCTCAAAATGATCATATAGAGCTGGGGATCGTATAGATAGACGAGGTGAAGCTGAGTGACGATTACGGCACATCCAAACGAGTGGAATATTATTCATTTTACAATTCAAGTGCGGTTCTATATCTAACCCCTTCCACAGACATTAGAATAGTATGACAATATCCGAATAATTGACAATACTAAATCCCGCTAGGGCTGTTTAAATCTCCATGTAGGTGTCTCCTCTACCTTCCGTAATCCTGGACGCTGATTGGACAGTCGATTATGACATCACCTCGTATTATACTGCCACGACCGTGGCGTATTATTATCACTTTACTGGGGTGATAGTTGCGTATATCTTTTTCTAATGTTATATCTAAACTTGTACAGGGGTGATGCCCCTTTCCTCACCACCATCCAGATCGTCCACAGCGCTTGCCTCCCTCAACCAGTACTCAACTAAAACCATCACCAGTGCCACGTTGGTACCTTGACTTCAATAAATAATGAATGGTACTATAATATAATATGAAGAGACGTCACGAGTTGGAGTGTGAGTTTATTTATGCCACGCATTTTGTTGGCTCCATAATTTCACGAGTCGAAGACGAGTGACATTACGGAGCCAACAAAATGAGTGGCATAAATAAGCTCAAACTCAAACGAGTGGCGTCTAGATTATATCCTACCCTGTTTCCATATTTTTTCAGTATCAGAAAGTAGTGGCATAAACAACACTTTATGTCACACCCGTGAAATAAATAAATCCCATGTTAAGCCTATGGCATTTTTTATTAGGGGTAGGATAATTAGTAGAAACCAAACGAGAGTTAGCCTTGTCAATGTTTATGCCACGATGGGCAGGTCGTGTATTACTACACGAGGCGTTAGCCGAGTTTAGTGAGTAGCAGACCTGACCAGAGGGGTATAAACATTGACAAGGCTAAATCGGGTTTGGTTTTGTATTTATCCTACCCCATCTCACCGATATACAGAGAAAATCTTGTAATTATCCATGTTAGTAGCGTGTTGACACTCATCGGAGGATGGCCACATTTATCAATGCCGCCGGATCTACTTTCGTTATCTTGTCCCTGATTGGTCCTTTTTTTTATTTACCTCGGTGCATAAATAATACTTTATTCAGCGCTCAGTCAAATACACTGAATCAATGTTAAACCTATGGCGTTTTTTATTAGGGGTAGGATAAATACAAATCCCTACTATTTCCCAGTAGTATTCCCGTTTTAGGCCTGGCGTCCACCTACTACGATAGAAAAAGCAAATATCGGAGACAAATCGGGAAGGTGCAAAATCGTAGACATTTGTCTTGACATGCCAATCCACTACGCATTGTATGGGTTTTATCGGTGTCTAATCGCAGAAACGTGGTCAACAGCCCCGATAGTAGGTGACCTTCTGACGCGACTTTTTATCGGAAGGTGCATCGTAGACCATATAGGAGCCATATCGTAGTAGGTGGACGCTGGGCCTTACAATTATTAGTCTAGATACAAATGATCCGTCACTTTCTAGGAGGCTTTTCAAATCTTATCATTACTGGTGTGGCTGAACCCGCTGGCTCCGCGCTAGATCGTGGGCCTTTCGGGGACACCGTAACTCGATCTTGAATCTTGTATATGGAGGGAGTTTGCCCACAAACCACGCATCAAACCTGCATGTCGTTCAGACAATCTGTTTTGATATCTAGAACATTTCAGACATCAACCATTATATTGGTCCGGGCTGCAGTAACCCATCAATATATCTCCAAGTGACTTCACTTAAATCTTATATGAGTGATGGGCACTTCGGGGATCACGCCTCGTTCTGATGTCATATACCAGCCGCCATTACAAGATGGCGCGAGCGTGAAATAGGTCAATTACATCATCAACAATCACCAAAAATCATCAACACTTGCTGCACTTGTGAATTACTATGCAGCGACACCTCACTGTAGATGACCTGTTCATCCACCAATTTGATAATTCCTGTTAACTGAGAGAACAAATTGTACAAATCCTGTCTCTTGCTATCATGGCCACGTTGTCAGTGGCTGTGTGGCGGGCTATTGACACCTCAATGGTTTTATGTCTGTATATGACATCAATAACGTTATAGCGTGCTATGATACATTCACAATAATCAATGGTTAGCTTACGGACAGTCCTGACAGAGTTGTTGAAGCGTAGTAATGCACAAACAGAGGAGCGTAGAGAGGCCATGACATTTTATTATCTACCCAAGTATCCACCGTAAACTTATAAGAACTCTGTATGGACATACCCGGCGCATACAGATATGTTGTATTATCCACCTAATACATATTGTCAATAGTAAACCTAGAGGAACATACAGATATGTTTTATTATCGACCTAAAACAAGGTGTCCATAGCAAACCTATAAGCACCCTGTATGGGAATACCCGGCGCATACCGATATCTATTATCCACCCAATACAAAGTGTCCATAGTGAACCTATATATCAGTGTATACCCAATATACCATTGCTGATTTACCATGTTTTTTTTGTTTTGTTTTTTTTAGATCTTTTATTTATCCTGGAGATAACCACTAGGGTGAGATTACCCTGTTTTCGGTGGGCTCCAGCGACCATTTTCGTAGTTTTTATAGTAACATATCGAGAAAAGAAAGTACATAAGTGAACAGGAACAGAGAAAAGGAGAAGAAGAGTCAAGGTAATATCATATACAGAGTAATACACAATCAGCATGCAGAAGGTGTTACATCAGTGACTATATATATATAAGTACTTTACTCTGGATCAGTAATCAGTGTAATAACAGGTACAGAGTAGTATACAGTAGTTATGCAGGCGTTATATCATAGGCTATTGATATAACAGTGTTTTATTTTCAGTCAGTGAATTGATGTCTTATACATGTATGGATGGTAATTACAATGAGATTGTGGTTCGGATTATAAATTCTTTTTGGTGTCAGAGTAGTGCAGCTAGGGTACAACCATATGCGCTTCAGAAATTATCAACTCTAGTTGTAGTGTTGTAGTCGGGCTTTGAGGTTCCTTTTTGTAAAGGCTTTAAACTCTTTATACGTATTAAGGTTTCTAGTAATATATGTTTCCCGTTTACCATAGCTTCCTCACCGTGTACACTAATTGGTTTCTCCCTAAACCATTTCTTAATTCTCTCACACCATATTCTAAACAGTTGTTTGCAGCTCGATAATTCAGGCCGCCGTAAATCGGGTGAGTTTCACAAGTAGTAATACACAAGCATCAGCGAGTGTATGACAACGTCAACTGCAAGTGGTCTACAGCGCCGCCTGTCCACAAAAAACATCGTTTGATGTATTTGTTATCCATCTACTCGAATAAATGAAACCCAGAAATTGCCAAATCAAGGGTTACACCAATAGGGATCATCTTTTGCTCTATAGGGACTATTTTCCCTTATTATCCATCGTATTCAAAGACCCCATTGGAAATATGTGGGGACTCAGTGAACCACGACCCATTGTATAAAAGTGGTTTTCAGATACCATAAGGCCCGGCGTCCACCTACTACGATATTGCTCCGATATGGTCTACGATGCACCTCCCGATAAAAAATCAAAATCGCGTCGGAAGGTCACCTAATATGGGGGCAGTTTACCACGTTTCTGCGATTAGACACCGATAAAACCCCATACAATGCGTGGTGGATTGGCATGTCTAGACATATGTCTACGATTTTGAACCTTCCCGATATGGCACCGATTTTGACATTTTGTATCGGTGCCATATCGGGAGGTCTAAATTTCTATCGTAGTAGGTGGACGCCGGGCCTAATTGTTATACGGATTCACATTTGTGGTATACGACCTCAAAACCGTGGTATACCGGACAAATAGTCCCTTTGTGCTATAGAGCAAAGAAATAGTCCTCATTGTTATACCCTTTAATATGGTAATTACTAGCGCTCGTGTATTACGACGTGTCAACCACGCATGGTTTATGGCCGCCTGTCCACAAAACCATCAATTATTCTCTATGTATATATACAATGGCTTTTAGGCCATATATATTGGATTTGAATCCATATTCAATGGTGATATTATTATATACCTGTGCACTAAATCAGTGTAAATACGTACTGCTCCTAGGGGTACAGTTATTACACACAGAATGCACTGTACGCCGTGAAACGTTGTACCGGTGCCTTTGGATAATGACAGACTGCACGCTTTGGGTGACAGTCTGCATCCTTTGACCCTCACCGGCACGCTTTGGCTGACAGACTGCACCCTTTGAAGAAATAACGCATTTTGATTGGTCGAGAGGCCGACAACAGAATTCTAGGTGCCAGATTCAAAAACGGCGGATCCCTTCACTTCGCGAGTTCTGTGGCATCGTACAGTAACCACGGAGCGAGTTTGTGCGAAAACACATCAAACTTCGAGGTGGAATACGATAACAAATCACGTGATACACTTTAGATAGCTTAGATATGCGAGAAATATCGATTTTGATACGTTCATGGGCCGAGCGGGCGACTCGTTGATGTCGACAAATAGCGGAGACACTGCACTGCTCGAGTACAGCTATCCAACGGGATTATCGAGTGTAGCAGGGTGATCGAGCGGTAATTTATGCGGCGGGATAATGTATTCGCGGCTGCGCGGTGATCACTTCCGGTTGTCAACTTCCGGCATGTCTGCTGACGTACACATCGTCTTTGCGAGTTGTAAAATGTGACTTCTACGTCGAATTACGGTCAGTTTTAGCGAATTAAGACCGAATTAAGGTATATAATAATATGAAACCATAGTGTTGCGGTCGTTGTTTCGGAGAAATTCGTTCTGAAATCGCCGTGCCGGCTCGTTCAGAACGAATTTCTCCGAAACAACTCATAAATCTTACCCGTATTGTCCCCATAACTATGGTTTCACATATTATTATATACCTGTGCACAAACTCAGTACGAATTCTAACTGCTCCTGTGGGTATAGTTATTATACACCGATTGCACTGTACGCAGTGAATCTTTGCACTGGTGCCTTTGGATACTGACAGACTGCACGATTCGGTTGACAGAATGCACGCTTTGAAAAAATAACGCATTCTGATTGGCCGAGAGACCGACAACACAGGTCGGGGCGGAAGATTTTAGAATGGTGGACTCCTTCACTTTGCGAGTTCCGAGGCGTCGTACAGAAACCACGGAACGAGTTAGTGTGAAAATTTATCAGACATCGAGGTATCAAATGTGTAAGATTGGTCGATCTCGCATAATTAAGCTATTTAAATGGTAACAGGTGAACGCCCCACGTTATACACTTGATATTTGGTCGATATGCACGATAACTCGTTCCTGGGCCTCAGTCAGACGTGTCGAAACACTCGAAGTGAGACAAAATACTTTGACGTCATTATCAGGGTTTCCCTATACTCTGGGAGATCCCGATAATGACGTCATCGGTGTCGGCCTCCAGGCCAATCAGAATGTGTTATATTCTAAAGCCCGGACTTACATTCTGATCCACTTCCGGCATGTCTGCTAGTGTACGCATTGTCTTTGAGTGCCGTGTCAAGTCACTTTGTCATCAAATTACGGTCAGTTTTAGCTATCTAAGCCCGAATTAAGTATATATATAATAATATGAAACCATAGTGATGGTGCCAATACGGGCTAAATTTATGAGTTGTTTCAGTGAATTTCGTTCAGAACTCGCAGTAAACAGCTTGTTCTGAACAAAGTTCTATGAGACAACTTGTAAATCTAGCCCGTATTAAGTATTGCCACCATAGCCATGGTTTCACATCATATCCGAGAGTTTTTAAACAAAGAGTATTGGTTTACTGAGTATACCATGGATAATAAAGTAACATAGAATTTCTAAATGTTTAGAAAACCCTTTAAGCGGTGCATCCCCAGCAGTGGTAGACTTACTGCTATATCAAAGGCCAGTCCTTCTCATACCATGTCTATGTGGTGTGGTGTACAGCCACCTTTCTCCTTCACCCCCAGCAGTGGTAGATTTACTGCTATATCAAAGGCCATCCTTATCATACCATGTCTATGTGGTGTGATGTTTAGGGGGGAGATTTCTACCTGAATTCATCACATAGATTCGATCACCACCCTTGTGGTGTAAAAGAACCTTGAGAAAGTCTGGAAATGACCTGTAATGGTTGACTGGACGTAAAATCAGACCAAACAAACAAACAAGTGGTGCATCCTGTTCTCCTTTTTGCTGTTGTTGTTGTTGTTGTTGTTGTTGTTGTTGTTGTTGTTGTTGTTGTTGTTGTTGCTGCTGCTGGTATTGTTGTAGAGTTTCCGGCTGTGATGATATGAGATGTATAGATACCAGAATAGATAGATATTGTGACATGGTGACAGACCAATACCTGCCACCCTCACCACCATCATTAATCATACCTCTCTCACATCTCACACCACACATCTCACACCACACATCTCACATCTCACACATGGTGACAGACCAATACCTGCCGCCCTCACCACCATCATTAATCTTACCTCTCTCCCTTCACACATCTCACATCTCACATCTCACATCTCACACCTCACAGTGCACACCTCACAGTGCACACCTCACACCTCACACCTCACACATGGTGACAGACCAATACCTGTCGCCCTCACCACCATCATTAATCATACCTCTCTCACTTCACACATCCCCCATCTCACATCTCACATCTCACATCTCACACCCCACACCTCACACCTCACACCTCACACATGGTGACAGACCAATACCTGTCGCCCTCACCACCATCATTAATCATACCTCTCTCACTTCACACATCCCCCATCTCACATCTCACATCTCACACAACCCCCATCTCACTTCTCACATCTCACATCTCAATTCTCACACCTCACATCTCACATCTCACATCCCCCATCTCACACCTGACAACCCCCGTCTCACATCTCACACCTCACACCTCGCACCTCACATCCCCCATCTCACGTCTCACCTCACATCTCACATCTCACATCCCCATCTCACACCTCACATCTCACACCACACACCTCACATCTTATATTTCACACCTCACATCTCACATCTCACACCCAACACCTCACATCTCACATCCCCCATCTCACATCTCACAACCCCCTTCTCACATCTCACACCCAACACCCCACACCTCACATCTCACACCACACACCTCACATCTTATATTTCATATCTCACACCCCACACCTCACATCTCACACCCCACACCTCACATCTCACACCACACATCTCACACCACACACCACACACCTCACATCTCACACCACACACCTCACACCCCACACCTCACATCTCATACCCCACACCTCACATCTCACACCACACATCTCACACCACACACCTCACATCTCACACCACACACCTCACACCCCACACCACACACTACACACCACACACACACCACACACCACACACACACCACACACCACACACCTCACACCACACACCTCACACCTCAAAACCCACACCTCACATCCCACACCTCACATCTCACACCACACACTACACACCTCACACCTCACATCTCACACCCCTCACCTCACACCTCAAAACCCACACCACACACCACACACTACACACACCTCACATCTCACCCCTCACACCACACACCTCACATCTCACACCTCACACCACACATCTCACACCCCACACCTCACATCTCACATCTCACACTGCACACCTCACATCTCACATCTCACACCCCACATCTCACACCCCACACCTCACATCTCACATCTCACATCTCACATCTCTCACGGGGGTGGTTTGTCGTCCACGTTGACCGCCTCTCGTCCCGTTCCAGTTCACTGAACACCACATGTCACATTTGACTGACCGTCATATGTTCCGGTTGACTGAGCAGGACTTTCTGTGAGACTGGGCAGTGTGATACCGTCTGACGTTCTGATATAACGACCAATATCGGAGCTGACCGCTCGTGTCTGGCCTCGTCTATAATAGTGCCCTACTTGGAGAAATACCCCATATGTATAACGTTTGCCTGCAGTAACCCTGTTTTCATATAGTACACAATATTGACTGGTTTCAGATATAAGCGGCCGTATGCTCCGAGGAGTTGACGCGTAGTAATATCCGAGCGTATGCGAGGACATTGCGTAGTATACAACCGCTGTTATCTGAAATCAGTATATATTGCATTTATTATCCATATTTTCTGGACAAGTGACATGTTAATATCAGTGTGTTTTAGTTATGCACTATTTTTCCATACGCACTATTTTTCCGTATGCGCCCCCGGAGAATACAACACATCCGTATGCGCCGGGTATGTCCAAACAAAGTCCCCGTGTGTTTTCTACGGACACTTTGTAGGAGGTGGATAATAAAGTATTATTCACCTGTGCACGAACGTCCATGAAATACTGCCCACTGCTGGGCAGGACTTACAAATAACGGTCAGGGCCTCTGTCAGTAAACAACTAAAATGGCGCTATTCCGTGATGTTGAGGTATGATAAGGAGACCTGGTAACTGCGCCCGTAGTGGTGTCCTTCCTCGTCAATCATGCCGTAAGTACGGCCCTGCACGGGACGAAAGCCCTTGACGGTCCATCACTGCGGGCCGGCTTGTACAAGCATGTTAGGTCGTTATATAGATTTACTATATACCCAAAATTAATGATAATAATGAACTTAATTTAGCCTAACATCTGATATTTTAGTCAACGCGTACAGACCCGTGTTCCGTATTTTGCATTGTACTGTCACTGATTATAACTAATTAATATTGAATGAACATTAAATAAACTTATTTTGAAGTACATTATGAATTGACCTTATTTTGGCAGGGACTTTTTACATACCAGAATCTCCAGGTAGCTCATTCCAGGTGCCCTATACTTTTCTTATGGAGACTCCGTATTCAGTGGGTAATAAAACACTGTTCCGTACGGTATCTTTACGTTATACTCAAAACGATGCGTATACAATATTTACAGTATATATACGGCATAGTAATAAACGCTAACCCTTGTATACGGTACAGAAAAGATTTTCCTGTACGATCCTAGATTATTAAACAGACCCCTGCCTCGTTCCGTGCAGTCTGAGGATCTCCCAGAGTGCACTTGGCTGGTGGCCGTCACGTGACCTCGCCTCCTGCCGGGTACCAGCAGTCAGAGGTCACGTGTCTTTGAGCTGGTGCCCGCAGCTCGGCGTCCGCACATCAGAACGAGGCCGACCTTCAGCGCCCCCTCGTGTCGTCGGGCGACATCACCCGATCTCAAATCTCGGAATCTGAAATCACAAACGAGATATCTCCGATTAGAAAGGCCGCTAAAGGCAGCAAGGAGTGTTAGTTTCAAAGATGAATAAAGATCTGACAGTAAATCCATCTGTGTTAAAGTAAATTTAAACGTCGGCCCTAATTCGAGTTGGGCCAGGCTGGTGGGGGTATCAAAGGTATCATTTTACTCGACAGTCCTTGATACACGTATCAAAGGCGGGTCTCACTGGAGTGGAGTAGAGGTTGGCTTCTATAGAGGAAACCTATGAAAGTTTAGGGTCAGAATACGTATACCATCAAGATTAAATCACGTAGTGATTCACAAGGTGAAGCCACGTGAATTACTACGCGATTCAAATGAGATGGGATCAAGCCCTGACCGCAAACTTCAATAGGTTTCTGAATTTATCTCACCCTTCACATTGACTAATGGGCTATCCTTTGTGACATAATCCCCCATTAAGTATTTTTTCTAACTACTCAATGGGCGTTGGATACGAGTTCACCATGTTAAGTCTGTGTGGGTGACTTAGACAGGAGGGTGAGGTGAACCTGCCGTGTGTCGGGGAGGTGTGGGTCGTAGGAGGGTGAGGTGAACCTGCCGTGTGTCGGGGAGGTGTGGGTGACAGGAGGGTGAGGTGAACCTGCCGTGTGTCGGGGAGGTGTGGGTGACAGGAGGGTGAGGTGAACCTGCCGTGTGTCGGGGAGGTGTGGGTGACAGGAGGGTGAGGTGAACCTGCCGTGTGTCGGGGAGGTGTGGGTCGTAGGAGGGTGAGGTGAAGCTGCCGTGTGTCGGGGAGGTGTGGGTCGTAGGAGGGTGAGGTGAACCTGCCGTGTGTCGGGGAGGTGTGGGTCGTAGGAGGGTGAGGTGAACCTGCCGTGTGTCGGGGAGGTGTGGGTCGTAGGAGGGTGAGGTGAACCTGCCGTGTGTCGGGGAGGTGTGGGTCGTAGGAGGGTGAGGTGAACCTGCCGTGTGTCGGGGAGGTGTGGGTCGTAGGAGGGTGAGGTGAACCTGCCGTGTGTCGGGGAGGTGTGGGTGACAGGAGGGTGAGGTGAACCTGCCGTGTGTCGGGGAGGTGTGGGTCGTAGGAGGGTGAGGTGAACCTGCCGTGTGTCGGGGAGGTGTGGGTGACAGGAGGGTGAGGTGAACCTGCCGTGTGTCGGGGAGGTGTGGGTGACAGGAGGGTGTGGTGAACCTGCCGTGTGTCGGGGAGGTGTGGGTCGTAGGAGGGTGAGGTGAAGCTGCCGTGTGTCGGGGAGGTGTGGGTGACAGGAGGGTGAGGTGAAGCTGCCGTGTGTCGGGGAGGTGTGGGTGACAGGAGGGTGAGGTGAAGCTGCCGTGTGTCGGGGAGGTGTGGGTGACAGGAGGGTCAGGTGAACCTGCCGTGTGTCGGGGAGGTGTGGGTGACAGGAGGGTGAGGTGAACCTGCCGTGTGTCGGGGAGGTGTGGGTCGTAGGAGGGTGAGGTGAACCTGCCGTGTGTCGGGGAGGTGTGGGTGACAGGAGGGTGAGGTGAACCTGCCGTGTGTCGGGGAGGTGTGGGTCGTAGGAGGGTGAGGTGAACCTGCCGTGTGTCGGGGAGGTGTGGGTCGTAGGAGGGTGAGGTGAACCTCCCGTGTGTTGGGGAGGTGTGGGTGACAGGAGGGTGAGGTGAACCTGCCGTGTGTCGGGGAGGTGTGGGTCGTAGGAGGGTGAGGTGAACCTGCCGTGTGTCGGGGAGGTGTGGGTGACAGGAGGGTGAGGTGAACCTGCCGTGTGTCGGGGAGGTGTGGGTCGTAGGAGGGTGAGGTGAACCTGCCGTGTGTCGGGGAGGTGTGGGTGACAGGAGGGTGAGGTGAACCTGCCGTGTGTCGGGGAGGTGTGGGTGACAGGAGGGTGAGGTGAACCTGCCGTGTGTCGGGGAGGTGTGGGTCGTAGGAGGGTGAGGTGAACCTGCCGTGTGTCGGGGAGGTGTGGGTGACAGGAGGGTGAGGTGAACCTGCCGTGTGTCGGGGAGGTGTGGGTCGTAGGAGGGTGAGGTGAACCTGCCGTGTGTCGGGGAGGTGTGGGTCGTAGGAGGGTGAGGTGAAGCTGCCGTGTGTCGGGGAGGTGTGGGTGACAGGAGGGTGAGGTGAACCTGCCGTGTGTCGGGGAGGTGTGGGTCGTAGGAGGGTGAGGTGAACCTGCCGTGTGTCGGGGAGGTGTGGGTGACAGGAGGGTGAGGTGAACCTGCCGTGTGTCGGGGAGGTGTGGGTCGTAGGAGGGTGAGGTGAAGCTGCCGTGTGTCGGGGAGGTGTGGGTGACAGGAGGGTGAGGTGAACCTGCCGTGTGTCGGGGAGGTGTGGGTGACAGGAGGGTGAGGTGAACCTGCCGTGTGTCGGGGAGGTGGGGGTGACAGGAGGGGGAGGTGAAGCTGCCGTGTGTCGGGGAGGTGTGGGTCGTGAGGAATGCGTCGTCAGATGTTACACTTTGTTGGACTGTGTCGTGGAATGTCTGATGCAGACAGAACAGATATTCTGTGTAACGGAGCATGTTCGGCTAGGTCAGTTCACTGGTTTATGAATTAGAGTATTTCGTAGAACCAGAATCGACTGTGAACTACTTTACCGAGAACTGATTAGAAATACGGCCCGTTTTTATGTAATACTTTCCCGACAACTGACTGCAAATACGGCCCGTTTTTATGTATTATTATATACCTATGCACAAAGTCAGAGTAAATACATACTGCTCCTGGGGGTAGAGTAATAATATTATACAACCAAGGCACTCTGTCCAACTTAGTACGCATCGCCTTTGAGATTGACATACTGAGTGCTTTGAACTACATACTGAGTGCTTTGAACTACATACAGAGTGCTTTGAAAAATAACGCAATCTGATTGGCCGTATTCGTGTGACGTCATTATCGGGGTTTCCCTACGCTCTGGGAAATCCCGATGATAACGTCATCGGCGGCCGCGCCGTCAAGTCGGCAAGGCGAGTGATGTTATCGTTCAATATCGCATATTAACGCCATTTAAACGGTCTCAGGTTAAAGCTACACCTTAGTTGCCTCGATACTTGGTCAATACATGTCACGTGATACAGTTTAGATAGCTTAGATATACGAAGGACTGACAGTCCACTGCGACACTCCGTGTTGTCAACGTCAAATTACGTTGGATACCCTAGTTCCAGTGTCGGGACACTGCATAGATTTATTTCGTATATCTAAGCTATCTAAAACTGTATCTAACTGTATATCTAAGCTATCTTAACTGTATCACGTGGTTGTCTCACGTTAAATACCTTGATATTTGGTCATTATACACTTTTAGACTAGTGCATGGTCTTCTCTGACGTTTGCTTCCGACGATTGAATTTAGTACCAGCTGACTTACTAGAGGCGCTACGGTCGTTCAATCTTCGAACCGTAGATACTGTGTATGGCGCCAATGACGCGGAAAGCAAAACTCAGATAGGCGAGTGTAGAAAGCTGCCGCTAAGGACTATGGGAAATACCAACAAGTATGAGAGTGTATTTGACGTCTTTGTCGAACAGTTGAGTGTGACGTTATGGCGATTTACAACATAAAAAGGTAATTTATGATTTTTTAAGACATTTGAAGGCATATAATAATAGAATTACTATGTTGTCGCTCGTGTATGGTGACTGTACACCTCAGTTTGTCTAACTGTCGTACTCACCAAGGCCGTAGGCCTTGGTGAGTACGACAGTTAGACAAACCTCGGCGTACGGCCACCATACACGAGCGACAACATAGTAATTCTATATTACTTTACCGACAACTGACTACAAATACGGCCCGTTTTTATGTATTACTTTACCGACAACTGACTACAAATACAGCCTGTTTTTATATATTATTACTATTTACTGCTACTTAAGCTATAATTTCCGTCTTATTTGCCAGCCGTCGACACATGCGCACACATGGTGACCTTGGACCGCACGCAGCACGGACCTTTCTCAAGGTCACAGGCCATCCCCATCGGCGAGTGGACCCCGGAAGTCGTACTGGACGCCATCAAGCGGAACCGGAAACTGTTAAAACCCTTCTTAGACGAGGCGCATGAGCGATTCAGACGGAAGATGGTGGACGGGGAAAGATGACCGCATCCACTGTGTGTATAAAGTATATGACGATATTACATGAATAAAAACCAATTAGTGATTTATCATGTTATAGTTATTAAATAGATATCAAAGTTAATGAGATCCTTGTTATTCCTTGTACAGTTGTGAGAAAGATCTACCATGAAAGATGAAACCTTACAGTCGGATATCGCTATACACAGATGGCAGCCTTCCATTTTTCAATGAAAATCCACGTTTTAATGTTCAATATATGATTAGTTTTCCTCGGCTCAGGCAATACTGATTGAGCCTCATTCGCACCAATAAAATGGTGGACCTCTCCACAAACCATCATACCTACACCATGGCTGACACTGACACATGTAAAATGGTCAGCGTTTAGGCTTTTTGACAGTAGGTCTCTTCAACAGCTGCAGTTGTCATGATAATCCGACCACTTGCCAGAGCGACAACAGTGAAAATGTTAACTAGAAGGATCTACGCAATAAAACAATTAAACGAATGTTTCCAAGAGGAGGTGGGGGCAGCCAACTCCTTAAATAAGCCGCTTTTCCAGATTGGCCCAAGAACTATGGTCAGCTGTATGGATTTCATTGCCGCTGAGTGTCCCACTATACCACGTGATCTGCTGTAGGTCAGGATTGTAAGTAAGAAAACAGCGGTTTTTTTTATAATTTTCGTGTACATAATAATAAGAAAGCAGAGGGAGGGTGGCTGGATAATCTATATGTTCCTCATTGTTTTGGTGCGTTTAGACGTAGATAGTCCATTGAGTTCGGTACGTCAAAACACTCTAAAACAACTCTGAACGGATTCAATCCAGCCACCAAAACCTGCATTCACATTTAAAAGCCTTCCTTTACTTCCCCTGTCTTGACAATCCCGGGTTGAGTTCACGGGTCGAGTTCGTTTCGGGTCGAGTTCTCCAGTGACTCTGTGGTTTGGGAAGTAAAAAAACTCTCACCTAGTAAATGCGATATTTCTACCTACATTTATCTCGTATTCGTAGATTTGATCACCATCAAACCCAAAGTAAGTCCACTGAAACAAACTGGACGTTAAACTACCCAACAAACAACAAACAAACAAACAATCCCCCCTCCCACCTTCCTGACCACCCTGTGACGGTGATGACGTCATGGGACGCTGACAGGACGCACGTGGCGTCGGCGGCACGTGACCGCGGTCAGAACGAGGCAGACGCCGACGTTTTTGGCGGGAAATTCGTCCCTCGTGGTCGTCTGCTTTTGAGCGGTGTTGGTTTTTGTGCGGATCTGCGGTTTGTTTCTTTACGCTCCACTTTACGCTCCAACATTTCTGAACATCTGCTGGGAAATTCTCTAGATACCCACTCTCCGACCAGAGTCTTTGCTATTTGTTACCACCAGCCATTCTAGCAGCTAGCAGTTGGAGATTTAATCATGTAGACTGTAGCAGTGTCTTTCAGCACCATTTGATAGAATTGTTTTTTCGTTACGCTGGAAGTCTATATGTGACCACTCTAACCTTTAGGCAAAGTACATAGTGCATGCAAGCATGCTCTAATAACCCGGAGAATCCTTCGTGTTGGTGGAAACAGTTCTTCAGATATTACACCGGAAAGGCAATACCTATGGCCGTACACTCTATGCTTACACCACGTTCTGGGGGTAGAGTAACTTATGCATACTACCCAAGGTTGCCGTATACTACCCATGGTTGACATTTAGACCAATCAGATTGTCTCTTACAAAATTCATGTGAAAAACGTAGTGGGGAGAAAACATAAAGTGACGAATTACTCGATAAGGTTGGATCTGGCTTCAGGTTTGATGGTGGGTGAACAAATAACGCTAATTATCGTTATTAAACCACATTTGAAGGTATATAGGAAAAGGGAAACCAAGTACCAGTGAAAGAAATTAATCTGTAAGGCTGGGAAAAACTACTGCCCGCGGCTAAGGCCTTTGGCAGTAATTTTTCCAAGTCTTACCTCGTAACTTTGACTTTCTTTCACCGGAACATAGTTTCCCTCTATTTCAACACTGTGAGATATAACAAGAAATACCAAGATATGACACGGCAAATCCATCATGTTGGTGGAAACCAGCAATCTATATAAGTTATCTTTGTCAGCAATAGTTCCATTTATAAACCCCTCAGAGTCTAGTGCTGAACGTGGCACCATCACGTGACCAGCTTCAGAAGCATCTCGGCAATGTTTAGTGTGTCTTTCTCTGTCATCAGATGTCGTCATATTGTCAGACATGGCTTCACACACAGATAAAGGTCTGGTCATGTTTTATATCGGAGACGAGATCTCTGTAACCAGGGTGTGGCGCTTTATTTGTGTGTTTGAGGCGAGGCAGACCCGTCTAATGAATGGTCGTGTCGCTGTGAATGACGGAGTTTTTATTGTAATCAGGCACATCTGTCGGGTCCTTCTGTGAGTGGGGGCTGCTATTGTGAGGCTACAATCGGGTACCTGGCAGTGTAAGTACAGAGATATGAGTCTAGAGATCGCCCACCTGGCACCACACCCTTACAATGCAGACGGCCAGGTGCGCGGTCTAAAAGCCGTTTCCATCTGGCCGATGGAAACGGCACCGATTTTTTTAGTTCTCCTAATAGTCGGTGGGTGGTATCTTATTAGGTGAGGGTGCAGTGTGTGCCTTGTTTCTGCTGCATTTTAAGGTCCATACTGGCAGAAGCCATTCGGTGATGGACAATCAAATGGTGAGCACTTCTCTGCATGTATGTTTCCCTTCACTGATCTGGTGCCGGTGGTTCCCGACTGCAGATCGGCGGCGAATAGTCGGCCAGTGGAATATGGCTTCTATAAGGCCCGTTTCCACTGGCCGACAAAGACGGTGTAGATTTTTTGTGTTCTCCTAATAGCCTATTTGCGTTGGCCATCACCGATATGCAGTCAGGAACCACCGACGAACAAAATGTAAATTTATAGGCTAAAAATCTACACCGTGTTTGTCGGCCAGTGGAAAAAGGCCTTATGGGCGATAAAGCGTGGATTCCACCAAACGGCCGATCTATGTTGAAACCAGCCAAACTGGAGAACGGGTGAGATCAGAAAAAATTCGTATAAAAGCCCGATATTTTTGTTGATAATTTCAGTCACTTATGAGATTCATCACGTGAGTACATCCACCATGTAAAGATAGCATAGTGTAAAGCTCTGCGGCTATTATAGCCTCTGTTCAGAACCTTAAGAAGGAAGGAGTAAGAACTCAAACACAGAGGTACTATGTACTACTATGAGTCGAGAACTTAACTGTTTAATCCAACATAAAACATTCACTTATATACACACAGCAGGTGGCATCTGGGTTCAGGGTAAGCTTGTAAACTCTGTGCTGGGATTAGCTGTGGGAGTCACAGCCAATCAGAACTGACCAGTCTCGTTCTGGTCTGTCACACATGCCAAGGAAGGCTGCTCATGTCACTGACAACTCAGGTGTCAGTGTCATGTCAGAGTGCCCTGCCCTCTTTGTGGCCAGACCGGGAACTAGAGTGAGTGATAATGAGGGTAAATATGCCATTCACTACATGGCTGCCATACGGTCAACATCAAGACATGGAGGGAGCTACTACAAGATGGTGACTGTCCTAATGCAGTCATTTTGGTACTAATAAATATGGGCAATTTGGATGAATTAATCTCTTCGCATAGAAACCAATATAACTGGTCACAATAGGGATGTATAGGCTGTGACTTTACAATAGGATATTCTTTGATATATTCCAACGAGACCAGAAACCTAAGGATGGAGCTTTAGTGGAGTCAGCATTTAATGTGTGCATGATACATATGGAAACAAGATTGCCTTAATTGTTTGTCAAAATTATGCGGTATAATTGTCAATTAGATTATGCCAAAGGCAGAGAGATAATCTTATTGAGAATTTTAGCAATTATCTTTAGTCAGCCTATTTTCGTATTATTATGTACCTCAGAACGGCGAAAGTATTGATGTTGATTGGATGCTGTATCCTTACGTCACAGTGTGGCGTACGGCTATAAATACGACATGGGTAGGAGCGGGTGGTATATGTAGGAGATGATATATATGATATATGTAGCAGGTATGGTGACAGGGACGGTTATAAAGCCATATACCATATTGACAGGGCATGGACATTCAAATTACACGCACTTTTCATAATTAAAACTGCTACAATAGGCTTCAGAACATCAGGTTCCACTATCGGGATATGAATTAATGTACTGCTCACGTACATGTGTCCACGCACATATTGATCTTATCATTGTCAGTCTCAAGATGGGGTTTTGCCTTTTCCATAGCAGCTGGCTCCGTGGCTTAGTTGGCAAAGCGCCTGTCTAGTAAACAGGAGATCCTGGGTTCAAATCCCAGCGGGGCCTTTTTACAATCTCTTTCATATATATCCTAATTGAAAAAAAAGCATTTCTGCACCTTTTAAGAAGATAAACTAAACTTCATATTCCATCCAGCTGTTACAATCTCGTTTATCCATCACACATACAAAAAACATGGGACAGAGACAAAATAAATGTACATGAGAAATTGATAATTACTCACTTTATGTAACTGATGGATGAAGCCAGACTATTTCCAAAAACTAAGTCAATTAACCTTAGTATATAATGATGTATTATTCCAAATGGGCCTGTTGAGGGAATTCATTGAGCACAGGAACCCTGATAAATTGGTGGGCTATAAGCTAAATTCAGAAGTACTTGTTCACATATGTGACTGCATACAAGTAAGTCTGATAATAACAAACACATACATTGCGGTGTTATTGATTAGCCCTCTCTCAGTTTAAAAGGCTTTTCGTTCTGTACATGGCAGCTGGCTCCGTGGCTTAGTTGGCAAAGCGCCTGTCTAGTAAACAGGAGATCCTGGGTTCAAATCCCAGCGGGGCCTTTTGACAATATTTTTCAAGGTTTTATCTGCTAAACACAATGTAAACTCCACTAAGAGATAGGGTAGGCAGACATGTGATGGCAGTGTGCCTTACACATGGAGAAATCAGCAAGTCAAACTCTGTGAGTTTGATGTTGTGAATAGCTAGGATTTGTCTGTTCATTTCAAACATGACAAAGGCATGTTTGGAGGGAGTTGTTTGTTTGTGGTGACCCTGAGGGGATCTAGATGGAAAATCCAGGAGTTAAGCTTTTCCTTTTTGTAGATTTACACCCGCTCTTCTCCTTCAATGTTGTCAAATATAGAGTTTTGGTTTAGGCCCTGGACCAGAGGCCCTGGACCTGATTATAATTTTCTTGTACCACTCTCCATACGATGAAACTTGCAGTTGTTTGCTTGTAGAGGGACCAGCCTCGGGACAATAAAGTATCAAAGGTCATGAGATTAAAGTGGCTAGAACCTGATGACTGTATTCTGATCAAGTCTGCCGACCTACAGAGCGGCTATATTGAGTTGTGCATAGCTCAC
Source organism: Alentia gelatinosa (assembly GCA_950022655.1). Lineage (NCBI taxonomy): Eukaryota > Metazoa > Annelida > Polychaeta > Phyllodocida > Polynoidae > Alentia > Alentia gelatinosa. Next base: position 112,012,986 of record OX465582.1, read on the forward strand.
TCTATCCACTCACTAGGTTCCATCTGGCCAAATTCTCAGCCGAATCATGATTCTGACAGTGTCTGATCTATTATTCGGGTACCATCAGTGTAATGGACACCATAAACTGGTGGTGCTGTCGGCTGCCATCGGCTGCCTTCAGTCGCACTGTTCCATTATGCTTTGGTTATCTGAAGCGCCGATTTTAGTACACCTGTTTTCAATAATCAGAAAAAGATTCTTGCCGATTCTACCAGGATCAAGCCGACGACCACGAAAGTACTGTCGGCTAGATGGAACAGGAACTTTAGGGACGTATTTATGTTACAAAATAAATGGAACTCAGTAACCACGTTTTCTTTTATTATTCCACGAGGAGGATCAGAGAGAAATGTAGTCGACGTACAATAAAGAAGATGGCAGGTTTCCACGCTTGTATAACTCCGCCTTTAGCTGTGGGCCGCAGGGACCTGTTTCAGTAGTTTTGTGACATGTCTAGATGACGTCTGTGACACCATACGGACAGATCAACACAAGTTGGGGCACTTAGGACATGACAGACCCCAAACACGGTGTGTCCGGTTTCAAAAGTATTAGACGATTTCGCTCACTTTCCATAGGAATTTAGCAATGAAACTTCAGTAAGGGATACATATAACCTATAATCGTTCCAAATATGACGAAGATTGGCCACTCTGATCCGCTGTTATTTGACATCAACTGTGACATGCTTTTTGAAACCTGACAAAAGATTTTCCACTGTTGGTGCCGCTGTTGATGTCTGTCTAGGCCTAATGTCACGAAACTACTGAAACAGGTCCCTGAGGAGTAATCCCATCATGCACCGCTTCAGCTGCATGGCGTCCGGGTTGACAGACTTCCACTGCTTAGCAGATTTCCAACTTTCACCTTTGACAAAGCCATGTCCTCAACCTAAAAGAAATACAGAAACTTTATATGATTAAAACAGATTTTGTTGATAAAGGAACCATTATGAAAAGAAAAGAAATTCCCCCGAGAGACAAAAAGACCACTTTTTCATAATAAACTATTCTAACCCTCAAATGTTCATAAATTCACCTGAAACCTGGCCTATTCACTCTTCGCAATGGCTAAAAATAGAGGGAGAACCTGGGTCCGCTGGTGCCCCACCTCCAACTTGCCCTATCGTCCTGGGCGTCCACGACTTGCCCTGAAATCCCGGAGTCCGGACTTCTCCGACCTTCACCTCCGCCGGGCTCCGGTGCCACGTTCCGCCCGATTTGTGACGCTGTCCATGATACCCCTGACAAGATGGCGGCCGTTCACGGTTGAGCGCGCACGGCGGGGCGGCCACACCTCAGTGAGTTCCGCACTTCCGGCTCAGTGAACTGGTCACCCGTCCGACCCAGCATCCCGAGTCCCAACCCGATATCCGGACGGAGAGCGACCGGCAGACAAAAGCTGATTACTTCCGGTGAGTTCTCCACATCTGGACGACCTCTCGCCACATTAAACTCCCCACACCTTCTACAGCAGGTCGTACGTCACACTGTGCGCGAACGAGGACTATAAAAAACCCACCCGCACACTCCTCAAACAGAACCGACTCAGCAGCGGACCTTGTGACTTTACGACGACATCTTCAGAGAGATCTCTTCACTCTTCATCATGATCGTGGCCCTCTTCACTCTCCTAGCAGTGGCTGCTACCAGCCATGCTTCAGGTAGGTTGGATTTCTTTCACCAGATTATTCTTTGAGTAATTCTGTTATTCCACGATGGTGTTTTCTCATTCCCAGCAATGGACATGTAAGTATGTAAATCAAGGATGCATCTATATATTAGTATTAGTGCATCTGTGAAAAACTGAATGTGAGGGATTTGACCATGTTGGGTCTTAGATTACATGCAATGGAAATATGAAAAAGATACCCACAGATGCACATATTCTAAATGAATACTGTTTATACATCATGAGTCAATTCAGGACACAGAGAAAATGGGCCTGACACAGAGTGAGATCATGGCTCTTTAGATAATTACAGGCCCATCCGTCAATGATGAACAATTTGCTCCTAGTTTTATCACAAATAAGTCATCTTTATATGTTGTCTCTAAATCTTTGATAATACCACTTTGGGGTTTATCCCCTTCCCGTAACTCCTCTGCGACTCTAGGCCGTTTTAACGGGGATTTAGATCGAGATAATCCTGTGAAGATTTCCGGCAGTGACAGCAGATTCCATCATTACTTCATGTCGGTGACAGTGTTATTACAGCAGACTCCGTCATTACTTCATGCTCGTGATAGTGTTATTACAGCAGACTCCGTCATTACTTCATGCCCGTGATAGTGTTATTACAGCAAACTCCGTCATTACTTCATGCCCGTGATAGTGTTATTACAGCAGACTCCGTCATTACTTCATGCCCGTGATAGTGTTATTACAGCAGACTCCATCATTTCTTCATGCCCGTGATAGTGTTATTACAGCAGACTCCGTCATTACTTCATGCCCGTGATAGTGTTATTACAGCAGACTCCGTCATTACTTCATGCCCGTGATAGTGTTATTACAGCAGACTCCGTCATTACTTCATGCCCGTGATAGTGTTATTACAGCAGACTCCGTCATTACTTCATGCCCGTGATAGTGTTATTACAGCAGACTCCGTCATTACTTCATGCCCGTGATAGTGTTATTACAGCAGACTCCATCATTACTTCATGCCCGTGACAGTGTTATTACAGCAGACTCCGTCATTACTTCATGCCCGTGATAGTGTTATTACAGCAGACTCCGTCATTACTTCATGCCCGTGATAGTGTTATTACAGCAGACTCCGTCATTACTTCATGCCCGTGATAGTGTTATTACAGCAGACTCCGTCATTACTTCATGCCCGTGATAGTGTTATTACAGCAGACTCCATCATTACTTCATGCCCGTGACAGTGTTATTACAGCAGACTCCGTCATTACTTCATGTCCGTGACAGTGTTATTACAGCAGACCCCGTCATTACTTCATGCCCGTGATAGTGTTATTACAGCAGACTCCATCATTACTTCATGCCCGTGACAGTGTTATTACAGCAGACTCCGTCATTACTTCATGTCCGTGACAGTATTATTACAGCAGACTCCGTCATTACTTCATGTCCGTGACAGTGTTATTACAGCAGACTCCGTCATTACTTCATGCCCGTGACAGTGTTATTACAGCAGACTCCATCATTACTTCATGTCCGTGATAGTGTTATTACAGCAGACTCCGTCATTACTTCATGCCCGTGATAGTGTTATTACAGCAGACTCCATCATTACTTCATGCCCGTGATAGTGTTATTACAGCAGACTCCGTCATTACTTCATGTCCGTGACAGTGTTATTACAGCAGACTCCGTCATTACTTCATGTCGGTGATAGTGTTATCCATACATGGATGCCGTGTCCGGGCTCTGGGCGGTTCAGTAAAGGTTCCGGTACTTAAAGTACTTAAAGTCGTGTGAAACACATTGATATATACCTGTGTACCTAGTGTGTGAAGTGCTCACTAGAGGGAGGTGCGACCAGGAGTTTCCACCAATGATAAAACACTCTGACCACGTCACATCCTGCTCCCACGTGACTGTGGCACACCACTTACCGGAAACAGAAAACATAGCAAGATGTGGAAGGGCGGGAACGGAGCCACTAAGGGTTATCAAGTTAAGAAGGATATTGATGAGTGTTTGGTCTGTGTCCTCGTTCCCCATCGAGTTTGGAATGCGCAGTAATATGAATGGGACAATAGCCGAAGTACTCCAAATAAGATGGCGAACGGGGACTCAAACTAAACACGAATATGTTTCTGATTTCATCTTAGCTCGAAACATCTATCTGTATATCGCCCATGGAGTATGAGTTACCGTACTCGCAAGCCTGTTGCGTATGAGTTCCTAATATTAAGGCTATGGACGTTTATACCGGGCTAAGATAAATGCACCTCACTGCTTGGAGCTAGGCGAGGTCTCTTAGAAAAAAGGGCTTGGAGCATGTGAGAAGTTATTAGAGAGGGGTGGTAGACAGTATAGGGCTTATAGTCTGTGAGAAGTTCTGATGGGTAGTGTCTTTCTGTAGACAGTAAATGGCTTATAGCCTGTGAGAAATTCACAAACAATTTCATCAACATAAACCATCAACCTCTGTTTATATATTAGTATTATCATTATTATTATCATTATTATTATTATCATTATTATTATTATTATCATCATCATTATTATTATTATTATTATTATTATTATTATCATCATCATTATTATTATCATCCTTGGTCGGTATTATACCTACTAAAAATGCGAAATACTGCGAAATACTGGAAATTGTCACACCGGTTGAAAACCAAATGTACATCTGAACTGTTACCTAATAAAAGAGATTTTAAGACTTAAAGTTTCGTTTTCTCTCATGGCAGAAATGTGCGAGCCGACGTGGGCGATGACTAACCGCGAGGGGGCGCTGGTGAGCTGGGAACAGCTGTACCCGGCGCGGAACGGCTGGTCACGCATCAGTAACTTGGTGGACGCGCTGAGCAAAGTGTGCGAGCAGGGCGAAGGGCTGCAGCTCAAGAAGAACAGCAAGATCGGGGTGGTCAGTCTGCAGATGGACAACGGCTTCGGATCGGTACGTCGCCCTGTCGCCAGGCTACGTGTCATACGTTATCACGTACCTGAAATAGTCTTATTTTCATCTGTAATATCATGGAGAAACCAAACAAGAGTTAGTCGTGTTGTTGTTTATCGCACGACAGCAAGATCGCGTATTACTGCGCGAGGCGAAGCCGAGAGCAGTAATACACAATCTTGCCGGAGTGTGATGAACAATAAGGCCCGGCGTCCACCTACTACGATAGAATCGTAGACCTCCCGATATGGCACCGATACAAAATGTCAAAATCGGTGCCATATCGGGAAGGTGCAAAATCGTAGACATATGTCTAGACATGCCAATTTACCACGCATTGTATGGAGGTTTTATCGGTGTCTAATCGCAGAAACGTGGTCAACTGCCCCGATATTAGGTAACCTTCCGACGTGATTTTGTTTTTTTATCGGGAGGTGCATCGTAGAGCATATCGGTGCCATATCGTAGTAGGTGGACGCCGGGCCTTACATGACTAACTCAAGTTTGGATTAGAATTTATCCTATTCCGCCCGTCTAAATTACTTCTACATTAACAAATGACGTCATTTGTCAAGTGTATCCCACTAGAGTGATATTTTTCATTTTTCTGAACTCCAGACTGAATACAATGACCCAATGTTAAGCCTATGGAGTTTCTTATTAGGGGTAGGATAATGTTATAATTATATATGCCATAATGTAATAATACATCATAATCTATAGTGATGCCCAGAGACACAGGGCTGTGAATACAGGACGAAGGACTGTCATGAAACCTCACATGATCTCCTAGGACTGTTTATATGGCGTGAATTGTCTCCGCGGAATGATATCACGAAGTGGAGCGGAGTGGTATCTGTAGCAGAAGAAAATGAACGCCATGTAAACAATTATGTGAAATTAAGAGACGTTCAGATTTTATCCTACCCTGTCATGTATTTTTAACTTCATATGTCACTTGTGGAATATAATTTCATGGCATAAACGTGGCATACAGCCACATCATGTCATCAAATATCTCAAAATCACCAAAAGGCGCTATTTCATTTATTTACCGAGAGCGGACCTGGACGTTACTCATACATTATGCTCAGCAGTACTAATAATACTATATTCTCGTTTTGTTTAAGGCGCTGGTCTACAAGATAAAGCTGATAGGCGCCGAGGGGCAGGACGTCTACCTGACCTACAGGGACCAGTACTACTCTAAGAAACACGTCAACACTCATCACTCCGCTAACGGCCTCATCACCTTCGACCCTCCTGTGCGCATGTCCTCCTTCAGAATCAAACTGCTCTCACAAGTCTCCAACTTTAAGATGAACTTCTACGGGTGTACGCGCAAGTGGCAGCCCTACTACAAGAAGTGAGAGTCTGTATGATGAGCAACGGAATAAACAATGAACTGTACGCCGTGTTTGTGTGTTTTAGTGGGTTTCTCTCGTTAAATGGGTGGGATTTGGTCCCCCTACTGTTTTTTTTATTTAACAACAAGACAAGTAGTTCTTTCATATGAAGGATCTTCCACTGTAAGTATACAGAAGTTCAAGAAAAGTGTACATCAAGTTAGAGCCAGCATACATTCCTCTCTAGGAGATTAATAATTAGATAAAGATACGTAGTAGAAGGACGGTTGCCTCAGTACTCTGCAATCATACCATACATAAAGGTGATATCTATAGCGGACACATTCTCCCGTGACAAGCAATATTTAAGCAAAACTCTGGTACAACGAATAAATCATTATTGATTGAATTTATCTAGGCTTGAGTCCAACTGTAGCCACCTTTCCCCAGCAGTGGTAAACTTACTGCTATATCAAAGACCAGTCCTTCTTATACCAGGTCTATGTGGTGCGGTGTACAGCCACCTTTCTCCTTCATCCCCAGCAGTGGTAGACTTACTGCTATATCAAAGACCAGTCCTTCTCATACCATGTCTATGTGGTGTGGTGTACAGCCACCTTTCTCCTTCACCCCCAGCAGTGGTAAACTTACTGCTATATCAAAGACCAGTCCGTCTCATACCATGTCTATGTGGTGTGGTGTACAGCCAACTTTCTCCTTCATCCCCAGCAGTGGTAGACTTACTGCTATATCAAAGACCAGTCCTTCTCATACCATGTCTATGTGGTGTGGTGTACAGCCACCTTTCTCCTTCACCCCCAGCAGTGGTAGATTTACTGCTATATCAAAGACCAGTCCTTCTCATACCATGTCTGTGTGGTGTGGTGTACAGCCACCTTTCTCCTTCCTTTACTGCTATATCAAAGACCATTTCTATGTGGCATGGCTTGTGGTATATATAGATAATAATCGATGGTTTTGTGAAAAGGCGATCTTGAAACACAAAAGGTTAACGATTGGTAATACAGAAGCAATGGAGAGTGTATTACGTTGTCAACCTTTCTCATTGTTTGTTGTATTCATCTTTCATCTTCTCATATACATTAAACACAGGAATTGCCTCATTTCTGAATATAGCATTTTGGACTATATTCTTTCGCTCTCCAGCAAAAAAGGGACTATTTTCCCGTAATCTATGGGTTTCAATTCCGTAACAAATAGTTATAATTTCTGACAGCACAGGAACAATGGGTAGTGATTTACTGTGGCCCCGTACAGTTTCTATGTAGACTTTGTAACCGATGGATAATAAACAATGGGTAGCGTTTTACTGTGGCCCCGTACAGTTTCCATGTAGACTTTGTAACCGATGGATAATAAACAATGGGTAGCGTTTTACTGTGGCCCCGTACAGTTTCTATGTAGACTTTGTAATGTATGGATAATAAACAATGAGTAGCGGTTTACTGTGGCCCCGTACAGTTTCCAAGTAGACTTTGTAACCGATGGATAATAAACAATGGGTAGTGGTTTACTGTAGCCCCGTACAGTTTCCATGTAGACTTTGTAACGTACGGATAATAAACAATGAGTAGCGGTTTACTGTAGCCCTGTACAGTTTCCATGTAGACTTTGTAACCGATGGATAATAAACAATGGGTAGCGTTTTACTGTGGCCCCGTACAGTTTCTATGTAGACTTTGTAATGTATGGATAATAAACAATGAGTAGCGGTTTACTGTGGCCCCGTACAGTTTCCAAGTAGACTTTGTAACCGATGGATAATAAACAATGGGTAGTGGTTTACTGTAGCCCCGTACAGTTTCCATGTAGCCTTTGTAATGTATGGATAATAAACAATGGGTAGCGGTTTACTGTAGCCCTGTACAGTTTCCATGTAGACTTTGTAACCGATGGATAATAAACAATGGGTAGTGGTTTACTGTGGCCCCGTGTAGTTTCCATGTAGACTTTGTAATAGGCGGATTATGCATCCCTGACCCTCAACTTTGGAATTGCTCCAGGACCACACAAGTCGCTGAGTTATGAGTGCACGAGGACAACACCAAGCCTGCGATTGGAGCATGACGAGAGGCGTCACAAAGATTGCGCTTGGCTTGCCTTACACTGGTATATATTGTGTTACTGGTTGCCTTATTGCCGACCCGAGTAACCAGCGTAATACGAGATACAAGTGCTTCCGGTTGGCCTCTTCCGGTGGCGTCTCATAAGCGGGAATAGCCGCGGACGTCGGCAGCGTCCACTGTGCAGCGAGACGCGCAAATCTCGGCCTCTCACGCGGGATCTCATTACAAACTCTCGCCCTGACGAGAAAACGCGAGAGTCGTGGGTGTGATGGTGATTTGTGAGAGGAGAGGAATTCTCTAAGAGAAAAAAAATAATAAAAGGATGGAGGATGGACTCTAAAGGAGGTGTGTGATTACGACTGGGGATTACATACGAAACAAGAACAAAAGCGGAAGTGGAGCTGAGGCGGGGGCGGTGACCGGCGTGTGTGGGTATTAATTATTAATAAGTCACTGCTGGTTCCGGCCTGCGGCTATAAAAGGCGCGTCTCTGAACGCAGCACGCACACACCGACGGGAACAAGCGAAGGGTAAGCACTAGGCCGACACTCCGCCCGCCACGCCTAAGGTAAGTGGTCTTAGGCCCACCTGAGCCTAACTCTACCTGTGCTGAACTTACTGGACGACTTTGACAACTTGCTTTTATCAGTGATAGAAGTTTCAGTGGGACGTTTACACTTCGTGAGTTGTTACACAGTTCTCAGATAGCTTAAGAATGAGGGAATTTGTTTTACGCTTTATGAGTTTGATGTATCTTCCCTATGGTTCTACTAAGGACCAATCAGAATGCCGCCTTTTCTATCTCCTCGTGACGGTCAATACACTCTGGCCTCTGCTGAAGTATCTCAGGATTCTTGGATTTTGAAACTTGTTTTTTAATTTATGCCAACGACCTGACAAAAAGACGAATTGAAAGGACTCCAGCATATTTGTTAGGCCGGTCATTGAATTTCATTGTCTTCTATTCATTAAGGAATTATTGTATCATGTACGGGGATTGTTCGTGTGAGTATTGGGACGCGATGGCTTTATCTTGGAGAGCGGGGATGGCATGAAGACTCAGTTCAAACGTTATTATAACTGAACAGTCACGGTTCAGATGTCTGTAGGTTTCTGGACAGTGTCAGATGAATTTCTCCTTGATGAAACTCGTCAAATGGAGGAGAGATGAATATGGATCGGCAATGGATGCTCTTTGGCGTGCACATGTTTGTACTCACAAGAGAGTTGAAGCCGTCCCCCACTGCTTACCCCTGACACATGTCTTTTCATTTATTACATTTCAGATTGTTTATTGTTGGTTGGGCAAGTTACTATGAAACTGCTTTTATAATCACAGGAAGTACCCGAAATATTTAATTTTACATTTAGACCAGACATCTAGGAAAAGTTCCAGGGACAGGGCTTTTGTAAAACACACATCATGACATTCCAGCTATGGCAGCGGTTGGCGCTAGTCGGCGTAAGTGCCGCAGTCATGGTGACTATGAGCATTAACCAGCACGGACATTAATTATTTTAATATAGAGGAAGCCTATGAGAGTTTGGGGTCAGAGCTCGTATCTCATCGAGTTTGAATCACGAAGTAGTTCACAAGGCAAAGCTGCGTGAATTACGCAGTGATTCAAAGGAGATCGAGCTCTGACACTAAACTTGAATGGGTTTCTGAATTTATCTCACCCCTCATATTGACTACTGGGCTAACATTTGTGACTTAATCCCCCATTGGATATTTTTCCTAAATATCTAGTGGGCGTTAGATACGAGTTCCCAATGTTAAGTCTATGGCCAAAAAATGCCAGGGGTGAGATCAATTTTTATTAAAACTCGGGTTATATTCAGCTCTTCCAGTAGAATAGATAATTAAATTTCCGAGCATGAAGATGCAGTTGCCTTCGATAAGGTTTGCTTCCACCTGCCGACAAAACGATCGGCGACTCCACCACTCGTTCTAAGCCGACGTTTCCACCTTCCGATGAAAACCCCTCAGATAATGTTCTCCGATGAAAACCCCTCAGATAATGTTCTCGCTGTACAAAAGTCGGGCAGTGGTTCTCCTTGTGAGAAAAGTCGGAGGCACATAATCGGTGACCTGCACTGCCCGCATGTGTTTCTATTTACCATTTCAAGATACACCGATAAAAGACTTTTGGTTGTTAACTGCAGACAGCCACTGATTTCATCTGTGGACTCAAACGTCGAACGGGGGTGCCATATTACAGAACAGGGAGACAAAAATTGTTGACCATTTCCATTTCCACCTGACGATTACTGGTTGGAATGTGTCGCATAATCGGTCTGCGGTGCGAAAGGCCATTATCGGTGGTCATAATCGGCAGGTTGTAACGCCGCATAACACGCAAAGCGGAGGGTTATGTGGGTACTGAAGATCCGCACAGAAGGATCGGCCATTTTGAATACCGGGTGCGACTTTTTACTTTCAAAGTTTAGATTCTGTAGAACTTGGAGAATCACCTCTCTACAGGACATCAGCTTGGAGAGTGAAGGCGTTTAAACGAACGGCGTCTAATCTGTCTTGTGATAAATGGAGAAATAGGAAACAGAAATCGGTGACCAATTCATTCCCGACGATTCCTCTGTACCACTTCCCGACCGATTTGTCGCAGACTCAGTGAATACAGATTGAATCGGGGGAACCTACTAACGCTGCCCACATAGTGATATCCAAAGAAGCCCTGTCGCCACTGTGCGATTCTAGGTACATAGGTACGGCCAGTCTGAGACTGGGCGTACCTCCAGGATCACAGCGCGGCAAAACGCACAGTGGAGACAGCAAGTTTCCCGCAAGTACCTCCAGAGGTACAGGACCGCTAGCCCCTCCAGTCGCACAGTGGAGAAAGGCCTTAAGCCCCATTCTCACCAAGCGACTTGGCCGTCTAGTCGCAGGGAGGTACGTCTAGTCGCGTGGAGGGAATTGGGCTTTAACACCACCAGTGTAGTGGCCATCTAGGGAAAGTTTGGGCTAGGTGGGTGTCCAATGTAAATTTCTTTGTGGAGAAGTTGCATTATATTGGCAAAATAAATGATCAGATACATCCCTCTGCCTTCAGCATTGGGATATATCTCGATTAGTTTACCGCGTATTTTTGACGTACAAAGACAGTAAACCAGTTTCTGTATAACATGTGGTTCCTGTACAGACCACAAGATGGCGCCGCACTTCAAATGTTTCAAAACGAGGCCTTCACGTGGGCGGGCACAGCGTTCGTGACGTCATTGTCCTCGTTTAGTGACGTCACTGTGAACACTAGGAGACGCTCTTCAGAGGAACGCTACAAAGATGGCGTCCTGCGTCCCCGCCAGGTGCATTCTGGGTAATCCAGTGCGTTGACCTCCAAACCGGAGAGTAGCGTTTGTTCCACCAGGGGGCGTATTAATCAGCCGGGACAGAGGGCTTTTGATTCAAAGTATTTTAGTAAAATCCACAAACATTTAGTCTCCCATCACAATAATAGCACTACAGGCCATGGATTTCTACTGCCGAGCTAGGTTTGAGCCTCAGAGAAGGTTTCCATCTCGATTCATTGTCATTTTCCTTTTTTTTCTCCCATGCATTGCTTAACGGATTATTTTGAATCTTTAATTTTTGGATTTTTAGATGATTCCTGTTTGGCAGTTATATGAAAGGTGATCGTATTGGAATTGGTAGAGATACTGTATGAAATGTTAATGTCTGATTGTGAGCCTTCTGAGATTTAACTGAGAATGGACACGATGCGAACATGATGCCAGTTATTTGTCATGAATTTACTACAACTTGTATCAATATCAGCAAAATGGGGGGCGCCACGGAGGAAGATACAGAAGCTTGATTGACGGAAAGACTCTGACTGAATGTCCCGCTCTGATGAATGTAAACCGACACTATCAATTTAAGATTTATAAATTCAAATATATTTTATTATAATAGAGAAATAAATAGATGAATAAATAAATACGACGCTGAGTGAAATACCAGTGAGCGGCAGTTACTAGGTTTGGAAATTCATTTCAGGAAATATTGGGTTTTAATTTTCAGAGAAACTTGTCCGATATGACTTTAATATTTCGTATAGAAACACTTTTAGATTGTTTAACCGTGAAACAAATGCTTTACGCAAATTCTCCTAACCTCGCGACAACGAAATCCACCTTCGTTTAATCAGGTTCAACAATACACAAATGTACCCGATATTTGTCTGCGAGTTAGTCAATCAGGATCAAGTGTGGATATCATTTAGTCAGTAAATACGGCCACTCCATATCGCATGGCCTATGGGATATGGAATTGCTCCGCTATTCAAACCGCAGAGTAGGTATTCTGGTTCCTAAATGACTTGATCGTGGTGGAGGTTTTGGATGGAACTGAAAATGTAAATTTCTCACGCCCAAAGAGTGGAATTAAAACAGAACGAAACTCATGTTTGATATTTGAGTCTGACTTTCACATCAGTCTCAGACCAGCTACGCTACACGGGACTTGTAGATCAGAATACTCAGACAATAATCGACGGTTCTGTAGACAGGCGGCCGTAAAACACGAGAGGTTGACGCGTAGTAATACACGAGCGCTAGCCAGTGTATTACGACGTCAACCTCGAGTGGTTTACAGAGCCACCTGTCCGTCAAACCATTGCTTGTTGTATTAGTTATCCATCTTTTCGAACAAATTAACCAAGTTATTGCTATATAGCAATACATAGCAATAGGGACCATTTCTTTGCCCTATAGCATAAATGGACTATTTTACCCGCATGTCTTTGAGGCCACATACCACAGTTATGGTATCTGACAGGTTTTATACAATGGGTCGTGGTTTACTGAGTCCCCGTCAATGGGGTCTCTGTATAAGATAGATAATACATTCCTATATGATCAGGGATGCCAGTTCTCAGGGAGTCTCAGGTTTTCAGGTATTTTTCTTAAATCTAAAACATAACCATTCGTTCTTATAAAATGTAGTGTATCTCTATATAGGCGGTCAGTGGTGGGAGCCATGCCCGGTGGCTGGTGTCAGGCTGCACCCAGTGGTACCCTGTGTGTCCCAGGGCCTTGCAGAGTCAGGGGAATTCCCCTGAGAACTCAGTGGCGCTATAGTGGACTGCCATAGGTTAACTGAAAAACCCTGAAACCCCTGAACTAAGAACTATGTTTGGAGAGTGGAGCTTAATGAAACTTGAGCTGCTTGTAATCTCAGGAGGCTGGTGGTGGTGGTGTTAGGGTGGTCATATCTGTAGTAGACTTTCTCAGGTCTTGTAAGTATTTACATAAATTAAAAAAACCGTCCCACTACTGATTTCAGATGTGTCTATCAAATCCCTATTTGTTATGTGTGTAATTTAATATTTTGTGTCAAATAATCATCATATCAAAGGTAAAAATAGCAGTCAAATAGAAAGTTGACATTTCAGGTTTTTTCTGAGACCTTACTGGCATCCCTGATGATATAATCTCCTGGTTCTGCTCTCTTGTCTACCCGTGAGTCGACAGTTCCTGCACTCTACTCCACTCTCTGTATACTACTCACTTCTGTAAACCACTCACACCGTATGATAAGTTGGCTTCACATTCACAAAGCAACTCTTTTTGGTCAAAGTCGTTGTTCTCCAACGTGTTTGAACGCTACGTGATATTCACTTGGCTGTCGCCTCGTTCATATCACTCTGCATCAAACTCGTGGAGAATGACGACTTTGACCAAAAGTTGTTGGATTGTTCTTTAGTACCTGCGCTTTGCTCCACTCTGTGTATACTACTCACACCCTCACATTTCTTCAAACTACTGACGCGTTATGGTAAAGTTCTAACGTTGGTGTATGATTTATCTGGTCCACAGAAGATGAATATTTGACGATATTAACGTCGTTATTTATCAACGAAGTTTTAATCTCATAGAAAACGCTCTTTATTCTGCCTTATGCGGCGTTTCCACCCGCCGACTGAAACCCCACCGATCATTCCCACGCTGTACAGAAGTCGGTCGGTGGTTCTCATTGTGAAAGGTCGGTGGTACATATACTGGTGACCTGCACTGCAACAAAGAGGCGGATTCTGACCAACTTCTGGTAGTAAAATGCAGACCGCCACCGATTAAACCAATGCGCTTTGATTGTGTCGGTGCGTGCAGAAGTCAGTGATGGTTCCAAAGTGGGAGAGACAAGTCGATGACTATTTCTGTTTCCACCTGACGATTATTACTTTAATGTGCTGCATAATCGGTCAGCAGTGTGAAATGTCCTAATCGGTGGTCATCAATGCGGCATTATGGTGCCTGCACTCTCCCAGCAGATATTTCACGGCGCTAGCCCTTGATAATCTCTGCCTCAACCCAATCTGGTTTCCCGGGTCTCCAGTAAGGACGGGGAGGACCAGCCAACATTTCACACTCAAACCAGGGCAACTGTCAACAGTTATGAAACTCAAACAACTCATATATTGTGAGTCGGAAAATATGGAATTGTTAAATGCGCTTCATAGACAATCCAGCTGTTTCTTTTTAAGCTTTAAACAACTCCACTCCTCTCCCTCCCTCTCTCCCTCCCTCCCTCTCTCTCTCTCTCTCTCTCTCTCTCTCTCTCTCTCTTTCTCTCCCTCTCCCTCGCTCCACTCCTCTCCTCTCTCTTCTCTCTCTCCCTCTTCCCACTCCTCTCCTTCTCCCTCCCTCCCTGCTTCCCTCCCTCCCTCCCTCCCTCCCTCCCTCCCTCCCTCCCTCTCTCTCCCTCTCTCTCTCTGTCTCTCTGTCTCTTTCTTTCTCTCTCCCTCTCTCCACTCCCTCTCTCCCTCTCTCCACTCCTCTTCTTCTCCTCTCATCCTCTCACCACTCCTCTCTCTCTCCCTCTCTCCCTTTCTCTCTCTTTCTCTCGCTCTGTGTCTCTCTTTCTCTCTCCCTCTTTCGAGTTTCTGTTTCTTTTTAAGCTTTAAACAACTTTATAAGGTGCTTTCCACTGAAGAAAGTAATCCCAGAGACTGTGTCTGGTTTGAAATAACAAATAACAGAAATGAGTGTAAAGTGAAACCACACTTCTCTCGGGGACACCCCGCTTAAAGGGTAACTTTGCTCGTAACGGAGGGTTTCTCCTTACGTGGGGTTTTACTGTATATCATTTAGCATATAAACATGTGCATCTTTATATACAAGTACAACACAAAATACTTCCCAAAGCACCCAGGATTTAGGACATTTGAAAAACTGGTAGATGGGATAGATTTTGTCCCAAACAGGCAGGTCGGTGCAGAGATACAAGCGGCCGCAGGAAGTAGAGCGCAGGATCTCTGCTGGGAGAGTGCCTGGTGAGTGAATAAGTGTCCTCAATGTTGGACTTGGCCAGAAACTGGGTGAGGCTCTGATGGGAACAGATTACTGCCCCTAAACCTCCTCTTTACAAGGCGAGGGACTGTTCAAAGAATAACCCTCTCTCAGACACTGTGAAACATACGTCCCTTCGTCAAATACGTCCTTTCATACCACGTGACTTGGTCTCATTGGTCAAGATTGCGAATAATAGATATGACATGTTTTTCATGTCTTTTGTATTTAGTTAAAAGGAAACAGGATTAATGTGGACCAATGAAATTGTCTCCCCGTATTTCGGCGTTTTCTGCTTCCCTTCCACCATGTCCATGGGATGTACAAAGACTATAAAATACCTAAAAAATATTTCATTCACCCACATTAATCCTGTTTACATATATTACTCTGGGGGAATTCCACGGGTCGAAAATGTGTATTTCTGGTACTAAGCTATCGTCTAAAAAAGGAACCAACAAGTCTGACAATTTGAAGACCCGTAAAAGACAATAGGGGAACAAATTACTGACACAGAGGACTACCGGAAGTGGTCGCGTCCCGCCCGCGTCCGCTGATGTCGTAAATACATTGAGAAGGAACGACTTACGGCAGTGAGGCGTGTGTACACAGACAGTGGCGACGCGTGGCGGCGATTGGTCGCGTACACACTGCGACAATAAACAGCGCAACCGGAAGTGGGGTGAGACGCTGATGAAACAATCCATCGCCGTACCTGTGGACACAAGGCGGCGCTGTTCAGTCGGGTGACGTCAGCAAGATGGCCGCTGCCGGGGGAGGGGGGTCCGTCAAGAAGGTTACTTTAGTAAAACGTGTTTACCTTATTGGAACCATTACTTAACCATGGTTAAATCTATCCTATGGAAGTATCACTATAAAGGAAACCTATCAAAGGTAAGGGTCATAGCTCGTATGCCATCCACTACGCGAAAACCACCAGTTCATTACCTACCACATATAAAACGTTAAAATTTCTGTGATATCCGCTTGGAGACTCTCCCACACATAGAGACATAGTGAACCAGACCTAGGCGTGGAGAGTGAGGAGCCACAAGAGTGAGAATCTTGTGCAGTACTTAACTGAATCATGCGGAAGTGCATGTATCGGCTGAATATAGACTTGCTTTCATTTGTATACGCCCATATTTCACATCAGCGTATTAGGCGTATACAAGACTTTTTTCTTTTGTATACTGACGCGTCTTGGCTGTATTTCACACCTGGGGTATACGAGAGGAAAGATCTGGTTAGTTTGAGCAGTGATCGAGTTTAAATCACATATTTATTCATAAGGCATAGCCGTGTGAAGGGATCGAGCTCTAAACGTAAACTTGAATAGGTTTCTCAATTTATCTCACCCTTCACATTGACTAATGGGCTAACCTTTGTGACATAATTCCCCATTGGATATTTTCTCTAAATACTCAAAGGGCGTTGGATACGAGTTCCAGGGGTGAGGTAAATATGTATACAATATTGACTGACTTCAGATACAAGTGGCCATATGCTCTGAGGAGTTGATGCGTAGTAATATTCGAGTGTATGCGAGGATATTTCAGAGGGTCAACTCGGAGGAGCATACAGCTGCTTTTATCTGAAACCAGTCTATATTGAGTTTATTATCCACATTTTCCTGACTAGTGGCATCCCAGTATTAGTGCATTTCGGTACGCACTATATTTTCATACACACTATTTTTCCGTATGCGCCAGCTTTTGCAGCACTGGAGCATAAAACATATCTGTATGCTCCGGGAATGGCGATACACACTCCCTATGTGTTTTCTATGGACACTTTGTATTAGGTGGATATATCTGTATGCTCCGGGTATGGTGATACACACTCCCTATTTGTTTTCTATGGACACTTTGTATTAAGTAGATATATCTGTATGCTCCAGGTATGGTGATACACACTCCCTATGTGTTTTCTATGGACACTTTGTATTAGGTGGATATATCTGTATGCTCCAGGTATGGTGATACACACTCCCTATTTGTTTTCTATGGACACTTTGTATTAAGTAGATATATCTGTATGCTCCAGGTATGGTGATACACACTCCCTATGTGTTTTCTATGGACACTTTGTATTAAGTAGATATATCTGTATGCTCCAGGTATGGTGATACACACTCCCTATGTGTTTTCTATGGACACTTTGTACTAGTTGGATATATCTGTATGCTCCGGGTATGGTGATACACACTCCCTATTTGTTTTCTTTGGACACTTTGTATTAAGTAGATATATCTGTATGCTCCAGGTATGGTGATACACACTCCCTATGTGTTTTCTATGGACACTTTGTATTAAGTAGATATATCTGTATGCTCCAGGTATGGTGATACACACTCCCTATGTGTTTTCTATGGACACTTTGTACTAGTTGGATATATCTGTATGCTCCGGGTATGGTGATACACACTCCCTATGTGTTTTCTATGGACACTTTGTATTAGGTGGATATATCTGTATGCTCCGGCTATGGTGACTCACACTCCCTATGTGATTTCTATGGACACTTTGTATTAGGTGGATATATCTGTATGCTCCGGGTATGGTGACTCACACTCCCTATGTGTTTTCTATGGACACTTTGTATTAGGTGGATAGTAAATCTTTGTAGACCACATCGTCGGCCCATGCCAGTCGTATACCTGCGATTACACACTTCACGCCGGTAGCGGTGTGAAAGGTGTGTTAACGGGACATGGTCCACTTCACGTGGGTAGTGGTGTGAAAGATGTGTTAACAGGGAATGGTCCACTTCACGCTGGTAGCGGTGTGAAAGGTGTGTTAACGGGGAATGGTCCACTTCACGCGGGTAACGGTGTGAAAGGTGTGTTAACGGGGAATGGTCCACTTCACGCAGGTAACGGTGTGAAAGGTGTGTTAACGGGACATGGTCCACTTCACGTGGGTAGCGGTGTGAAAGGTGTGTTAACGGGGAATGGTCCACTTCACGTGGGTAGTGGTGTGAAAGATGTGTTAACAGGGAATGGTCCACTTCACGCCGGTAGCGGTGTGAAAGGTGTGTTAACGGGACATGGTCCACTTCACGTGGGTAGCGGTGTGAAAGGTGTGTTAACGGGGAATGGTCCACTTCACGCTGGTAGCGGTGTGAAAGGTGTGTTAACGGGGAATGGTCCACTTCACGCAGGTAACGGTGTGAAAGGTGTGTTAACGGGGAATGGTCCACTTCACGCGGGTAACGGTGTGAAAGGTGTGTTAACGGGGAATGGTCCACTTCAAGCTGGTAGCGGTGTGAAAGGTGTGTTAACGGGGAATGGTCCACTTCACGTGGGTAGCGGTGTGAAAGGTGTGTTAACGGGGAATGGTCCACTTCACGCTGGTAGCGGTGTGAAAGGTGTGTTAACGGGGAATGGTCCACTTCACGCGGGTAACGGTGTGAAAGGTGTGTTAACGGGGAATGGTCCACTTCACGCGGGTAACGGTGTGAAAGGTGTGTTAACGGGGAATGGTCCACTTCACGCTGGTAGCGGTGTGAAAGGTGTGTTAACGGGGAATGATCCACTTCACGCGGGTAGCGGTGTGAAAGGTGTGTTAACGGGGAATGGTCCACTTCACGCGGGTAGCGGTGTGAAAGGTGTGTTAACGGGGAATGGTCCACTTCACGTGGGTAGTGGTGTGAAAGGTGTGTTAACGGGGAATGGTCCACTTCACGCGGGTAGCGGTGTGAAAGGTGTGTTAACGGGGAATGGTCCACTTCACGCGGGTAGCGGTGTGAAAGGTGTGTTAACGGGGAATGATCCACTTCACGCGGGTAACGGTGTGAAAGGTGTGTTAACGGGGAATGGTCCACTTCACGCGGGTAGCGGTGTGAAAGGTGTGTTAACGGGGAATGGTCCACTTCACGTGGGTAGTGGTGTGAAAGGTGTGTTAACGGGGAATGGTCCACTTCACGCGGGTAGCGGTGTGAAAGGTGTGTTAACGGGGAATGGTCCACTTCACGCGGGTAGCGGTGTGAAAGGTGTGTTAACGGGGAATGATCCACTTCACGCGGGTAGCGGTGTGAAAGGTGTGTTAAGATACGTGTTTCTGATACAAAAAGCAAATATCGGAGACATATCAGTAAGGTGGAAAATCGTAGACATATGTCTAGACATGCCAATTCACCACACATTGTATGGGGTTTTTATCGGTGTCTTATCGCAGAAACGTGGTCAACTGCCCCGATATTAGGTGACCTTCCGACGCGATTTTGATTTTTTATCGGGAGGTGCATCGTAGACCATATCGGAGCCATTTGTAGTAGATGGACGCCGGGCCTAACGGGACATGGTCCACTAGGTCGAGTCTCCATCGCTTCCCGCTCATTTATTCATACATTCAGCGCGTCCCTGTCGTCTGCGTTTTCACAGTCACGCGCCAAAATCCACCGGAAGTGTTTGCTGAACGACAAATGTCGTCCGTCACACTGTGCAGTATTTGTCTCTCCCGCCGATATTTGGCGCCAAACGAAATGTCGTCTGCGAGAGTCATTTGTGTTTGATTGGATTCTTACATCATGTCTTTGTTTTCATTGACGGGTTATTATTGTGGAGGATGAGTTGAAGTGACAGGAGTCTGACAATAAATTACACATAAAGGCGAATTACAGTAAATACTGTTTATTGGAGAATCATGACAGAATTGAATGACGCTATGAAATTTAAAAATGGAAAGAAAACACAGTAAATCTCATTGAGAATGACGATAAATAACACATAAAGGGTAATAACTGTAAATACTGTTTGTAGGCGAATACCAGGAAATCTCATTCAGAGGAGAATGACAATGAATAACACATAAAGGGTAATTCCAATAAATATCGTCTACAGGAGAATGCCAGTAAATCTTATTGAGAGGGGAATAAATAACATAAAAGAGGAATAACAGTAAATACTATTTTTAGGAAATGTCAGTAAATTACCATTAAAGGACAATATCAGAAATAACATTTTAAGGAGAATAGCGGTAAAATTCTTTAAAGGGAAACAGCAGTGAATATACCTTAATGGGGAACATCGTTAAACATCTCTTAAAGGAGAACTCGAGGCAACACAATTTAAAGGGGAACACCAGCAGATATTCGAAGGAGAATATTGTTCAATTTCGTTCAGAGGGAAATACAAGCGCCATTTTCCATGGTACGATTCCAAAATCAAACCTTGTATTCATACTTCCAAAGGAGCTCAAGTTATTAGAATTTGGATTGTTTCAATAAGTGATAATCACAAAATAACAGACACAGTCAGTTTGTTGGTATGGTGGTATTATTGAAATCAAGTGGTACAATTTGAGGTTCATACGATGTATGCCGACCTTTACTTTTACATGTTGTTTGAAAGTACAAAAATAGATGGAAAAGATGATATATAAATAGACAATAATCGATGGTTTTGTGGACAGGCGGCCGCAAACCACGAGAGGTTGACACGTAGTAATACACGAGCGCTAGCCAGTGTATTACGACGTCAACCTCGAGTAGCACAAAGGGACTATCTATCCCGTATACCATGGTTTTGAGGCCGTATACTGAGGATTTGAACCCGTATACCACAGTTATGGGATCTGACTTGTTTTATACAATGGGTCGTGGTTTACTGAGTCCCCATACATTTTCAATGGGGTCTTTGTATACGATGGATAATAAAAAGAGACTGTCCTTTATAATAGGTAAGAATCTAAGCGCCATAGGTACAACTTCACAGAGGAAGGAGGTTAGGCCCGGCGTCCACCTACTACAAAATGGCTCCGATATGGTCTACGATGCACCTCACGATAAAAAAAAATCGAAATTGCATCGGAAGGTCACCTAATATAGGGGCAGTTGACCACGTTTCTGCGATTAGACACTGAAAAAAAAAACCTGATGATACATGGTGAATTGGCATGTCTAGATATATATGTCTACGATCTTGCACCTTCCCGATATGTCTCTGATATGGCCTTATACATAAGACACATCTTATTATGTTTAGTCTAGACACAGCTGCTTTCTTCTGCAAGAATTTGAACTTTGTCTAGTTTACAGTATTACTGATATGGGTTGGAGATTGTGAGGCTGTATCAGGGAATTGACTGCTGTTTCTGGGTTTAAGGTATCTGTGGTAGGAGGGGTGTTACTGTAGGCACTGTCTGTGGTGTGATGCAGTGTCAGGGAATTGACTGCTGTTTCTGGGTTTAAGGTGTCTGTGGTAGGAGGGGTGTTACTGTAGGCACTGTCTGTGGTGTGAGGCTGTGTCAGGGAATTGACTGCTGTTTCTGGCTTTAAGGTGTCTGTGGTAGGAGGGGTGTTACTGTAGGCACTGTCTGTGGTGTGATGCTGTGTCAGGGAATTGACTGCTGTTTCTGGGTTTAAGGTGTCTGTGGTAGGAGGGGTGTTACTGTAGGCACTGTCTGTGGTGTGAGGCTGTGTCAGGGAATTGACTGCTGTTTCTGGGTTTAAGGTGCCTGAGGTAGGAGGGGTGTTACTGTAGGCACTGTCTGTGGTGTGAGGCTGTGTCAGGGAATTGACTGCTGTTTCTGGGTTTAAGGTGTCTGTGGTAGGAGGGGTGTTACTGTAGGCACTGTCTGTAGTGTGAGGCTGTGTCAGGGAATTGACTGCTGTTTTGTGGTTTAAGGTGTCTGTGGTAGGAGGGGTGTTACTGTAGGCACTGTCTGTGGTGTGATGCTGTGTCAGGGAATTGACTGCTGTTTCTGGGTTTAAGGTGTCTGTGGTAGGAGGGGTGTTACTGTAGGCACTGTCTGTGGTGTGAGGCTGTGTCAGGGAATTGACTGCTGTTTCTGGCTTTAAAGTGTCTGTGGTAGGAGGGGTGTTACTGTAGGCACTGTCTGTGGTGTGATGCTGTGTCAGGGAATTGACTGCTGTTTCTGGGTTTAAGGTGTCTGTGGTAGGAGGGGTGTTACTGTAGGCACTGTCTGTGGTGTGAGGCTGTGTCAGGGAATTGACTGCTGTTTCTGGGTTTAAGGTGCCTGAGGTAGGAGGGGTGTTACTGTAGGCACTGTCTGTGGTGTGAGGCTGTGTCAGGGAATTGACTGCTGTTTCTGGGTTTAAGGTGTCTGTGGTAGGAGGGGTGTTACTGTAGGCACTGTCTGTAGTGTGAGGCTGTGTCAGGGAATTGACTGCTGTTTTGTGGTTTAAGGTGTCTGTGGTAGGAGGGGTGTTACTGTAGGCACTGTCTGTGGTGTGAGGCTGTGTCAGGGAATTGACTGCTGTTTCTGGGTTTAAGGTGTCTGTGGTAGGAGGGGTGTTACTGTAGGCACTGTCTGTGGTGTGATGCTGTGTCAGGGAATTGACTGCTGTTTCTGGGTTTAAGGTGTCTGTGGTAGGAGGGGTGTTACTGTAGGCACTGTCTGTGGTGTGAGGCTGTGTCAGGGAATTGACTGCTGTTTCTGGGTTTAAGGTGCCTGAGGTAGGAGGGGTGTTACTGTAGGCACTGTCTGTGGTGTGAGGCTGTGTCAGGGAATTGACTGCTGTTTCTGGGTTTAAGGTGTCTGTGGTAGGAGGGGTGTTACTGTAGGCACTGTCTGTAGTGTGAGGCTGTGTCAGGGAATTGACTGCTGTTTTGTGGTTTAAGGTGTCTGTGGTAGGAGGGGTGTTACTGTAGGCACTGTCTGTGGTGTGAGGCTGTATCAGGGAATTGACTGCTGTTTCTGGGTTTAAGGTGTCTGTGGTAGGAGGGGTGTTACTGTAGGCACTGTCTGTGGTGTGAGGCTGTGTCAGGGAATTGACTGCTGCATGGAGGGAGTAAATGGAAATGCATGCATGACAGACAGACCGCCTGTAGGCCTGACTTCATCATGCAGCCAGACATTATCTGTGACATGCATCAATTAGAGAAGGCTATTCGTAGAGACACCGTGACACAATGCACAGTGACTCGAGTGTGATCGTGCCTCCATGTACTAATTGCACGCCCCTGAACGGTCATGTATGGGAGGTGTCGGTTAATATACCGTCCTCTGTGGTAAAGGGTTCCCCTCTTGTCGCGGATGGTTGAGTGTGGCAGCTTCACCCTACAAGGAGTGACCGGGTCGTTATTATGTAAATCACTCTTGTTACTGGTGGAGAACCGGGGTAATGATAGTATCACACCATGTATTGGTGTCTTGTACTTGTTCAATGGTTGTGAAAGGGATTCTGAATGGTGGAAAGTATAACCAATGTTTACTTATTCAGTTGTGTTCATGTTCATGGGTTAGCGAAAGGACTCACAGGCCAGATGCATTCATTTGAGTCTGTCCATCTGTTTTAAGGCAGTTCGGTGTATTATGTTTATGTTCTTTCTGTATGACTGACGGTATGGATTGAAATTCTTGCACAGATATATGAATTCCTTTCCGTCGATAAAACTTATTAAAAAAAACAACAACAAAAAACCCAGACCATGCAAAGTCGCACATTAATCTACTTGTAGACGATCACACGTGAACTTAAATGTTAAACATGAAAGGAATGACGATGAATCTCCATGGAATTCCCTTTCGATCCCCCCCCCCCCCCCAAAAAAAAAAAAACCCCAAAAAACCCACTAGAGTCCATCATCTGGATGAGAGCTACTCAACTCGAATTTTATGCTCGAGAAACTCAGACCGAGCAATTTGAAGCTGGGAACTCAAAGGGCGACGCCCGTGCGACCCCTGAGTGACTCATTTAGCGCGTGAGGACCTGACCTCATCTCACCACCTGACATTTCTAACTCAGACGAGACCCATGAAAGCAGACGACATTCCACGTTCCCGCCCTTTTTTAGTTTTCCCGCCTTTTTTTGTTTCTCTATTACAGCGATTATAGCTTGATGGCCGCAGCCCCGGGACGAGCAGTGTGGGGTTTTGTGGGGCTTTTCTCTTTTTTTTTGGGTTGTTTGTTTGTTTTGTTTTGTTGCTGGGTCATTGCGTGGGTGAGGGAGAGGTCCGGGGTGTGTGGATTGGGGGGGGGGGGGGGGGCGTTGTATCCCTCTCGTTAACGTGGAAACGAGTACATCCTATATCAAATTGTTATTTATGTCGGCGCCTAAAGCCCTGTCTCCACTGTGCGATCCAAGGTACATAAGTCTCAGACTGGGCGTACCTTTAGGATTGCAACTCGGCATAATGCACAGTGGAGACAGCAAGTTTCCCTCCAGTCTGAGACTGGGCGTACCACATGTACCCAGGATCGCAAGCGTTTTTAAATATCAAACATGTTTTACGCCCAGTCTTAGACTAGGCGTATTTATGTACCTAGAATCGCAAGCGCTCCAGTCGCAAGCGGGGCTGTTTCCACACAGATGTTACCTTGCGATCCGAGGTAGATGCGGTACCCAGGATCGCAAGCTATCTGGAACGTCGCGTTTGCGATCTTGTACCTCCAGAGGTACAGGGGTACAAGATCGCAAGCCTCCCCAATCGCACAGTGGAGAAAGGCCTTGGGAAAATAACAGGTGTTGTGGGTTTTTTTCTCTCACACAATAAAACATATCTTTTGATAGTTTAGAAGAAGGCAACAGGAGACTATGTCTTGCACAAACCTTTTGGTCTCTTGGTTGCTGCCTCTGATTTTAAGAGAGAAAAGGTTCTTGGTCTACACATGTAAACGAAGGACTTTTTTTCTCTTATTACATAGAAACGTAAATCCAGAATGACTTCATTAAGGCTGTATCACTGAGTGCTGGCGAAGCGGTTATGAAGGAGGCCAACAACGGGTGTGGTTTATGAAAGGCATATCCTACAATTCACGGTGGCGCCACCTGGTGATTTTCAAATATTCCCATTCATCATATAGGTTCAGTACCAATAATTCCCAATAATTGTCAGATAATTTGTCGGCAAGTGAACTTTTATTGCTTTATCGATTATGAAGTACCCACGAAACTGTACGGGGCCACAGTAAACCACTGTATATTGTTTCTGTGTTGGACTCGAGGTGGACGTCGTAATACACTCGCTAACCTTCATGTATTACTATGCCTCAGTCTCTCATGATTTACATGTCTCCGTTGGTCTAAATACAATTGTACACCAGAGTGATTATTACAGGGACCCCAAGTAGGATAATCTGCTGCTGTTTGGCGAGATTAATTAAACCTGCGGTGGATTAATTAGTACAGAGCGGCTTTGTGGATAATCCCAGATTAGTCGCTGACCACGCATGCGCTCACGTGACGTCACGTTAACTTTGTCTGTATATATTTATATACGTTGCGGTCAAATCGCCAGAAAAACAAAAGATGTGATTAACAGGGAGCTGGTGGTGAATCGAGACCGTCTCCCGGGACTGGGCACGTACCAGGGTGAATAAAGGTTTTAAAAGAAGGGTGTGTACCGGATGTGGCTGCTCGGCCTGATGAGTCTGGGACCGATATACCCTCATTATCGCCCGGACCCTCATTATCGCCCGGACCCTCATTATCGCCCGGACCCTCATTATCGCCCGGACCCTCATTATCGCCCGGTTTACGGTGATCCCGTCATGCATCGCGCGTCACCGGCTGTTATATGGATCAGTGAAACGCTCACTTCTCAGGGTCCTGACGTCATCGGGACCAAAGTGAACCATATTCGAAACACATTTTACTTTTGTTCGCTCATTTGAAAGTAAATGACTGGAGATTGATGGAATACAAATTCCTGCAGAATCTTCATCAAGGCATCGAGTCTAATAGGCCTTTTTCCGTAGGCCGGTGTCGCACCTTATCTCCTTAGCTACGCTACAGCTGAAGCCAAACATTCACCTGGCAACGTATACTTTAGCACTGGAACACTGAGTGCATGAGCGTAATACGTTCATAATACCTGTGTACATTATTTCCAGGGAAATAAGAGTGATTGCATTGTATTCTATGATATTCCAGCTACAATTTGATGTATCATACATGTATATCACCTTAATGATGCTTTAGATATACCTTAGATAACACAGGGACACCGAAACTGAATACACAATAATACATTGGCAGGCCTAGCTGTTATGTGGTTATCTTTTTTCCAAATTAAAACCAAAACAATTATCAACTATAAAGTTTTGATAGTCCAGACTGGTTGATACAATGCCTTTAATTGTTCTAGCAGTCCAATCTATCCAAAAACAACGCTCCTGTAATCACACCCACCGTTCACACTTTAGGTGTGATTGCTGTGTTCTCTATACACATATAGCCGGACTCGGCCAGGTTTGTCCGAGCAGCCGCGTAACTAGGCAGTGGGCCGTTAGGCGGCGCTGAACGGCAACACCTGTATTGAGTGGTCAGAGATATGCAAATTTCCGTGACAGTGATATCTACGTGCAGAGAAAAAAGCCAAAACTATAATTTTTTGTATGTCTTTTATATTCAGATGTAGCCTACTGTTATCTTTAAAATCGATTGATAGTTTAACTGAAAAGAAATTCTAGATCTGTAGTTTTCTGATTTCATTCTCTTGAGAGCACCCTCTAAGATTTTCAAAATGGCCGACATTACGCTGGTGCACAAATGGTTGTGAACCTCAGTTACCAGCTACAGACTATTTTACCGGCCGTGTTACAGCAAGAAGTCCAAAACTTTATCCTACCACTAGTAAAAAATGCCATAGGCTTACTATTGACTGACTATATTGGGGCGAGCGTGCAGTAAAGTGTTATTTATTGCACACGGGTAACAAATGGATTATTGGAGACAGCCTAGGATAAATACTTAACTGAACTCGAGTCAGTAGTTACCTACTATATTTAAAATGGTAGAATTCCGTCGAATCCGCTTGAAGTTGCTCCCATACATAGAGACATAGTGAACCAAACCTGGGGGTGGAGAATGAGGGCCCACAAGAGTGAGATTCTCGTACAGTGAAAAACTCGAACCTGGTCTTATTTTTTGTAGGACTTTACTCAGACAAACTTCTTCTCTTATGATTCATTTCAAACCATGCCGAAATCAAAGAATAGTAGGCCTATTGTAGTTTCCTGATCTACCTTTCTCATGAGAAACCAATGAGATCTCAACTTTCGCTGGTAGCCCTTTTCAAAACTCCGCTGATTCCCCCAACCTACCACCACACTAAGTATTCGGCCCAATCCAATCGCTCATGTTCGTGAAGCAGGGCTAATGGCTTGGAATGCGAAAGTCGGTAGTTCGATCCCCGCTATCCGCGGTCAAATTTTTGTTTTTCATTTCCCTTCTAACTCAGACTCGACGAAGTCGCTGGTGTTAGTGTTTATCACACTCCAGTCAGGTCGGATATTCCCTGCCCTCGGCTAACGGCTCGCGCAGTAACACACGACCTGCCCATCATGCAATAAATACTCACATTATTATATTCCTGTGTGCGAATGTCTATGACATACTGCCCACTGTTAGGGGTGCAGTAATAGTAATGTTCGTGCCCACTGTGAGTGTGACCTAATAAGTCATTAAAATGGAGTTTTTTCATCGATTTAAGGTAAATAATAAGCAAACGTCCTGACTGTGGATGAAACGTTTCTCGTTCTCGGTCAGTCATCGATTTCATACTGCCTTCCGCCTATGGCGTCAGGCAGTATGATATAGCCGACTGACCTCGAACATGAATCGTTTCGTCCACAGTAAGGATGTTTCCTAATACTACTTGTTCAGTTTCTACTAATTATCACAGGATTCTCTTTTTCCATACTAGATATTGGTTGTATTTTTCCTCTTACTATTATTCTTTACTGTATTTTTTTCAGAATTGCTCTTCCTGCTCTCGCAGACGCGCCCCAGTTCTCGCCAGTCACGTGACCTCGACTAGCGCGCCATCATGCGTCACATGTACGTACTGCTGGTGGCCTGTGTGGTCCTCGCCTTCCAATTGGCCAGCACGGACGCGCAGTTCTCCTTCTCGCTGCCCGGCAAGTGGGGCAACGGCAAGCGGGCGTCTGCGGGAAAACAAATCGACTGTGATGAGACGGACCCCGAGACGCTGTTCCAGATCTACAGGACGGCCACGGTGAGTGAAATATCCCCGAGTGTCTGTATGCCACGGTGAGTGAAATATCCCCGAGTGTCTGTATGCCACGGTGAGTGAATAACCCCGAGTGTCTGTATGCCACGGTGAGTGAATAACCCCGAGTGTCTGTATGCCACGGTGAGTGAAATATCCCCGAGTGGAAGAATTTAGTATCTGTATGCCACGGTGAGTGAAATATCCCCGAGTATCTGTATGCCACGGTGAGTAAAATATCCCCGAGTGTCTGTATGCCACGGTCAGTGAAATATCCCCGAGTGTCTGTATGCCACGGTGAGTGAAATATCCCCGAGTGTCTGTATGCCACGGTGAGTGAAATATCCCCGAGTGTCTGTATGCCACGGTCAGTGAAATATCCCCGAGTGTCTGTATGCCACGGTCAGTGAAATATCCCCGAGTGTCTGTATGCCACGGTGAGTGAAATATCCCCGAGTGTCTGTATGCCACGTTCAGTGAAATATCCCCGAGTGTCTGTATGCCACGGTCAGTGAAATATCCCCGAGTGTCTGTATGCCACGGTCAGTGAAATATCCCTGAGTGTCTGTATGCCACGGTGAGTGAAATATCCCCGAGTGTCTGTATGCCACGGTCAGTGAAATATCCCCGAGTGTCTGTATGCCACGGTGAGTGAAATATCCCCGAGTGTCTGTATGCCACGGTGAGTGAAATATCCCCAAGTGTCTGTATGCCACGGTGAGTGAAATATCCCCGAGTGTCTGTATGCCACGGTGAGTGAAATATCCCCGAGTGTCTGTATGCCACGGTGAGTGAAATATCCCCGAGTGTCTGTATGCCACGGTGAGTGAAATATCCCCGAGTGTCTGTATGCCACGGTGAGTAAAATATCCCCGAGTGTCTGTATGCCACGGTGAGTGAAATATCCCCGAGTGTCTGTATGCCACGGTGAGTAAAATATCCCCGAGTGTCTGTATGCCACGGTGAGTGAAATATCCCCGAGTGTCTGTATGCCACGGTCAGTGAGATTAGTATCTGTATGCCATGGTGAGTGAAATATCCCCGAGTGTCTGTATGCCACGGTGAGTGAAATATCCCCGAGTGTCTGTATGCCATGGTCAGTGAAATATCCCCGAGTGTCTGTATGCCACGGTCAGTGAAATATCCCCGAGTGTCTGTATGCCATGGTCAGTGAAATATCCCCGAGTGTCTGTATGCCACGGTGAGTGAAATATCCCCGAGTGTCTGTATGCCACGGTGAGTGAAATATCCCCGAGTGTCTGTATGCCATGGTGAGTGAGATTAGTGTCTGTATGCCACGGTGAGTGTGTTATCCCAAGTGGAAGAGATTATCTGTATGCCACAGTGAGTGAATATCCCCGAGTGTCTGTATGCCACGGTCAGTGAGATTAGTATCTGTATGCCACGGTGACAGAAATATCTCTGAGTGGTAGAGTTTAGTGTTTTTATCCGACCCCTAATATAAAAGTTCCCATAGGCTTAACATTGAGTTTCCGTATGCCACGCTGACTGGCATACAGAGTTTCATATGCCACTAGTGGTATACAGAATTGTTATCACGTAATATTCCAAAAACTAGGAGATGGGGTAGGATAAAATAAAACCTGATTCGTTTTAATCGTGGCCACCGCATTCCACTCCTGGAGTTTTGGCTCCAGACTTCACTTGGCTTCGCCTCGTGAAATCACTATGCCAAACTCCAGTCATGGCATACGGTGGCCAAGATTAAAACTCATCCAGTTTTACGATAATATGCAACGGTGAGTGAAATATCCCGAGTGTCTGTATGTCATGGAGAGTGTGTTATCCCGAGAGAAGGGTTTAGTATCTGTAAGCCACGGGGAATGTGTTATCTCGAGTTAAGTGTCTCTATGCCACAGTGATTCTCTTATATAACTTATCTTTGAGAATTGTTTCTAGGACAACTTTTTTCTTTCATTCTAACTGGGTCCAAGCTCGGAGAAATGTGGGGAATTTGAATTATAAGTCCAAATTCAAAATGTCGCTGGTGTAATTTGTGAGGATAATAAAAACAAACCTAAAAACCAATAAACATTACTTCCAATGACATGATTCTGATCCCTTGACATGATCCTGATTGATTGAGAATCTTCCTCTGTTGAGTTGTCGACCTTTGCTACATTTCCCATTGTTGACTTGATTCAGGCTGAAATGACCCGCGCCGGACAATGCCTACGAAGGAAACTCAAGCTCACCGGAGACAGAGACAATTAAGGTACCTTAAAAGATATATTCACATGGCAGAGTTACATGCTTCTCACACCAGGTCATTATCTACATGAAATACTATGTAAAATACTGATAATTGTAATTTTCAAAAGAATTCTCTACAACATTTCTCTGCTATCCTGTTGGGGTGTGGGAGAAACATTGTGTAAAGTTCCAGTCTCGACATCCCTATCGTGATCAATTATATTGGTTTCTATGCGAAGAGAATAGTCATCTAAATTGTCTGTATCTATCAGTACCAAAATGGCTGCATTAAGACAGTTGCCATTTTGTATCAGCTCCTCCCTGTCTTGATGTTGACTGTACAACAGCCATGTAGTGAACAGCATGTTTACGCTCATTATCGCTCACTCTTGTTCCTGGCCTGGCCGCATGAGGGCAGGGCACACTGACATGAGCATGACATGAGTAGCCCTCCTGGCATGTGTGACAGACCAGAACGAGGCTGGTCAACCCTCATTGGCCGTCGCTCTAACAGCCAATCACAGCACAGAGCTTGTAAACGCACCCTGTAGCAAGATGCTGCTATCTGTTTATAAGCTGATGAACCTGTCATTAAAATCAGTTAAGTTCTTGACTCAAAGTAGTACCTAATACATCTGTGTTTGAGTTCTTTCTCTCTTATTCTTAAAGTCTACACCTAGCTAGTCTAGGCATCTAGGCTTTACAATTGGTTACCCGATCGGCGAAATACTGATAATTGGTTTTATCATCTTATATAACGATGTTATTATCCACATAAAATACTGATGAATGATTTCGTGAAATACTAATAAACGTTTTTATTATATTGAATACCAATGTTTCTATCCAAATAAAATAGTGATAAACGTTTAATCCAGATGGAAAAATTGAATATTTGTCCAAATAGAAACTTTGATATCCAGTTAATAATCTACATTTCACTACTACAAGTAAAAGTACATTCCCAACACAAAATTCTCACTTTTGTATCCCAAGTCTCTCTATCGATATATATTGATTCTCATGTATTATAGCCTATAAGGGGCCTCCTTATTAGTTATTTCTTCACAATGGATTACCAAAATATGATGAAAGTAATAAACACATTTTTTAACCCATATGAAATACTGACAATTGTTTTTATACAAATAAATGTTGATAAATGTATTTATCCATATGAAATACTGGGAATGAATAAAATACAATATTTTCTAATTTTCAGCTTCCTGTCGGTCCTCTCGGTGCTGGTTGAAGAAGTTGAGCGCAGCTTGTAAATATGGAGGCGGCTTTAGTAGAAGTCCAGCGACAGTGTAACCATGTGAATAACGTCCACGTGACCCTTCTCCACCAATCAGCGTTCAGCTCCCTACCACAGCTGTGACGTGTACGCAACTATTTGTAGAGACTCATGCAAATTTCATCACTCGGAATGTATGTAGGGAGAAGCAGAATTTTCCCACATCTTACACAGGATTCTAACATAGTAACACGTTTTCGGCGTTGACTGCATATTTTTTCAGATAGAAGCTTCAGCTTGTTTGATGGGGCATGTTGGGTAATCTGTAATAAAAGATTTCTAAAAAAAATTGTCTTTTCGTTAAATTGTATTTCTACGCAAGAATCATGGCCACAAGTCATCATGTATCTTCTCAGTGGTGCCGCTGGGATCCAGCCGGGGTAATTAATCACACAATATGTCTTCAATTTGTTTGTTTGTTTGTTTGGGTAGTTTAATGTCCAATTTGTTCAATTAGACCTACTTTGGATTTGATCAGATCTATGAGATGAATGTAGGTAGAAATCCCACCCCTACACATTTACCGAGGTGAGAGTTCTTTTACTTCCCACACCACATGGACATGGTATGAGAAGGATTGGCCTTTGATATAGCAGTAAGTCTACCACTGCTGGGGGTGACGGAGAAGAGTGGCCGCAGTGGGACTTAAATCAACCAAGTCTGACAACCTTGGCGTTACAAGTCCAGTGCTCTTTGCCACTGAGCTAACTCCCCATCCAGGTATCAATCCTTACTACAAACAGAAATAACATGGCTATATACATTAAGAGAAGCTGAAAGGACAAAGTGATGGTGTAGTCGTCATTGATGAGTACATCCTGACAGTCAGTCGTACAATGAGGGTACAAGAGAAGGAACATTCCTTTTGATGACCATGTAGGAAGTATAATGAGAATACAAGTAGAGGGAAAAAGTAGTTTGCAGACCGTGGTGGAATAAAAGGCATCTTGTAAGTATTCCACTTGGCAGTGCACAAACAAGAAATGGAATCTTCTTCTGAACAGATTTCTGCACGGGGTAGTGGCCTTCATGGGGTAGTGGCCTTCATGGGGCAGTCACCTTCATGGGGCAGTCGCCTTCATGGGGCAGTCGCCTTCATGGGGCAGTCGCCTTCATGGGGCAGTCGCCTTCATGGGGCAGTCGCCTTCATGGGGCAGTCGCCTTCATGGGACAGTCGCCTTCATGGGACAGTCGCCTTCATGGGACAGTCGCCTTCATGGGGCAGTCGCCTTCATGGGGCAGTCGCCTTCATGGGGCAGTCGCCTTCATGGGGCAGTCGCCTTCATGGGGCAGTCGCCTTCATGGGGCAGTCGCCTTCATGGGGCAGTCGCCTTCATGGGGCAGTCGCCTTCATGGGGCAGTCGCCTTCATGGGGCAGTCGCCTTCATGGGGCAGTCGCCTTCATGGGGCAGTCGCCTTCATGGGGTGCTCTGGTACAGCTCGTCTATTATTGCCTTTTTGTTTGAAAGGTAGTTTTTTAGCCGGAGTGATGTTTAAAGGCAGTCCATACATTTTCAACCTACTTCTTGAGATATTGTGGTCTATGGTATCAAATGCCTTTGCATAGTCGATGAATATAGCTATGGTAGTTTTTTGATTATCCGTATTTAGAAGGATACTATCAGTAAATTCACCTATTGTGTTTATAGTAGATTTTCATGTTCCTTCATGTTCAGTTAGGAGTCATAAAAAACAATATACATATGTAAATCAAACAAAATCTAAAACAAGCACTATAACCCATGGCGTCCCTCAAGGATCAACTTTAGGCCCTTTATTATTTCTCATATATATTAATGACATAACTAACAACATAACATACTTTATATAGAACTGGATGGAGAATCGTATAAATACCCATTACTACACAGGTCTCGATGTGCTGCAATGAGCATCAAGGCCAAGCAGAGTGATGATTATGGCACACCCAAATGAGTGGAGTATTGTGTATTTTAAAATTCAAATGTAGTTCTGGATTTATCTCACCCCTTTCAATGACATTGAATATCATCACAATATCAGAATAATTATAATTACTTAGCAAATCCACATGGCGTCATCTCACATTCACTCCGCCACGACCATGACATAGTGTTGTCATTTTACGGGAGTGATTGTTGAGTATTTTTTCTAATGTTTTTCCTGTGGCTAAACTTGTACCAGTGGTGAGATAATATAAAAGGGATGTCTGTTGGAGTTTACAACCTCAGAAAGACTGAGAAAAGTAAAAGGTTCAAACCACTACTGGAGTAAATGAGTCTCAATTAATATCACCTTTGTTTTATGTATGGGAAAATGTATATATACTGAAAAAGAGCAAGTGGATATTCATTGACAGATTGAAAGCTGCCTCTGGACTTTGCAGGAATCACTTTATAAAGTGTGAACAAGATTAGCACTCAAGATTCAGACCTACTTTTTGGACTTCAGAACTTATCAAGCAAAATCTTGAATATGAGATTTGATGTCATAGCAGCTCGCAGGGCCATATCAAAGCGACATTTGATATATGATGTCGCTATGCACTCACTCTTGAGAGTTGAGCGTTATCAGTCTAAATAAATGTCTTTAAAAAAACAAAAAAACTCTTCCACATCTTATCAAAGAATTAAACTTGAATGGGGAGAAAAAGAAAAACAAAGGACAGTGCTTGTATGAGACAAGCTTCCAGTGAGAGCAGAACGGGGACCTGTTTCACTAGTTTCGTGACATGTCTGTGACACCATACAGACAATGGGGTTGTCTAGTTTCGTGACAACACAAGTAGCTGCCCTTAGGAAAAGACAGACCCCAAACATAAGAATTAGACAAATCTACACATCATGGACCTGTTTCACTTGTTTCGTGACAAAAGTGCGAAACAGACATGAAAAGCGGTACCAACAGTGCAAGCAAAAACGGACAAAACAAAGTCTAATGTCTAGTTCTTATGAAACCAGACACACCATCTAGACATGACACAAAACTAGTGAAACAGGTCCCAGATCTGCTCGCAAAGGGAGTAGCTCCAGTGAGTGAAAGACGAGTAGCGGTCGCCAGCCGCTCCTGATCAATACGGCCATGAAGGTGTGAACCGAGGCCCGCGTCAGGTTTGGCAAACCAGAAACCCCGGAGAACAGCCATATTGACCGACTCACTGACGACTACCGTAAAAAGATCAACTCTGACAAATCAATGATTCACGAAAATATCCTTTATTGATTTCAATTGTATAGTGCTACAACAGTAGAGTATTCTGTGAGGGTCTGGGATATGAAATGTATACAGGAAAATATACTGGCAACATATCACATGGCTGTCTTTAATACTCAGGGATGCAAATCATCATTAGGGAAAACAACCAGTAATAAAGTCTGGAGGAAAATTTAACAGGACAATGTGGGGACTGGTAGTAAAACATCCCCAGACCTGTGAGGTGTGTGTAGATCAGTTAAGGAAACTAGCTGGCCCTCTGAGGAAAAAACTGGCATGGTTTGGCCGCCTGACCGGAGCTTTCAGCAGACTATCGGCTGCCACATACCCCCAGGGTATCGGGCACAGAGTGATTGCTAGTTCTGCCGTCATCCAAAATTGTAAGTTAGCGCCACTGTAGTTGGGGGACAACCACTATAATCTGCTGTCTTACTGGAAAACTTGCATCCCTGAATACTCGATTAAGTAGACACGCTGATAATCATCAACAATCAACCCTTAATTCAAAAATGAAACTCTTTATCCTGAATGGGGCAAATATGGCAAGCTGAATGATTCGGCACTAATTATGTATGTCACGCATTCATCACGAACAGAAACATCCTCACAATGCAAAACTCTCTAGAATCCAACTCACCAAAATTATCACACATATTGAGAAGACTCCCATCAGGTATGCAGTATTCTTGTTCTCAGTTCGTAAACGTACGTATACCGTTATAGTGCCCTTCGGAATGGTCCTGGTCAGAGATCATACGTTTCGATCAAATCTACATTTTTCGTGATCTGTGTTATCTACGCAAAAATCATTGTTTATATAAGATGGCACACTATCAAACCTTCACATGTCAAACAGATAAAATACAGGGATACAAGCCATGGCTAGACAAAAAATCAGTAACAAAATCTAGAGGGAAGAATGTCTGGACAGTGTAGGGCCTGGTAGACTACTGGCTTTCTGAAAATCATAAATTTCAGCAGCCAATTCTCAGCCACTAGGGGATTGATAACAATGGAGTTTTAAAAGGAAAATCTTGAAATTTTACATAACAACAACAAAAAAAAGAAGAAATTTTACATATTCAAAATTTATCCGAAAACTTGCATCCCTGGAAGTGGAAGCTGAAAGGCCGGAGGCTGGCACCTCACTTTGGTCCTGCGTGATGGTTGTCGCGAGCTCACCCTCGGAGGCTCACTTGGCACCTGAGACGCGGTTCAGCACATACGCGTGGCTCATGGCGATAATAGGGGCTCCTGTGGGAGTGCCTGGGAAAGGCCCGGACGAGCCGGCGATGTCCAGGTGGCTGTACTTCAGAGGAGTGTCGCTGTCAATACCGTGCTGCAAAAATACACGACATACAGATATTCAGAACGAAGATGTTGAACATGTATCCAGCCTGTAAAGAATTTATCTAATTGATTGTTGTTTGTTTGCATGGTTTTACGTCTCGGTAGGCTAGTTACGTCCTTTTGAGACTGACTCATTGGTTCACCTATCTGGTTCTGGAAAGGTATATTAACTCAACTTTGGTCTGCTTGTAGCAGTGGGACCCTATGCCCGTTTTATAGTGCTGCCTCACTGAAGGGCTGTGCCGCAGACCACTGACACAACACTCTGCCAGTCACATTATAACGGCAAATCAGTCGAAAAAATATACAATATATTGTATATATACAGTATAAATATATAAAATATTCTGCCTGTGATAAAAAATTATATATTTTCAATGACTGGGCATAGCAAAGTTAAATCGTAAAATATAACATTCTCCTCACATATTGAGCATATTGAAGTAAAGTTATAAAGAAAGTGTACCTTCTCGTCACTGACTGACGGTATAAATTACCCACCTTATCGAGTCCCGAGGCCATGATGAGGAAGGCGGCTGGAGACTGGTGTCCGCGGGGAGTATTCGACGACCCTCCGCCCCGACTCTGCAGCACGTCTTCGTACTCAGACGGTCCTTTGTGGTGATCGTAGTCCTGAAAGCAGTGATCAGGTCAGAGATACTCTAAACCAATTATATCATTTATATACAGAGATATCAAACTCCTATTTCTGCGAAATCAATATTAAAGGACAATTTAGCTTGAAAATTAATACTCATGTCATGTGTTATAAAACACATTACTAGTTTAAAAATTGGGGGTCACCATGCTCGTTTTTTTATCAATATTGTGACAATTTTATAATAGAATACATAGAAATTCGAAAAGGTTTCTTTTCACATAGTAAAACCGATGTAATTGTCCTCAAACTTTCACAGAATATAGAAGTTTTATAGCACTACAGATTTATGTTTTAAAATTCATAGGTCACAGTTCTTGTTTTAGAGGGAATTGAAGAAAACCATACAGAATTTACTCATTTAGGATTAGAATGAATCACAAAGAACCAGTTTTGACTAATAATTGACAAAATCACCATGTGGCGCCACTGTAGATTGTAGGATATTCCTTTAATATCACTTTAAAGCATTACCAGCAGACTTAGAAAAAGAAATAATTTTGAAAAGAGTTGATCTGTAATGCTATTTTAGGAATCAGCATGAAATATTCCTTTATATGTAGAGTTTACTTCGCCTATTTAGTTGGACATTTTATCTCTGGTATTATAAATTGTTGTACATTAGTACAAACCCCTTTAGTTCTCCTCACGCCCATCAGGCATCGCCACCTGTACACCAGCTACACAAATGCCGCTAAATTTTATCTTGGTACCATGATTCTTTTTCCTTCAATGTTTCTTGGTACATAGTATTTCCGATGTAAGTTAAACCGATGCAAAAATTGGTGTAGCAATTAACATATACCCCCGGTACATTGTATAAGGGCTGAATCTTTTTTTATAAGTATTTATGAATTGCACTCGACCATGGCCTTTGGCGCATACTGAAACAGGGTAACATTACTGTAGAAGTTACATCAGAAATAGAGAGAAAAAAAGACATAAAAGCTCATAAACTTGAGTCTAGGCCATGCTACTGTTACCCTGTCAACATCCTCGATCATACGACCCTAACTGTTACTGCAGCGTGAAGCACAATCAAACTACGGGTGTTTTCTTTGAGTGATTTTATGTCGAGTCAACCATTGAAAGTCCCTTCCAGACTTCCTCATTGTCTGAAGTCTTTGCAAACATGGATTTCTCCAATGATTTTCAAGTACTACTTGGAGAAGCAAGGAGAGCTCTGACTATAAAATTGTCCCTTCTATTATACTTTTTATAGCTTTTCAAAAATCTCTCTCTCTGAGGAAGGCCAGGATTTCTTTCTAGTCAGTGTTTTGAAATACGCTGTACATAAGACAGAGGTCGCTCACCTCGCGCCGGATGGTGGAGAGCTCGAACATGTCTCCGCTGACGTCACCGGCTTCCTGCAGCGTCTGTGAGATGCCGGCACGACGCGCAGGTCCGTTATCCATAGCGGCCTGTCACAAAAATAATACGATCAGTCACTTAATCAACAAACAGTCAGAGAGGTCCATTATCCATAGCGGCCTGTCACAAAAATAACACGGTAACTTAATAAACAAACAGTCAGAGAGGTCCGTTATCCATAGCGGCCTGTCACAAAAATAACACAATCAGTCACTTAATAAACAAACAGTCAGAGAGGTCCGTTATCCATAGCAGCCTGTCACAAAAATAACACGATCAGTCACTTAATAAACAAACAGTCAGACAGGTCCGTTATCCATAGCGGCCTGTCACAAAAATAACACGATCAGTCACTTAATAAACAAACAGTCAGACAGGTCCGTTATCCATAGCAGCCTGTCACAAAAATAACACAATCAGTCACTTAATAAACAAACAGTCAGACAGGTCCGTTATCCATAGCGGCCTGTCACAAAAATAACACGATCAGTCACTTAATAAACATACAGTCAGACAGGTCCGTTATCCATAGCAGCCTGTCACAAAAATAACACAATCAGTCACTTAATAAACAAACAGTCAGACAGGTCCGTTATCCATAGCGGCCTGTCACAAAAATAACACGATCAGTCACTTAATAAACATACAGTCAGACAGGTCCGTTATCCATAGCAGCCTGTCACAAAAATAACACAATCAGTCACTTAATAAACAAACAGTCAGACAGGTCCGTTATCCATAGCGGCCTGTCACAAAAATAACACGATCAGTCACTTAATAAACATACAGTCAGACAGGTCCGTTATCCATAGCAGCCTGTCACAAAAATAACACAATCAGTCACTTAATAAACAAACAGTCAGACAGGTCCGTTATCCATAGCGGCCTGTCACAAAAATAACACGATCAGTCACTTAATAAACATACAGTCAGACAGGTCCGTTATCCATAGCAGCCTGTCACAAAAATAACACAATCAGTCACTTAATAAACAAACAGTCAGACAGGTCCGTTATCCATAGCAGCCTGTCACAAAAATAACACAATCAGTCACTTAATAAACAAACAGTCAGACAGGTCCGTTATCCATAGCGGCCTGTCACAAAAATAACACGATCAGTCACTTAATAAACATACAGTCAGACAGGTCCGTTATCCATAGCAGCCTGTCACAAAAATAACAGGATGAGTCACTTAATAAACAAACAGTCAGACAGGTCCGTTATCCATAGCGGCCTGTCACAAAAATAACACAATCAGTCACTTAATCAACAAACAGTCAGAGAGGTCCCTTATCCATAGCGGCCTGTCACAAAAATAACAGGATGAGTCACTTAATAAACAAACAGTCAGACAGGTCCATTATCCATAGCGGCCTGTCACAAAAATAACACAATCAGTCACTTAATCAACAAACAGTCAGAGAGGTCCCTTATCCATAGCGGCCTGTCACAAAAATAACAGGATGAGTCACTTAATAAACAAACAGTCAGACAGGTCCATTATCCATAGCGGCCTGTCACAAAAATAACACGATCAGTCACTTAATAAACAAACAGTCAGAGAGGTCCGTTATCCATAGCGGCCTGTCACAAAAATAACACGATCAGTCACTTAATAAACAAACAGTCAGAGAGGTCCGTTATCCATAGCGGCCTGTCACAAAAATAACACGATCAGTCACTTAATAAACAAACAGTCAGACAGGTCCATTATCCATAGCGGCCTGTCACAAAAATAACACGATCAGTCACTTAATAAACATACAGTCAGACAGGTCCGTTATCCATAGCAGCCTGTGAGTAAAAATAACACGATCAGTCACTTAATAAACAAAGTCAGAGAGGTCCGTTATCCATAGCGACCTGTCACAAAAAAAACACGATCAGTCACTTAATAAACAAACAGTCAGAGAGGTCCGTTATCCATAGCGACCTGTCACAAAAATAACACGATCAGTCACTTAATAAACAAACAGTCAGAGAGGTCCGTTATCCATAGCGGCCTGTCACAAAAATAAAACGATCAGTCACTTAATAAACAAACAGTCAGAGAGGTCCGTTATCCATAACGGCCTGTCACAAAAATAACACGGTAACTTAATAAACAAACAGTCAGAGAGGTCCGTTATCCATAGCGGCCTGCCACAAAAATAAAACGATCAGTCACTTAATAAACATACAGTCAGAGAGGTCCGTTATCCATAACGGCCTGTCACAAAAATAAAACGATCAGTCACTTAATTAACAAACAGTCAGAGAGGTCCGTTATCCATAACGGCCTGTCACAAAAATAACACGATCAGTCACTTAATAAACAAACAGTCAGAGAGGTCCGTTATCCATAGCGGCCTGTCACAAAAATAACAGGATGAGTCACTTAATCAATAAGTTCTGCTTTTTATGGTCTACTTACTCAGGTTGACCCAAGGTCCTGTTTCACCTTTTTAAAAGAAAACTTAACTAAACTCACTTGAGAATATAGATACTCTAATCATCCTTGGATATCACTCATGTACCAGTATATCATAGAAGATACCTTGGTATTAGCAGTGGGTTACTTTTATATCTTTTCATATTCTTAGCCTTCTTTCTGAGTTTCATCTTTACATCACATGAGAAAGAAAGGGGAATTGTCTGAAAGAAAACTTCCAATGTAATAAAATAGCAAAATGATTTTCTCTCACCGTGTAGAAGTCACTGTAGGCTCTGATCACGTGACCTGTCAGGGTGGCGATCGTGAAAATGTGAGGATTTTTCTCGCTGTGTGCCTGAATAAAAAACAACATGAAGTGTTGTAATTATAATGATGACATGGAGAATTATCACGAGAAATTTATCATAAAATGTAAAAATGTGGGGATTTTTCTCACTGTGAGCCTGAATAAAAAAAAAACAGCGTTGTATTGATAATGATGATATGGATAATTATCACGAGTAATTAATCATGAAATGTAAAACTGTGGATTTTTCTCGCTGTGAGATTACTATTATTATCTCACCCCGGTATTTTTCTCCATGGGCTTAACATTAGGAACTCGTACTCCACGGCCGTGAGGTTCGTGTACACAGTACTCAATGGCTAATAGAGTGATTCACTTTACCAATAAATAATGTTATATGGGGTGAGATGAAATCAGAAACCCCCTCGATGAGAATAACTTGGTCCGCATTCCACCTCGTCTGACCAATGAGTACAATGTTTTCATCTCGCGGGTTTCCTTCTAAGTATTGAAGGTGGGTAGTGAGACGTACCTCTTCCTTGGCCTGACACAGCAGGTCCGACATCACCATGCGTCCCTCGGCGTCCGTGTTCCCGATGCGCACGCGCCGCTTGGCACGTGACACGATGATCTCATCAGCCACGTAGCCCTCTGGTGGAGAAAAACACAACTAGGCCATGACGTCAGCAGAACCAGCAGGTAAAGTGTCAGGTATGTCAGATAGAAATGGGGAAATATTTGTCATGATCAATTTGCTGCCATAGAGACGGAGGAAACTTTTCAGTGTCAGGTACAGCATGGGGGAGAGGTTCAATCCAGTTTTAGAAGAGTGAATGAGGCTCAATTGATATTATCTTTGTTTAACACAAGGAAAAGGGATTTTAGATACTGGAAATGTCTGGACTATATACCATGCCACATAGACATGGTATGAGAAGGACTGGTCTTTGATATAGCAGTAAGTCTACCACTGCTGGGGATGAAGGAGAAAGGTGGCTGTACACCACACCACATAGACATGGTAAGAGAAGGACTGTCCTTTGATATAGCAGTAAATCTACCACTGCTGAGGATGAAAGAGAAGACACTCAAACCCTACGAAGTCTGACAATCTTGGGTTTACAAGTCCAGTGCCTTAACCACTGAGCTAACTCTCCACCCCCGACCATACACTGATGAGTTAGACTGTGGCTCACCTGGCCCCACGCTGTTACGGACCATGCACATGGTGCCCTTCACCTTCAGTCCTTTGGGCTTCCACTGAGACAACACCTGTAAGGAGAAACACCTCTGTCAAATACCGCTCACCAAATGTAAGGAGAAACACCTCCGTCAAATACCGCTCACCAAATGTAAGGAGAAACACCTCTGTCAAATACCGCTCACCAAATGTCTCGACATCCTCAGGTCTGCTGAGTAATCTACACTCGTACATGAAGACCCTTTTCTGTATGCCAAGGAGACCCAAGGACGATGTGGATCAACTTTATTCAACACTTATGGCCGACCAAATGGACGACTAAGACTGTCTTAGCGAGTGAACTATTTAACGATAACCCTTGTAGGAGGTACAGAAAAGGGTCTTCATGTATGATCCTAGATTATTCAACGGGCCCCTGGTGCAATGATGAAGGTGTATGTCTGCATTACAATTCACATTTCTAAAGACCGCGTTATGTATGAATCTATCAGATCCAACTGAATGAGGATTTTATATTGGTGTCATAACTGTCTCTACGTATTAGACTGATGTCTATATTTGAGGATGGACTGAATTAGACACAAAGCAGATACACTTTACGGTGTCCTACTGTAAATACTGAACTTAATGTATTAGAAATAAGAAGACAGGGGAATGAACCTGGAAGAATCCGGCGACGAAGGCTGCTCCGCACTTGTCTCGGTGCATGCCGATCATCCCGCCGCCCGTCTTAATGTCCAGACCACCCGTGTCGTACGTGATGCCCTGTGAACATCACGACAGATTACGTATTATATAATTATTGTCACAAAGTCTTAATGTCCAGACCACCCGTGTCGTACGTGATGCCCTGTGAACATCACGACAGATTACGTATTATATAATTATTGTCACAAAGTCTTAATGTCCTGACCACCCGTGTCGTACGTGATGCCCTGTGAACATCACGACAGATTACGTATTATATAATTATTGTCACAAAGTCTTAATGTCCAGACCACCCGTGTCGTACGTGATGCCCTGTGAACATAACGACAGATTACGTATTATATAATTATTGTCACCAAAGTCTTAATGTCCAGACCACCCGTGTCGTACGTGATGCCCTGTGAACATAACGAGAAATCACGTATTATATAA
This sequence comes from Alentia gelatinosa, assembly GCA_950022655.1. Taxonomy (NCBI): domain Eukaryota; kingdom Metazoa; phylum Annelida; class Polychaeta; order Phyllodocida; family Polynoidae; genus Alentia; species Alentia gelatinosa. Next base: position 112,056,416 of record OX465582.1, read on the forward strand.
TTACTGTTACAAAGTCTTAATGTCCAGACCACCCGTGTCGTACGTGATGCCCTGTGAACATAACGAGAAATCACGTATTATATAATTATTGTCATCAAAGTCTTAATGTCCAGACCACCCATGTCGTATGTGATGCCCTGTGAACATAACGAGAAATCATGTATTATATAATTACTGTCACAAAGTCGTAATGTCCAGACCACCCGTGTCGCATGTGATGCCCTGTGAACATAACGACAGATCACATATTATATAATTATTGTCACCAATGTCCAGACCACCAGTGTCGTATGTGATGCCCTGTGAACATAACGAGAAATCACGTATTATATAATTATTGTCACAAAGTCTTAATGTCCAGACCACCCGTGTCGTACGTGATGCCCTGTGACCATAACGACAGATTATGTATTATATAATTATTGTCACCAAAGACTTGATGTTCAAGCCACCCGTGTCATATCTCACCGCTGGTACAAAACTAGCCATAGGAATAATGTTAGAGAAAAATACTCAGCGATCACCCTTAAAGTGACAATACTATGCAATGGCCATGGCGGAGTGAATGTGAAAGACGTTATCAATATTAACCAACTGGATTTGGGAAGTATTTTGAATTATTCTGATATTGTGATGCTATTCAATATCAGTGAAAGGGGTGAGATAAATCCAGAACTGCACTTGAATTGTAAAATACACAATGCTCCACAAGTTTGGATGCGCCGTAATCGTCACTCAGCGTTGCCTCGATGATGATTGCGGTGCATCCAAACTTGTGGAGTATTGTGTATTTACATGATTCTTGATACAGTTCTATATAAGTCTGTGATACCCTGTAAACGCTACATTCACATGGAAGGAGGTGTATTACACGAGTGCTGTTACCTTAAACAAGTTTCTTCTGTAATAAACCCGAAGAAAGGGGATTTAGTGAAACACACACAGCTTACTGGGTGGAAGTACATAATACTTTTTTACTTTAGAAAAATTTACTAAACGCGCCTGTAAAATTTACAAAAGAAACAATCTATGAAATGGAATCCCAGTAAGCTGATTGACTTCACCATCATCATATACCTCCAAAATTAGACAAAATTATATAATAAAAAAGTGGGGCATAGAGAGCCTGATAGAAAAACAAGTTTGTTCGAGTGTAGATTCAGCTTACCTTGCCAACGAGAAGCAGCGTGGTGTCGATAGGACCCTCCCCCTTGTACTCCAGGAAGATAACGCGGGCACGGTGACGCTCCACCTCTAAAAAACACCACCACGTATTGATAAATAAACATATCGCCATAATTATACAACACTATCGTAGACATACAGTAACAAGAAGACTTGTACACATGGTGAGATGGTACTCCAGGAAGATGACCCGGGCACGGTGACGCTCCACCTCTAAAAAACACCACCACGTATTGATAAATAAACATATCGCCATAATTATACAACACTATCATAGACTCATGTACCGACAAGAAGACTTGTACACATGGTGAGATGGTACTCCAGGAAGATTACCCGGGCACGGTAACGCTCCACCTCTAAAAAACACCACCACGTATTGATAAATAAACATATCGCCATAATTATGCTACACTATCGTAGACTCATGGACTAACAAGAAGACTTGTACACATGGTGAGATGGTACTCCAGGAAGATGACCCGGGCACGGTGACACTCCACCTCTAAAAAACACCACCACGTATTGATAAATAAACATATCGCCATAATTATACAACACTATCGTAGACTAATGGACTAACAAGAAGACTTGTACACATGGTGAGATGGTACTCCAGGAAGATGACCCGGGCACGGTGACGCTCCACCTCTAAAAAACACCACCACGTATTGATAAATAAACATATCGCCATAAATATACAACACTATCATAGACTCATGGACTAACAAGAAGACTTGTACACATGGTGAGATGGTACTCCAGGAAGATGACCCGGGCACGGTGACGCTCCACCTCTAAAAAACACCACCACGTATTGATAAATAAACATATCGCCATAATTATACAACACTATCATAGACTCATGTACTAACAAGAAGACTTGTACACATGGTGAGGTGGTACTCCAGGAAGATGACCCGGGCACGGTGACGCTCCACCTCTAAAACACACCACCACATATTGATAAATAAACATATCGCCATAATTATACAACACTTTCATAGACTCATGTACTGACAAGAAGACTTGTACACATGGTGAGATGGTACTCCATGAAGACAACCTGGGCACGGTGACGCTCCACCTCTAAAACACACCACCATGTTTTGATAAATCAACACATTGTTATAATCATACAACACTACTAGAGACACATATCTCAGATCAAATGAGGAGGTAAGGTACAATGCACCCTCATCTCTATTGTCTTTTATTTCTGTACAAAAGTTCTGTTTCAATTCTCACTGAACATATTTCAAGCAGACGTAGTGCAGATATGACAGTGCAACCGATCATATTCAAAGTATGGTGGTATGTCGCCATACTGGCACAGTATGGTGGTACGTGTCAACTACCGCTTGTACAGCAGAGGTTGGTATCTAGAGTATTTTCTGGCATAGGTTTATATTATTATATACCTATGCACTAAATCAGTGAAAATACGTACTGCTCCTAGGGGTACAGTTAGTGTACACAGAATGCACTCTACGCCGTGAAACTATGTACTGGTTACCTTGGATCGTGACAGACTGCACGCTTTGGGTGACAGACTGCATCCTTTGAGCCTCACCTGCACGCTTTGGGTGACAGACTGCATCCTTTGACGAAATAATGCAATCTGATTGGCCGAGAGGCCGACAACAGAATTCTAGGTGCAAGATTTAAAAATGGCGGATCCCTTCACTTTGCGAGTTCTGAGGCTTCGTACAGAAACCACGGAGCGAGTTAGCGTGAAAATATATCAGACATCAAGGTAGAAAACAATAACGAATCACGTGAAACATGTGACATAGCTTAAATATGAAATAAAAAACGATAACAACAACCGATCGGGCCGAACGAAGGTGTGGCCGACCGGCAAGGTGGACTATCAGTGTCTATTGACACTGCATCACTCCATTACAGCTCTCCGAATGTAAGCGGTCGAGCAGGGCAGGATGACCGCCTGTTAATTTATGCGGTGGTTATGATGTATTTGCACCTGCGCGGTGATCACTTTTGGTTGTCCACTTCCGGCATGTCTGCTAATGTACACATCGTCTTTGCGAGTTGTCAAATAGTGACTTTGATGTCATATTACGGTTAGTTTTACCTGTTTAAGACCAAATTTAGGTATATGTTAATATGAAACCATAGTGATAATGCCAATACGGGATAGATTTACTCGTTGTCTCCGATAAATTTGTTCGGAACTCGCTGTAAACAGCTTGTTTCGAACAAATTTATCGGAGACAACGAGTAAATCTATCCGGTAATATCACCATAACCATGGTTTCACATGATACACACTCCATCTACTCTAAATCTGTGGGGGGAGAGTGGTACGGACCTGCGCATGCGCGGTTGACGGCGTACAGCATGGGGTACTCCTTCTTCATGACGTTGACGTCAGACAGGACGCTGACCTTGATGCACGTGTCCTTGAACAGCTTAGTGACGTAATCGGCCACCGCGGGCGCTGCACTGCGCTCCGGATCTGACCCTCCGATGTCACGGTACACATATCTGTAAATAAAGTAATTACCATACTGTACAGACATAATCATTTATCACAGCCCTGACTGACCCTCCAATGTCACGATACACATATCTGTAAATAAATTAATTAAAATACTGTACAGAAATAATCATTTATCTCAGCCGTGACTAACCCGCCGATGTCACGAAACACATTTTTTTTTAAACGGTTTTTATTTCTTGAATTCAAATACAGGATTCGGTCTTGCAATCAAGAAACGTAATACCTGTAAAATATTAATTACATCGTTTTGTATTAATAATCATTTATCCCTTCCCTGTCTGACCCCCCCCCCCCCCCCCCCCTTCAATGTTATGGTAGAAATACCTGTACAAAAGACACATATCTCATATCTTCGCCAATTGAGGCTTTGCCACTTTATTGGGTATTTATTATTGTTACTCTCCAATAACTTACTCAGGACTATTGTATATACCAAGTTGAACCCAATTTGAAAAAAAAGAAAAAGTTAAAGACCTGTGTAAATATACTTAATTGCACAGCAGGTATTATTTCACCATTTAGTTAACAATAGAAAAAAATCATGTTGAGTAGTGAGAAAATGTACAAGTATAAAATGCTTATTTTCACAGCGTATATTCATTGTAATTAGTGATTATTTCATACATTATTCTGCCTGTGCAGTTTGCTCGACGTACCTGCCAGCCTCGAGGATACCAGCGATGCGCGCCGTCTCGGCGGCCTGCTCCGCTGTCCGGCACCAAATCCCGAGACGGTCTCCCTTTGTCTGCTTCTCCGGGCACAGGTCTCGCACGTCCAGCGGCTACATAAAGATCATTCACACATCAGCGATACCCAAATGGAGCTACGGCCTACTAAATCAGCCATATGTATATCAACATTACCTCAATGGAGCTACGGCATCTTAAACCAGTCATATATCAGCGATACCTAAATGGAGCTACGGCCTACTAAATCAGCCATATGTATATCAACATTACCTCAATGGAGCTACGTATCTTAAACCAGTCATATATCAGCGATACCCAAATGGAGCTACGGCCAACTAAATCAGCCATATGTATATCAGTGTTACCTCAATGGAGCTACGCATCTTAAACCAGTCATACATCAGTAATACCTAAATGGATCTTCGGCCTACTAAATCAGCCATATGTATACCAGCATTACCTAATATATATGGCAATACCTAAATGGAGCTAAGGCCTACTAAATCAGCCATATGTATATCAGCGTTACCTCAATGGAGCTACGCATCTTAAACAAATCATAGATATCAGCAATACCTAAATGGAGCTACAACATCTTAAATAAATCATATACAGTAGAACCCCGCCTAACGGACACTCTGCGTAATTGGACACTTTGGCCCGGAACAGAGGGTTTCCATGTACCTGGGGTTCTACTGTATCAGCAATACCTAAATGGAGCTACAGCTTTGTTGGTTAGTTTTATGTAACGTCCAGTTAACCATTATAGGTTCTCACCAGACTTTCTCAAGGTTATTTTACACCACGAGGGTGGTGATCGAATCTATGAGATGAATTCAGGTAGAAATCTCACCCCTACACATTTACCGAGGTGAGAATTCTTTCCTCGGCTACAGCATCTTACATGGGATGACCATAAGGTTTCTACATTTGACCAAAAATTGTGAATGTTTCAATGTTTGACATCCAGTTGTGGATGTGCATACCTTCTCATTGAGTGAGAAAGTAAATGAGTAAATGAATGTGTCAATGAATGGATAGATAATGGTAATTATCAAGATTAAATATAGAATATGGAGATATTCTTTATATATTTTTTTTGCGTCATCACGCACCAACCAGAATATGAATTTTGAAACATAAATATGGAATATGGCTAGACTAATGCAGGGTCAAAACAGCCCTGCTGCTAAACAAAGAGTTCGAAAGGTAATTGAAGGATTATTAAAGGTCACAGCCTATCTGCCGTAATAAATGAATAATAAGACAACTTTTGACGTGCAAACAGGATAAGTATGACGTACCACGTAGAGAGCCTGGAGAGCTCCGAAGGCAGCCACGCGCGTGGCGAGCGGGAACGTCTGGTCCTCTGGTCGTACGAGCAGTGGCGACCGGCAACCAGCAGCCAGGGCCCTGACAACGAGCGGTGATTGGTTAGAACACATAGCAACAGCCCGGGTCATATCACAATGTCTACATTACACATAGCAACAGCCCGGGTCATATTACAATGTCTACGCTACTCATAGCAACAGCCCGGGTCATATTACAATGTCTACGTTACACATAGCAACAGCCATGGTCATATCACAATGTCTATGTTACACATAGCAACAGCCAGAGTCATATCACAATGTCTACATTACACATAGCAACAGCCCGGGTCATATTACAATGTCTATGTTACACATAGCAACAGCCCGGGTCATATTACAATGTCTACGCTACACATAGCAACAGCCCGGGTCATATCACAATGTCTACGCTACACATAGCAACAGCCAGGTCATATTACAATGTCTATGCTACACATAGCAAAAGCCAGGGTCATATTACAATGATTTCTAAGGTATGCATATCAACAACTAGGGTCATATGACAATTATGTCTTTGCTACACATAGCAATGGTCAGGGTCATATTACAGTGTGTATTCCTTCACATGTGTGCATTGCTGATATGGATAGTTTTATCAACATAAAAAATTTTAGTGATTCATGACAAACATACCTCTTGACGCCCTTTTCTGCAGCGTCCTGGAAGCGTCTGACATCATCATAGTCACGGTTCAGTGGTCCCGTCGGTGAAAAGATCTAAAATGACAATATTCCATTCGTATGAAGCACATATTTTAAGATATTATCCAAATATGATTACCTGGGAACTGGGGCTAAAATTTAGTCAAAATAAAGTCACAAATGAAATCAAAATCCTGGTACGAAATTGAAACTACAGGTGGCACCACCATTACAATCTGTGTTGCCTCACAAAGGGTTAACATCGGTCTCTGACCTGAACTGAATGGGCCAAAACGAGGCTCTTAAACATGTTGACTTGTGTTAGAGGGTAGACTACAGAATGGGCCAGACCGAGGCTTGTCGATATGTTTACTGACGAATCTGTCGAATGGGAAGTCAGGAGAGAATACCACAGATCAGGGAAAATTGAGGCTTGTCGATATGTTTACTTACGAGTCGGTTGGAGGGCAGGTCGGGGCAGAATACCACAGATTGAGCCAAACCGAGGCTTGTTAATTTGTTTACTTATAAGTCGGTTGGAGGGCAGGTTGGGGCAGAATACTACAGATTGGACCGAACAACTCAGGATTGTGAACATATTTACTTACAAGTCGGTTGGAGGGCAGGTCGGGGCAGAATACCACAGATTGGACCTACCAACTGAGGATTGTGAACATGTTTACTTACGAGTCGGTTGGAGGGCAGGTCGGGGCAGAATACCACAGATTGGACCGAACAACTGAGGATTGTGAACATGTTTACTTACGAGTCGGTTGGAGGGCAGGTCGGGGCAGAATACCACAGATTGGACCTACCAACTGAGGATTGTGAACATGTTTACTTACGAGTCGGTTGGAGGGCAGGTCGGGGCAGAATACCACAGATTGGACCGAACAACTGAGGATTGTGAACATGTTTACTTACGAGTCGGTTGGAGGGCAGGTCGGGGCAGAATACCACAGATTGGACCGAACAACTGAGGATTGTGAACATGTTTACTTACGAGTCGGTTGGAGGGCAGGTCGGGGCAGAATACCACAGATTGGACCGAACAACTGAGGATTGTGAACATGTTTACTTACGAGTCGGTTGGAGAGCAGGTCGGGGCAGAATACTACAGATTGGACCGAACAACTGAGGATTGTGAACATGTTTACTTACGAGTCGGTTGGAGGGCAGGTCAGGGCAGAATACCACTGCCAGCTCATCCTCGCAGGCACAATCGACCTTTCTGTGCTTCTCGAGGGTAGCTTTCAGTACTTCAAGGTCACCGGAGAGTTTCTCCACCTTGTCGGTGACGACGACGATGCCATCATACTGGGCATCGAGCAGGTTAGTGCATGGCACCACCGGAACAAACCTGGCCAGGAATAAAGTTCACATTAACCGGGGATTTATCTATAATTAAATGTATTTTTTAAGTTCTAGATTAAATAATCTAGAAGTTGTAGCGGGTACAGTTGAAAAACGTTTATTTTTGCCTTTTCCGGTTAAAATTCAAGATGGCACCATATGCGCAGGGTTTGAGCTCGGGAAATTTTTTTGGTAATAGCCCATGACCACCCAAACATGATCCAGCACTAAAAGCTTTTCTTGCAATTTGTTCTCGCTTAGGCTAAAATTTCACTTAGTTTGACTGGACTAGAGGGTTTGTCAAGGTGTCAGACTGAAGACTCGGTCTGAGCTTACCACAGTCCTTTGTTATATTTTTATGAACAGTGAGATCTCTTTAGGTTCTTGGTGACAGTTTAGTGATTAGGCTACAAATTCCCAAACTTGGGAATCAATCACTATCCCGGGTTCCGTTAGATGGGGTATATTGATCACCCGTATACAAAAAAAAATCATTTTTATTAATACACAATTTATGAGTAATTAATGTTCTGACAATCTTCCTGTGTTTGAGTGTAGGCCTCACTCTCTTGTGTTTATTTACTTTGCTTTTCCATGGAAAAAAATTATATTTGATTATTCTATAGTACATTTATAATTACCTCTCCTTGTATTTTATTTAATTGTATTTTATAGTTTCTACATCGCTCTGCTGACCATCGCCAGACTCTGACAGTAACAATATCCTCATGATTTATGAAACCTGTTGACACTAACAGATCCAGAATAAACTGCCGTAACGTGCCGTAGCACGCCGGCTTATCAGGAAGTCTCTCACGCCGTATCTCTACAACAGATAAGATGATAACTCTCCTCACAATCACCTCACGTCCTCACTGCAGACACTCGGGTATTCTCCTTCTTATCTCCGTGTCCGGATTTATCTCAAACTCTCCGTCACGCCCAGGGGCCCTGCTGTCTCTCCTATCAGTTTATCATCTACGAGATACCTGCGTCTTATTGATGCGTTTTACAGAGCATTAAATAGTCAGAGAAGACGTGGCATGGAGTTATTTAGAATTGCTCGAGAAAAAAAGAAAAAGAAAGTTTTTAGAGTGTTAAGCAGAATTGTATCTCAGTCCAGGAATGTCAGTTGGGGTCAGTATGGTTTCATATCTCTTCATACTGCCTACACAAACAATAGTTCTGTGCAACCTATTGTCAAATTATGGCACTTGTCACAGCACTTATAACACCTTTTCACATTACACACAGTAAAATTAGTGAGATATTAGGAGTTTAGAGTGAGAGTGCAAGTATGTCTGAAGCCCATTTTATGACACTTCAAAAGCTATCTTGATAAAAAAAAAACCAACTCTCGTCATATTTTTCATGGCTTGTTGATGAGAAACAAGTTTGTGTTTATTTGTTTGTTGTCTTTATAAGTAGCTAAATTGTTCACAGAAAACTAATCATTTCTAATACACACAAAATACTTAAGATCAAACCCCAATAATCAAGCACGGTTTAATTTTGTACGTAAATTTACTTCATCCCTTTTAAATCTATTATTCCCAGGCCTCAACTTCAAAGGTTGCATGGTATTAATTATTGGTAGATATATTATTGGTAATATTATTGATAAACCATTAATATACAAATTATCCATCATAATACCACAAAATCAATGTATAATTGTTAGAGGTGGGGGTGTTATTAAAACCTCATATTGCCAAAGACAAAGTCCCTTTTCTGCAGCCCGAGATGCAGCCCTGACCTCTCCGTGTGCCCTGACCTCTCCGTGTGCCCTGACCTCTCCGTGTGCCCTGACCTCTCCGTGTGCCCTGACCTCTCCGTGTGCCCTGACCTCTCCGTGTGCCCTGACCTCTCCGTGTGCCCTGACCTCTCCGTGTGCCCTGACCTCTCCGTGTGCCCTGACCTCTCCGTGTGCCCTGACCTCTCCGTGTGCCCTGACCTCTCCGTGTGCCCTGACCTCTCCGTGTGCCCTGACCTCTCCGTGTGCCCTGACCTCTCCGTGTGCCCTGACCTCTCCGTGTGCCCTGACCTCTCCGTGTGCCCTGACCTCTCCGTGTGCCCTGACCTCTCCGTGTGCCCTGACCTCTCCGTGTGCCCTGACCTCTCCGTGTGCCCTGACCTCTCCGTGTGCCCTGACCTCTCCGTGTGCCCTGACCTCTCCGTGTGCCCTGACCTCTCCGTGTGCCCTGACCTCTCCGTGTGCCCTGACCTCTCCGTGTGCCCTGACTCTGACTCCGGGCTACAGGAGTCTGGAGTTTGCCGAGACGAGTCTGGGCTGTCTACAAATCGCTGCACCGCCTGCAGTGCGTTTCGCCGGACGACAATGTCGCTCGCTCAAACTCGATCTTTCACCAGTGTGCACGCTTTGACAGTCGTTGAGTAAAACCGTGGCCTCTTTCCCAGCACGCGTCTAGTCACTCGTGCGGGATTCAGATGAGAATAGTGTTTTATCAGAGCGTCAAGGTAAGCCGGCTTGTGGCTGGTGGAAACAGGCACCTACCTTACTGCCGCCATCTTGTCCGAGTAGGTCATGTGACCGCCCATGTGACTTCTACCTCAGTCTCTGGTTCCGATTTCTCCCGCGTGGTGTCTCTAGTGTAGGAGACAGAGACACTTGGCGGAAAACTCGGGAACTTTATGGTGAAGCAGATAGAAGCATATTTTTAAGGAAATCGTACAAATGATGATACAAACACCAGATTTGGCACTGTGATTCCGTTCGATATACTCAATAATTTTATCTGAATAGCAACTTGAAAATCCTAGATTGCAGCTGGGTTGTTTTTTTCAGGATGGCTGCCAAAGTGATCTGCTCAGAATCAAGATCCATTTGACTGATTTCAGTGATCTTTGTGACAGTTTGTAAATGGATTCATTTCCCCCAGTTTCAAGAGCCTATGCCAAAAAGTTATCTCAACTTTTCATAAGCAAAATAATATTTGAAGAATTGTGAATATCACAATTTGATTTAAATACTATCAAAATAAGACAGATATTTCCTACAAAAGTGATTACATCGATACTTCGAACAGAAATAAATCTTCAAAAAGTTACTTGGACAGAAAAAATGCATTATTTGCGGGGAATGAAATGCTCTTCTGATATAACAACAACTAACACAAAACAAACCCTCAAAACATCATGGATAGAAACCTTCAGTAGAATATCAATTGCACTGATATAATACACTACATATCTATGGCATGTATCTATGATTTACAAAATAAATATCAAGTAAACATATTCAGGATTCGTAGATATTATAATTATAAGTGGTTGTATTCATAAAACGACTTAGCTTACTCCCTGAAACAACATATGGACAATTTTACAAGACAACACTATAATTTATACAAATAACTCATTAATCCCATATTCTTCTTCGTACGGAAACCTTTTTTTTTAAACTATTATAGTACCCCACAACGGTATCATACGGTGTTAACTATTTGAACAACTGGGACTCTCCTATCAAACGGAATGAAAACGAATTACGGAGTTATTCATGTTCTTAAGGAAACTTATTAAGGTTTGTAACATGTGACGTGATATATATAAGGACTATTTGAATTGCATGTTATGATATTACAAAGATACTGTATTTGAAAAACTGTGAATTTGTTATCATGTAAAACATTTTTTCACCGAATGGAAAAACGCAGCTATTGCAAAAATATTTTTTAAAAACATGTTAGGTTATAGATAGCAATACTACTAGAGATAAAAATTCAAGTTTACTTTTTTGCCAATAAACTGTTAAAACTGACGTTAACATGTAAGTACATGTATTGCCAATTATTCAGTTTATGAGTAGGCCTACTCATTATAAGAAAAATAATTAAAATAGGTAGGCCCTACCCGGTATGTGAAGAAAAAACCCACATAGATTGGAATGCCATTTTCTGGTTTTCCTCCTTTCTTAAATCAATACTGGGTTATTCTGACTGTTGACTGTGTACTTTTGACATTGCTGTGACAGCCTGTCCTTGACATCTGACCCCTGTGACCTTGTCATGTTCGACAGACGGAGGTGTGGCGTGAATGCACATAAACTCTGCTTGGAGACCGCGTCTGGAACTCTCCCGTCGCGGCGGTAATAAAGTCACGCAGTACGCACTCACTTCCGCTGACAACATGGAGGATCTTATAGCAGAAGCGGCCCGCGTTGGCCAACAAAAACATCCAAGACCGGCCGACAAAACGATACGCTATGGGACAGCTGGATTCAGAACCAAGTGAGTCTCCTATAGTATGAGTACAGACGTTCTGTGTACTTGAGATCTGCGTGTGTTGCTTGGTTTTAGGTGGTGAGGTGGAAGTGCAGGGCGACTACGTGGCCGCGGTAGGTAACCGGGGACTGGGCTGACCGGAGACCGGGTGGGAACTATTCCCGGCTGTCGTGTGTAGCCACTGCCCTGATCGAGCCGTGATAGAGGGAGATTACACAGATGTGTCGAGTATAAAGTCGGCTTAACGCGTTTTAACGCAGGTCGGTGGTAGATCAGTCAACGCCGTATCAGTGAAGTACCACTTGATCGCCTCAACTGGAGCCTTGGTCCCATCATGGGCAGTGTCTTCTCGAGTTCAGGGAGCTGTTTCAAAACGTGGGTTAAGTCTATGGTTTTGAAACAGCTCTCAGTAGTTGTATAAAAACTTATAATTATATGCCCATGGTACCAGATTAGGATTATTTTCTAAGTACAAGTGCAGCTTGGTGTTACATTTCAGTTTGATTTTATTAACTGAGTCAGACTGTGTCATACAGTATGGAGATTACACCTCACTGTAATGACACACCTCTTCCCACACATTTGCTCAAGTCTTTACTGAATAGGTGATCAGAAGGAAACCCACGAGATGACAATAGCTTGGTCCGTACTCCACCGAGTTTGACCGCAGAGTAATTCACTCAACTTCGCTTCGTGAATTACTCTGCAGTCAAACTCGGTGGAGTCCGGACCAAGTTATTGTTATCGAGTGGGTTTATGATTTCTGATTTTATCTCACCCCTTATAACATTATTTATTAATAAAATGAATCACCCAATTAGCCATTGAGTATTGGGTACACGAACCTCACGGCCGTGGAGTACGAGTTCCTAATATTAAGCCTATGGAGAAGTTAAATTCGGTAAATTAAAATATAATTACAGGTATCTTCAGCTATCTGTTAGTCGTTATCTGGCGTTTCTACGCTGATTATTCACAGAGTTATGACCTGAGATACAACTGGCAGGTCCAAAGTGGGGTTTCGTCGAAGGGTATGATGGAAACATGTAGTACAACACATGCATTTTTCAGACAGTAAAATATAATCAAATTAAGCGATATTTCAGGATGGAATTCCTATATGTACGACATGCATATCCATAAAAGTTTGTATGCATATTATACTTGTTTCCTGTGAGAGATTTTACCATATAAAAATCCTGACTCAAGATGGAGTCCTCCTACAAGGTTAGTCAACTGACTCATTATTTTCGCGTAGGTCACGTGTCCTCGGTGAGTCGAGATTCAGGTCGTTCCCCCCCCCCCCCCCCCCCCCCACCACTCCCTCCCCCGTTCATCAGGCACGTATTTACACGGGGTGTCATGTCGTCGTGTTCGCGCTGGACGCAGTTTGGTGTCGTGACTGCCACCTGGTGGTGAGAGACGACACCAGGTGTCTCTGCTACATCCGGGTACTACTCGCGGGCAGTTTCCGGTCCGTAAATCGGCGCGCGCAGCTGACGACGACATTAAAGTTACTGCACGCCGCTGACGTCCAGTGAAAGATAGAAAACCGGTTAAATACATCCAGACAGACAACAATACAAATAGAGAAAATAACCCAGTCATATACAAAACACCAAAGTCACGCATTATAGAAATGAAGTTAATAAGGTTTTATTATATTTGATTTCTTGATTATTTTTAATTTCTTCGTTGTTTTATTTTCTTGGGGGGTGGGGGTGAGGGGGTGTTCTGTAATACTCAGATTTGGACGTAATAATTAGATTTATTTTGAAAATCAAGGATGTCGTACTTGATTCTTTTACTTGTCCACCATTCCAGAGGGAACCAAATATAGACACAGAAATTAACAAGATATCCACTTGCCAACTGCCATCTCATCCATTATTATTGTGAATTCTCATCTATTTAAAACCCTCAGTTTGTTGTTGATATACAAATATTAGTTAGAAACCATATTAGGTGTAACAGTGGTGGTGAACTAAACTGATGTAGAGGGTGCGGTGTCGAGTGGTGTTTGTTCCGTCTTCACAGTCCCTGCTGTGGGGTTTTAGGGCGGAGCACGTGCACAGAAGTGCCACGGGTTCGCTCCTTATGTTGTAGCCCGCCTGGTGTAAAGTCCGAGTCCACAGCAGGTCGATAGGTCTCCTGCTACGGGCTTTCTGTGAAGAAGGAATGAATTTGGGTCTCACATAGTGTGATCTTCCATACTCTGTCAGTGATTGAACCTGGGCTATTTAACTTCAGTTAACTGTTTCCACTTCCCCCTTGTTGCTTGCGTTAAGGAACATAGGATTGTGATCGAGCTTTGGTTCTCTGAGAATTGAGTCTTATTAAAGTCTATAGTCTGTGTTGTGTTTTGTGTGAATAGGTTTATCGGCCTAACCGGCTTACTCGAGTCACAAATTGAGCTACGGGTCTGTTTTAAAAACATCTTAGCACTTAGCCGCCAGATATAATCATTATATGAAGTAGAGTCGTCGAGTCCTACACTGATAGCATGAGGAGTGGCTTCTCTACAATTACTAACTTGTAGGTTTTTGGTGTGAAAATGATGGTATCAATACCAGACTTTCTGTAACATTAAGAAGTACAGTAAAACCCTGCTTCTGGGGCACCCTGCTTAAGTGGACACTCTGCTTTAGGGGACACTTTGCTCAGAACAGAAATCTTTTCCTCTGGTGTCTAGACAATCAGTCACCAAGTATGGGCCTACATAGTGTGTCTCTGTGGTTATAAAAGTGTCTCTACACCATATTTTCACCTGTATGAAAACCCCGCTTAAGGGGTCACCCTGCTTAAGGGGACACCCCACTTAAGGGGACAGTTTGCTCGTAACAGAGGGTGACCCCTTAAGCGGGGTTTTGCTGTAATGTCGTCGAACTCGGACCGTTGTGCCTGTGTGTATATTGGAGGCCGTTCAATAAAACATCTTTATTTCTGTAATCAGACCTGGTGACTGTAGTACCGGTACATTTTATCTGTTTTCTCCTTCAGGGGCTGTGACCTTGACCACGTTATCTACCGCATGGGGCTGTTAGCTGTACTCAGGTCCAAGGTCAAACAAGGTAAAACCAGAATTAGTTATGATGCGAGTATTATGATAACTATCGAATGTCCAAAATTTCAAGATTATCATCTTTAAATAATGATCAAAGTTATAAGTGACCATTTAAGTATCCTTCTTGAATTTGTGAACAGTGACTATAAAAGATCAAAATGTGTCTGATTGTGAGTGAGGTACTCAAAGAACTTCAAAAATGTCTGTAAAAGAAGAACCTGATTTTCTTTACAGCGACGATCGGCGTGATGATCACAGCCTCTCACAACCCGGAGGAGGATAACGGAGTAAAGCTGGTCGATCCGCTCGGCGAGATGCTCGAGGTGGCCTGGGAGGATCACGCTACGCGTTTGGCCAACGTCCCGTAAGTAAACAAACAGTCGGTCTGTATAAACTGCCCGACCAATGTCCCGTAAGTAAATGAACCATCTATCTGCATAAAGCCCCACCAATGTCCCATAAGTAAACAAACAGCCGGTCTGTATAAACCGCCCGACCAACGTCCCATAAGTAAATGAACCATCTATCTGCATAAAGCCCGACCAATGTTCCATAAGTAAATGAACGGTCTATCTGCATAAAGCCCGACCAATGTTCCATAAGTAAACAAACATTCGGTCTGCATAAACCCCCCGGCCAATGTCCCATAAGTAAACAAACAGCCGGTCTGTATAAACCGCCGACCAACGTCCCGTAAGTAAATGAACCATCTATCTGCATAAAGCCCCACCAATGTCCCATAAGTAAACAAACAGCCGGTCTGTATAAACCGCCCGACCAACGTCCCATAAGTAAATGAACCATCTATCTGCATAAAGCCCGACCAATGTTCCATAAGTAAACAAACATTCGGTCTGCATAAACCCCCCGGCCAACATCCCATAAGTAAACAAACAGCCGGTCTATATAAACCGCCGACCAACGTCCCGTAAGTAAATGAACCATCTATCTGCATAAAGCCCGACCAATGTCCCATAAGCAGGGATGTCAGTTTTCCTTTGTTCCGCAAGAATCTGTGTTTTTATTTTGAAATGTGCAATCCCTTTCCTTGTGTAAAATGAACATATAATAACACAAAGTAGCGATATATTACTCTTATCAGTAACAAGTCTTAATTCCCAACTCTACCTACCCACAGACCCTTCTTAGAAGCATATCTTTAGTAATGATAATAGGTAATTACCCGATTACTTACCTTGGTAGAAGTATGAAGGGGAAATGATGTTCTAACGAGCCTTGGGCACTACTGAGTGCCCAAGGATGACAGGGAGGCCTTCTTTTTTCACTACATTAGAAAATAATTTGGTACAAGTAAAAGGGTGTGATAGGGCCATAGCAAGATTCCTTACAGATTCATGGCAGGAAAATACAAAAAAGACTTACAATACATATGTCAATAAGTGGTACACTTTCTGCCTAGTCAACAAGGTAAACTCGAAAAATCAATTAGTGTTTCAAGTCTGTACTTTCCTAAAACAAATGTCTGATGAAAACTATGCATACGGGTCGGTAAACGCGTAGAACTCTACTTGTATCTAATACATTTTCGGTGTTTTGGGTTAAATCCCTAAATTGTCAAGGGAAATATTTCCTTGTTTTTTTCTGACCCAACTGACATCCCTGCATAAGTAAACAAACATTCGGTCTGCATAAACCCCCCGGCCAACGTCCCATAAGTAAACAGTCGGTGTGCATAAACTGCCCGACCAACGTCCCTTAAGTAAATGAACCGTCTATCTGCATAAAGCCCGACCAATGTCCTGTAAGTAAACAAACAGTCGGTCTGTATAAACCGCCCGACCAACGTCCCGTAAGTAAATGAACCGTCTATCTGCATAAAGCCCGACCAATGTCCCGTAAGTAAACAAACAGTCGGTCTGCATAAACTGCCCGGCCAACATCCCGTAAGTTAACCAACAGTCGGTCTACATAAACCATTCCACCAAGTCCCGTAAGTAAACAAACAGTCGGTCTGCATAAACCGCCCGACCAACATCCCTTGCGATAAGAAACAGACAGTGTGCATAAACCGCCCGACTAACATCCAGTAAGTTTACAAAGAGCTGATCTTAACATCCCGCCCGGCAACCAACATCCTCTAAGTTAACAAATAGTAGATCTTCATAACCCGCCCAGCCAACATCATATAAGTGAACAAACAGTGAGTCTGCGTAAACCCCTGACCAATGTTCCGTAAGTTAACAAAATCTGGCAGGCTAAAGATTTTTTCTTCATTTTACCTCCATGGCCCATGTGGTGGGAACATGACATTAAATTTGTAATTGATTAACAACTGACCAAGATAAATAGACACCCGCGCATGATATTTGATCACGCACGCTGGGCGTGGAGACGTACATCGTACAAACACTCCACACCTGCCCCTGTCAACATCTGGATCACGATGTCGGTGAATTTATCCTCTCTCTCTCTCTCTCATTAACTCTCTCAGAGACGCTGACCTTGCCGACTGTCTGCGTGACCTCGCCAAGGTCACAGGGGTCAAGGACGCAGCTGTTACCGCCAAGGTCGTCTTCGCGCGGGACACAAGGTCAGGTGGCTATAAATAGCACTGAAAGCTTTCTGACCATGACTTGTTAGTAAAATAAAATAAGTCTACCAGTAATAAATCAGGTGAATGGGAATCATATTACGCGAGGAAGAGTTTTCAGCAACCAGATTCATATTTTCGTAGTTTGTGTCACATATTTCTGAAGAGATGCAGAGGTTATACTTGTAACTATGGATCTGTTCGATATCTCTGTTATTCTGATTTCATCTAATGCTTGAAGCAGTCAATTTAAAAAAACACAAAATAACGAAAACAAAAAATTAAGGAACAACGCAACAACTACAGCACAGGAACATCGATTTGTGCATCAATTTTCATCGATTATCTCATATATTTTGTAAATAAACTGTTGTTTCTCGCTGCACTGACACTGAGAATTGAACTGACGTCTGTGTCTGTTGTGACGTCACAGGCCGAGCAGCGTTCCCCTGGCGGCGGCGTTGCAGGACGGGGTTGTGGCGCTGGGCGGGCAGTTTGAGAACTACGGACTGCTGACCACGCCTCAACTTCACTTCATGGTTCGGTGTCTGAACACGGGCGGGGCGTACGGCGAGGCGACGGAGAGCGGCTACAACGCCAAGCTGTCAGCGGCCTTCAACAAGCTCCGGTCTGCGGTATGTTTTACCACGCTGTGTGTATGTCATGTCTGTGTCACCTTAACCTCATGGCAATGGAAAGTGGCTACAATACCAAGCTGTTAGCAGCCTTCAACACGCGTCAGTCTGCGGTATGTTTTACCTCGCTATGTGCATGTCATGTCTGTGTCAGCGGCCTTCAACAGGCTCCGTTCTGCAGTATGTTTTACCTCGCTGTGTGTATGTCATGTCTGTGTCAGCGGCCTTCAACAGGCTCCGTTCTGCAGTATGTTTTACCACGCTGTGTGTATGTCATGTCTGTGTCAGCGGCCTTCAACAGGCTCCGTTCTGCAGTATGTTTTACCACGCTGTGTGTATGTCATGTCTGTGTCAGCCGCCTTCAACAGGCTCCGGTCTGCAGTATGTTTTACCACGCTGTGTGTATGTTATGTCTGTGTTAGTCGCCTTCAATAAGCTCCATTCTGCAGTATGTTTTACCATGCTGTGTGTATGTCATGTCTGTGTCAGCCGCCTTCAACAGGCTTCGGTCTGCAGTATGTTTGACTTCGCTGTGTGTATGTCGTGTCTGTGTTAGCCGCTTTCAACAGGCTCCGGTCTGCAGTATGTTTTACCACGCTGTGTGTATGTCATGTCTGTGTCAGCCGCCTTCAACAGACAAAAAGCTTGTGATTGTGATATTTATACAGGTTAAATATTGTCAGCAGGCCTATGACATATCCACAATACACAGCCTTAAACATGGTCATGTAACGGAATGTATCATGTATCAGGGGAAGGAATGAACCAGAAACACACCGTGGGAATATGTCATCATTTCTTTCAGTGTCGTGCTAAGTAGGTTCTCCATGATAAATCTTATACACTTGTATATGGCTACACTTCACTGAATTCAGTTTAATTCTGACTTCAGACTGCTTCCAGTGGAGCCTACGTTCCCACACTGTACGTGGACTGTGCCAATGGAGTCGGGGCTCCAAAAATACAGAAGATGATGTCGTATCTCAACGGTCTCGAGTTGAAGCTGAGCAAAGATGGAACCGATGGCAAGCTAAACTATCAGGTCAGTTTGTTAAAAATTTCTCAATTCGTTCAGGGAATAATGTCAGTGCCTTGTCGGTAAACTTTTATGGTCCAGTAAACTATCAGGTCAGTCCATATCCCTGGACCTTCGTACAAATAACACAACTTAGATATATTTGGACCTAAAATGTGACAATGTTACATGCCTTGCAATAGCCAAACTTAAAGATGCCTGATGAGTCTGCTTTGGATGAAACCTTGTTTTTCCAACCCCCTTGTAAGTGTCTTTATATAATGAACCCAGGAAATGTACTGGGTTTCACTTTGTCTGATCCATACCTACAATTGGAGACTGGAAACCAGATCTAAAATCTGTTTCCTTGGTTGGATTGTCTGTTGTCTGATACAGAACAATAGGTCGCTATAGAAGCTCTATATTGACTTAGTTCAAACTGACAGGAGGTTGTCATTAACAAGTGTTATGTTGCAATTTCTCTATTTGGGAAACATACATGCACTTACCCTTGGCCTAACTAATGATGCTGGCTCTACGTAACAGGCGGCTGGAGGCACCCCTGTTACGTTCAACACAGTCGCTCCCACGCAGTAAACACAGAGCTAGGCTTTAGGCAACATCTAGATGTATCACCAGTCAGTCCTCAGCTAGCCGTCATTGCAGTAACATCAGCAATAAAGCTTGTAACGGGACGAAGTCTTGAAGTCACTCATTTAGATTACTATCTGTGCACACGATAGTAACACTGGTGGAGAACCCGGGGTAGAATCAGGTTCTCCGGGAGGTGTTTCTTGCCACGTCTTCAGTACTTTATATTCTTTTGACGAGATGCTCACATATAATGTTTTCTGTTTTCAGTGTGGGGCTGACTATGTCAAGGTGCAGCAATGTGCCCCGGAAGGTTCGTTCCGTTTACTCTCCATTCACATACGTTCTGTCTGCTTTAATGTAAGATTATTTTTAATTGAAAAAAGGAAGCTTTTCTTTATTAATTTGCATATTATTTAAAAATTCAATGTAGGATATCAATTATTCTGAGAAAATAATATCCCTCTTTTCCATGGAAATCCTGGTTTTAATTTTCAGTATACAGAAATTCTTGTACTTTATGTAAATGAAAGCCAGTACTAATTGAGTCTACTAAAGTGCGGTGTGAACTGCTGCACAGAGACTCGGCCCCACGCCGTGCCGACTGGAGTCTGCTTTCCACGTTTTCTCGGTCTCTCTGAGGCGTCATTTATGATATTTCTATTTTTTCTAACATCCCTGTGATATATTATAGAATCAGAGTTCTTGTAACGGAAATATTTTCTTCACATTTCATAATAATTCTGAAATATAAATTGGAGGAATTAAGATCTCTCCTTCATTATCAGTTCATTGGCTCACTTTGTGCTTGTCATAGTAATAAATAAATCAGCATTTCTTTAAAATATGTGTTTGATATTATTTTTCAAAAGAAATAGTAATCACAAATATAGAAAATTTTAAATATGATACTAAAAAAGAAAAATTAAAAATGATGCCATAATTGTTTTAGGTATAAACGTTTTTTTTTAATTAAGATGACTTTGTAGTTTTAATGTAATGACTATTTCAGGGATGGTGCTGAGTGCCGGAGACCGCTGTGCCTCGTTTGACGGGGACGCGGACAGGATTGTCTACTACTACACCGAGCAAGGTAGACTTTTATATCTTACCACCTTTGTTATACCGTCTAGTTAGACCGTCTAGTTAGACACAGGTCCATTTTATATAGTCTGTATTGTCTATCTATATAGAGTGTTTACTATCAGGTGTCTTGGATTGTAATCTGAATGAATGAATCCAAGATGTCGTCCCGTTGCGAGCTTTATTACTATTGTTATCGCAATGACGGCTAGCTTCAGACTGCCTGATATTAGATGCCACGCTATATGCTAGCTCTGTGTTTATGTGTAGTGGGTGACCATGTTAAGTGTAACCAAGAGACGCCCCTCGCAGAGTGTTACTTGGATCGAGCCTGATTAGTAAGGCCAAGGGAAAGTGCACACATGTTTCCTAATTAGAGAAATCGGAGAGATACATGTTGAAATTTGTAGTTCAATTTTGGTGGGTTTGTTAGTTATGGTTTACACTATAGCAACATCCAGGGTCATATCATGGCGAGATTGAATCTGAGATATAGTGACCAACATGCAGGAAACACAGTGTTATGACTGAGCCTCGAACCCATATCCCTCATTCTACAGGCCAGCACGCTCCTGATCGAGCTCAAATTAGTTTTGTTTTAAGGATTGATATATCATAGCTGTATATTTGAGAAGTTTATGACACAATTTAATTGTATATTCATTTCATCCTAAAGATGGCACCTTCCGGCTGATGGATGGGGACAAGATCGCCACGCTGCTTGCCGGCTACATCAAGGACCTGCTCAGAGCCAGCGGGCTCGACATGAACATGGGGCTCGTGCAGACAGCGTACGCCAATGGCAGCTCGACCCACTACATCACCGATGTACTGGTGAGTCGTTTAATAAGACCTAACTCTTTACAATACTGATGGCCTATGCCAACGGCAGCTCGACCCGCTACATCACCGATGTACTGGTGAGTCGTTTAATAAGACCTAACTCATTACAATACTGATGGCCTATGCTAACGGCATCTTGACCCGCTACATCACCGATGTACTGGTGAGTCATTAGATAAAACCTAACTCATTACAATACTGATGGCCTATGCTAATGGTGAGTGACTAGTGAGTCGTTTGATAAGGCCTGACTCATTACAATACTGACAGCCTACAACGACGGCAGTTTGACTAACTACAACACCAATATACTGAGTACTTTATTAAGACCTAACTTGTCCCAATACTCAACGGCAGCTCAACCCGCTAAATCACTGATATACTGGTGAGTACTTTATTAAGATTTAACTCATAACAATACTGACGGCCTACATCTATGGCACCTCGTCCCACTACATCACCGATGTACTGGTGAGTCATTTGATAAGACCTAACTCATCCCAATGAGTTTGATAAGACCTAACTCATCCTAATTGTCCCAATACTCAACGGCAGCTCAACCGATAAAGCACTGATATACTGGTGAGTACTTAATTAAGATTTAACTCATAACAATACTGACGGTTTTGCACCAACGGCAGCTCGACCCGCTACATCACCGATATACTTGTGAGTCGTTTGATAAAACCTAATGTATTACAATACTGACAGCCTACAACAACAACGGTTTGACCCACTACAACACCAATATACTGGTGACTCGTTTATAATTTCGGTTTAACCTGTAGGTCAAGACCGAAATTTATTAGAGGAAACGGGGAACGGTTTTTGCAGCTTACATTATAATACATTAAAGTAATATATTCTGAAAAATTAGACCCTCGATACCCTCGATACGTGGTCTGCACCGGGTGACAGTAGTGTATTTTTATATATTGTGTAGGCACCCGTTGCGGTTCAATGAATACCTACTAGCGGGTGGGGCTTGCTCTGGTCAGATGTAGTCCGCACCCGGCAACAGGCTTCCACCTCCCTCCCTCCCTCCCTCCCTCCCTCCCTCCCTCCCTCCCTCCCTCCCTCCCTCCCTCCCTCCCTCCCTCCCTCCCTCCCTCCCTCCCTCCCTCCCTCCCTCCCTCCCTCCCTCCCTCCCTCCCTCCCTCCCTCCCTCCCTCCCTCCCTCCCTCCCTCCCTCCCTCCCTCCCTCCCTCCCTCCCTCCCTCCCTCCCTCCCTCCCTCCCTCCCTCCCTCCCTCCCTCCCTCCCTCCCTCCCTCCCTCCCTCCCTCCCTCCCTCCCTCCCTCCCTCCCTCCCTCCCTCCCTCCCTCCCTCCCTCCCTCCCTCCCTCCCTCCCTCCCTCCCTCCCTCCCTCCCTCCCTCCCTCCCTCCCTCCCTCCCTCCCTCCCTCCCTCCCTCCCTCCCTCCCTCCCTCCCTCCCTCCCTCCCTCCCTCCCTCCCTCCCTCCCTCCCTCCCTCCCTCCCTCCCTCCCTCCCTCCCTCCCTCCCTCCCTCCCTCCCTCCCTCCCTCCCTCCCTCCCTCCCTCCCTCCCTCCCTCCCTCCCTCCCTCCCTCCCTCATAGGTATTCATTGAACCGCAACAGGCGCCTGCCATATGTGGGGTGCTTTCGATCCTATGTTGATGTGCTATGTTTTGTGTGCTGGTGACCTATTTGACATGATTCCCTCGAACACGTCTGGTATCGGCACCCGTTGCGGTTCAATGAATACCTACTAGCGGGTGGGGCCCCACAGGTCAGATGTGGTCCGCACCCGGCGACAGTAGTATATTTTTATATATTCAAAAGAGGTTTTGTAATCCACAAAAAACCAGACAAGCTGATTTGGGTGTTAAATCTTTATTGTGGGATTCGTTGAACATCGAAGTGGGGAGGGGTAATTTCTTGTAGATCTTTGCAACGTTTCGTCCCTATTTATGGGACTTCATCAGACAATTAAGTTAATTTTTATATATTGCAACAGGCTTCCACCTCCCTCCCTCCCTCCCTTTTATTTCTTAAAACATGTATACATTACTTGTTGAAACCGAAATCATGGCAATGCCATGCCTACTTTTAATCCTTGTTTAGATGTAACTCATTATAATACTGATGGCCTATGCCAACAGCATCTTGACCTGCCTCATTACCGATATACTGGTGAGTCATTAGATAAGACCTTACTCATTACAATACTGACGGCCTACAACGATGGCATCTTGACCCACTACATCACCGAAGTACTTTTGAATTAAGTGTATCTGAATTCTGTTATTCCCTAACTACTTCGCATCCAGCCATATGAATCAGACAACTAAGAACTATCAGCCTTTAAAGCAAAGAAGGTCAAATCTGGAAAGAGAAATGAAAAGCTTGCCGGACCTTTAATTAACCTCACCCACCTTGTATCTCACATTGTATCTTGTTGTCTCACTACAGAAAGTGCCGGTGGCTTGTGTTCCGACGGGCGTCAAACACCTGCACCACAAGGCCACAGAGTTCGACATCGGAGTTTACTTCGAGGCTAACGGTCACGGGACAGTTCTCTTCAGTGACAGCGCCATGAAGACCATCTCAGAGGCCGCCGCTAACACCAGGTAACACCTCTGTCCCTGATATCACTTATGTTAAGATACAGGCCTCTGTCGCTGATCTCACTAATAACGTTAAGATACAGAACTCAGTCACTGATATCACTAATAACGTTAAGATACAGACCTCAGTCGCTGATCTCACTAATAACGTTAAGATACAGACCTCAGTCGCTGATCTCACTAATAACGTTAAGATACAGACCTCAGTCACTGATATCACTAATGTTAAGATACAGGCCTCTGTCGCTGATCTCACTAATAACGTTAAGATACAGAACTCAGTCACTGATATCACTAAGGTTAAGATACAGACCTCAGTCACTGATCTCACTAATAACGTTAAGATACAGAACTCAGTCACTGATATCACTAAGGTTAAGATACAGACCTCAGTCACTGATATCACTAATGTTAAGATACAGACCTCAGTCGCTCAACTCACTAATAACGTTAAGATACAGACCTCAGTCACTGATATCACTAATGTTAAGATACAGACCTCAGTCGCTCAACTCACTAATAACGTTAAGATACAGACCTCAGTCACTGATATCACTAATGTTAAGAAACAGACCTCAGTCGCTCAACTCACTAATAACGTTAAGATACAGACCTCAGTCACTGATATCACTAACTTTAAGATACAGACCTCAGTCGCTGATATCACGTTAAGATACAGACCTCAGTCACTGATATCACGTTAAGATACAGACCTCTGTCACTGATATCACGTTAAGATACAGACCTCAGTCACTGATATCACGTTAAGATACAGACCTTAGGCGCTGATATCACGTTAAGATACAGACCTCAGTCCCTGATATCACGTTAAGATACAGACCTCTGTCACTGATATCACGTTAAGATACAGACCTCAGTCACTGATATCACGTTAAGATACAGACCTTAGGCGCTGATATCACGTTAAGATACAGACTTCAGTCACTGATATCCCTAACGACGTTAAGATACAGACCTCAGTCGCTGGTCTCACTAACGTTAAGTTACAGGCCTCAGTCGCTGATCTCACTAATGTTAAGATACAGGACTCAGTCGTTGATATCACTAATAACGTTGAGATACAGACCTCTGTCCCTGGTCTCACTAACGTTAAGATACAGACCTCAGTCCCTGGTCTCACTAACGTTAAGATACAGATCTCTGATGGACTTTCTCTTCAGTGTTCTTGTTTATGAAAGAAGGTGAACAATTATGACCCCAATCTATGGATATAGTTTTCACTCTAAATAAGTTATTATAGAGGAAACTTATGAAAGTTTTGGGTCAGAGCTCGTATCCCATCGAGTTTGAATCATGTTGTAATTCACGAGGCAAAGCCACATGAATTATGTAGTGAGCATGTAGCAAACAAGATGAGATCGAGCTCTGACCCTAAACTTGAATATGCTTCTGAATCTCTCCCTTTATATTGACTAATGGGCTTTTTTCTAAATACTCAATGGGCGTTGGGTACAAGTTCCCAATGTTAAGTCTACAGGGGAAAATACCAGGGGTGAGAAAATAAAAAGAACTGAACTCTGGTGAAGGTTGCAGTTCATTTACAACACAAAATATAAAAGACTATCATCCAGTGTAATAGATAATTATCTTGCCGTTTTATTTTCAGTTTATCCGGGGAACAAAAAGAAGCTACTGAGAAGTTGAGTGCCATCGTGGATCTTATAAACCAGGTAAGTGTTGAGCGACGAGTGAGTAAAGTAACAAAAACTGTTTATTAATTTGGTCCGCTTCAGTAATAGTGCTGAACATATCCTAAGTTCTAGATAATTATCTCACCCCTGGTACAAGTCTAGCCATAGGAATAACGTTAGATAAAAATACTCAACGATCACCCCGGTAGAGTGACAATACTATGCCATGGTCGTGGAGTAGTGAATACGAGATGACGTCATAGGCGATTGACCAATCACTGAATCAGGGGCCAGGATTTAAGAGAAAAGACAAGACAAAACAAGAGATTTAAATGTCCCTAACAGTAAAAGGGGGGAGATAAATCCAGAACCACACTCGAATCGTATAAATAAACAATGCTCCACTCGTTTGAATGGGCAATAATCGTCACTCGGCTTCGCCTCAATGACGATTATGGCCCATCCAAACTCGTGGAGTATTGTGTATTTA
Organism: Alentia gelatinosa; assembly: GCA_950022655.1. Classification (NCBI taxonomy): domain Eukaryota; kingdom Metazoa; phylum Annelida; class Polychaeta; order Phyllodocida; family Polynoidae; genus Alentia; species Alentia gelatinosa. Next base: position 112,082,938 of record OX465582.1, read on the forward strand.
TACGATTCTCAATGCAGTTCTATATAAATCTATGATTTCATTGTTTTTTGATGGAGCTTATCCGATTAGATAAGACTTTCAGTAAAGGAGATCAACACTATAAATGGATAGTTATAAGTCGCTATTCCTACTGTAGACTGTCGTTGATCCCTGATTTTATCACTGGTGGAGAACCGTCTTACATGTATAAATATAGGTCATGTTTATTGCTGCAGACCGTGGGTGATGCCATCTTAGACCTGTTAGTCGTGGAGACCGTCTTACATGTATAAATATAGGTCATGTTTATTGCTGCAGACCGTGGGTGACGCCATCTTAGACCTGTTACTGGTGGAGGCCGTCTTACATGTATAAATATAGGTCATGTTTATTGCTGCAGACCGTGGGTGACGCCATCTCAGACTTGTTACTCGTGGAGACCGTCTTACAAGTATAAATATAGGTCATGTTTATTGCTGCAGACCGTGGGTGATGCCGTCTCGGACTTGTTACTCGTGGAGACCGTCTTACATGTATAAATATAGGTCACGTTTATTGCCGCAGACCGTGGGTGATGCCGTCTCGGACTTGTTACTCGTTGAGACCGTCCTACATGTATAAATATAGGTCATGTTTATTGCCGCAGACCGTTAGTGATGCCATCTCAGACTTGTTACTCGTGGAGATCGTCTTACATGTATAAATATAGGTCACGTTTATTGTCGCATACCGTGGGTGATGCCATCTCAGACTTGTTACTCGTATAGACCGTCTTACATGTATAAATATAGGTCACGTTTATCGCTGCAGACTGTGGGTGATGCCGTCTCGGACTTGTTACTGGTGGAGACCGTCCTACATGTATAAATATAGGTCACGTTTATTGCTGCAGACTGTGGGTGATGCCATCTCAGACTTGTTACTCGTATAGACCGTCTTACATGTATAAATATAGGTCACGTTTATCGCTGCAGACTGTGGGTGACGCCATCTCGGACTTGTTGCTTGTGGAGACCGTCTTACATGCCCGTGGATGGTGCACCGCTGACTGGAACAAAGCCTACACTGACCTGGCCAACAGACAGCTCAAGGTTAAGGTAAGATTTGATGATGCCCTAACATTCAATATTCAGTGTCTCAGCTTTTCATTAGGTATTTTGTGTTATTCACCAAAAATTTTCTAACATATGCTATTCATCACTTTCTAAAGCCTAGAGGCCTAGACTAGCAAGGTGTAGACCTTAAGAAGAGAGAGTAAGAACTCAAACACAGATGTACTAGGTACTACTATGAGCCAAGAACTTAACTGGTTTAATGGCAGGTCCATCTGCTTATATACAGACAGCAGGTGGCATCTTGCTACAGGGTGAGCTTGTAAACTCTGTGCTGTGATTGGCTGATGAAGCAACAGCCAATGAGGATTGACCAGTCTCATTCCGTTCTGGTGTACATGCCAGGAGGGCCACTCAGAGCACCCTGCCCCCATGTGGCCAGACCGGGAACTAGAGCGAGTGATAATGAGGGTAGATATGCCATTCACTACATGGCTGCCGTACGGTCAACATCAAGAGGAGCTGCTACACAATGGCGCCAGTCTTCATACAGTCTTCTTGGTACTAATAAATACGGACACTTTAGATGACCAGTCTCTTCACATAGGATTATGAGAAAACGTGGTTACTGAGCCCGTACGGATGGCCGTTCGAGGTCATTTGATGATGAAAATACGGCCCGACACCGCAGGTGGGAGGGGCGTATTTTTTCATCAAATGACCAAGGACGGACACCGTACAGGCTCAGTCACTACGTTTACTTATTACTATACCCCTCCCAATCATTTGAAACGCCCTATTATCAACTTTACAAAGACCACAAAGACTACTGCAATTCACTACGGCCCGCTGTCACAGCGGGCGCGAACATTATTTATACTACACCCCTTACAGCGGGCAGTATTTCATACATGTTCGGCCATAGGTGTATAGTAATATAATATAATTGGTTATGATTGGGATGTATAAACTGTAACCTTACAAATTGATAACTAGTCGATCTTTTCTTGCTAAATGTTTTGCTGTCGTGATACTTGTAGGTGAAGGACAGGACAGCCATTCAGACGACTGATGCAGAACGTAAAACCACATCACCGCCAGGATTGCAGGCTGCGCTGGACAGCCTCGTGGCCACTGTCACCAATGGACGATCCTTCGTGCGGTTAGTGTTATTATGATTATCTAGGGTAGTTGAACGGTGGTACGTTCAGTTAATGGTTATATAGGGTAAGGGTAGTCGAGCAGTGGTTTGTTCGTTTTACGCTAGGTGCCTCGAGTGCCAATCCCCGCTGTGCAGTAAGGCCGGCGGACCCGTGTATGCAAATACTACGGGGTCGCCCGCATTACGTAACTCAGTCAGTATATATATAGGCCGAGTCCGCAGCTGGTCGACAGGCTACTTGCGGAGCCTCTTTGTTGAGTGAACACTTGGAGCCTCAGAGACTGCTAGGTTTCTCCAGGAACCTTCCAGCGGTGGAGAGAACAGATCCTCTCCACTTGCGCTACTTAACACATTCCGTGGTAAGCTACTGTAGATACACAGGTTATACAAGATATATTGTACCTGAAGTGGCTGGAGTCTGGTTTTGTGTTCTAGGATAAGCTAGGTTGTAGATCCCGCATCTCCCAGCTTCACTGAGGATATTCCGAACCAACCCGTGCAGAGATTACAAGCATGGGGTACAATTACAGATTAATTATCGGTTTTTATTTATACCCAGCTGGACCGCCTTGTGGCCACTGTCCCCAACGGACGATCCTTTGTGTGGTTATTGTCCCGATGATCACTGAAATTTTGGATATTTATTTATACTGAGCTGGACTACCTCCTGGTGACCGTGCAGTTAATGTCCTCGTGATTACAGATTAGAAAAGAGTTTTTATATGTCTGGTGTTTTGGTCTTTTTTTCAGGAGAGAACAAACTAATTGAAACAAATCTTTTAAATGTTACAGTCTAAATGACGAAAGATGATGCAATGATATTAATATTGGTGTATTTATAGAATGTGATAAAACTACAGGGTATTTATAGAATGTGATAAAATTACAGTGTATTTATAGAATGTGATAAAATTACAGTGTAATTATAGAATGTGATAAAACTACAGGGTATTTGTAGAATGTGATAAAACTACAGGGTATTTGTAGAATGTGATAAAATTACAGTGTATTTATAGAATGTGATAAAACTACAGGGTATTTATAGATAAAATTACAATGTATTTATAGAATGTGATAAAATTACAGTGTATTTATAGAATGTGATAAAATTACAGTGTATTTATAGAATGTGATAAAACTACAGGGTATTTGTAGAATGTGATAAAATTACAGTGTATTTATAGAATGTGATAAAATTACAGTGTATTTATAGAATGTGATAAAATTACAGTGTATTTATAGAATGTGATAAAACTACAGGGAATTTATAGAATGTGATAAAATTACAGTGTATTTATAGAATGTGATAAAATTACAGTGTATTTATAGAATGTGATAAAATTACAGTGTATTTATAGAATGTGATAAAACTACAGGGAATTTATAGAATGTGATAAAATTACAGTGTATTTATAGAATGTGATAAAATTACAGTGTATTTATAGAATGTGATAAAATACCTGGCTCCTATAGAATGTTTAATTATCACAGTGTGTTTATGAACTATAGAATACCTAACTGATATGAAGTTGTTTGTCGTGACAGACCGTCAGGTACGGAGGACGTGGTCCGAGTCTACGCCGAGGCCGACACGCAGGTGAGCGAAACTCTCTGGACGTAAACACTCATGTGCTTTACATATGTTTTTCAAAAGCACAATTTTTTCTTGAAATCGTGATCTTTCGAAACCGCGATCCCTCGAGCGATCACTCGGACATAAAATTGAATCCATGTTTTCCATGTTATTGGTTCCACTGAGGTATCAAATTCCACATGAAAAATGTTGCCACTTCATTCATACAAAGGTATCCATAGACTGGTCCCCTGTCAAAATAAGTAATGGGACAGGTATTGCCTGATTTGCAGCGACCTTGAACTTATGCTGAGTCCCCAGTCATTGGTAGCGGAGGGGAACCATCCAAACCTGAGCTTTGTGAACCAAACCTCTCTGCCTCACGAGATTCCCCAAATAACTTATTTACGCTGGTTTAAGATGAATGACGAGACAAAATAAACGAATGGCAAGCTTTCGAGCTTTCACCCTTAACGCTACCTTATCAGGATTTTAAAATTTATTGAAATGTTTCTCTGACAGATTTCACCATCTCCCCGAATGAATGACTGGGGAACCAGTGTAAAAAAACATGTAGTATTGGTTAGGTGCCAGCTCAATGCAATCCCAGCATGCACTAGAAAGATGGCGGGTGATACCTGACCTGATATGGTAGGCCCGGCTTGTACTAAGATATTCACAGAACGTGTCTTCATGGAGTAACTCTGGTCTTTCTCTTTTCAGGCGGTGGCAGACAAATTAGCTCATGACGTCAGCGTCCTCGTTTATGACCTTGCCGGCGGAGTTGGTGAACGACCTTGACCTTCCACTGCCAACTGTCGGCCTTGACCCTTGGCCCGGTTTTATTTGGGGAGTTGTTAAAATGTTGTTATTTGTTCTGGATCATAGTTTTTTTATGATGCACAGAATTATTTGAAGAATGAATTATTTGTTCTGCTGCTGAAGGTTTACAAATAACCATGGAAACAGGATATAATATCTCAGAGCAGTTTCCTATTTCGTGACATCCCCAAGATGCTAGTAGCACTACATAATCAGGATTGTATGTAAAGAGAAATTACGATATATTGATTATTTGGGTCTGTTAATATAGCCTTGTAACTGGTCTCATAATTCCGATGCTGAATTTACAAAAATCCATGACGGCAGGATATGTCTCAGGAGTAATTTCCTATTTCATGATATCCACATGGCACCTTTATCGCTACCTAATCAGGATTTAAAAGACAATTTATTACGATATATTCATCATTTGGGTCTGGTAATATGGTCTCATAACTGGCCATGGTCTCATAATTCTGAAGGTACTTGTGTATATATATAAGGGTGGAGACAGGAATAAATGTGAACACTATTTCTAGGGAGAAACATTGTGCATTCCATGATTTCAGAAGGGTGCTAGACAAATGACTGAAGTGAACCTGGATGTGCCTCATTTTGTTATGTATATATACAGATATATTGATGGAATAAATTATTATGAATGAGACTGCTAGTTGTGTTTTTATGTGAAACTGCGTGACTAGACTTCCTCCACGACGTTCGTTCACCAACCTCCGGGCAGCGGGTTTTTATGGCAGGCCTTTTACGATCCAATGACAGCTTATGTTTTATCCTACCCCTAATATAAAATCCCATAGGCTTAACATTGAGTTTCCGTATGCCACGCTGACTGGCATATGGAGTTTTATATGCCACTAGTGGCATACAGAATTGTAATCACGTAATATTCCAAAACCGAGGAGACAGGGTAGGATAAAATCAAAACCTGATTCGTTTTAATCTTGGTCACTGCATGCCACTCCTGGAGTTTTGGCTCCTAACTTCACTCGACTTCGCCTCATGAAGTCACTGTGCCAAACTCAGTCGTGGCATATGGTGGCCAAGATTAAAACTCATCCAGTTTTACGATAGTATAAACAAGGCTAGGGTGAAGCCTACAGAACAGTGATGTTTTGAAAGTAAAAATACAGCAACTATTAAGAATAAAAGGAAAGATATGGTTTCACCATATGTAGTTATTCAAATGGTCGTCAATCGAGTTCTAGACAAATTTTCTAATCAAAACTGCAAATGTAAGAATACAGACCAAAAGAATACAGTGGTGTCCCTTAAGTCAGAGACAAAGAACCCCAGGAAAGCCCACTCTCGGCTGTTCAGTGTTGCGCCTATGAGACAAACGTGTTTTCAAGATACAGGGGAGGTGGACTTCCGGTTACCCATTCGACACATGTAAACATTGTCCGCTGAGACCCCTAGCGGATACCCCGGGTACCAGGGTCCATTATTACCAGATGTAGAAGCGTGAACCGGATTTTTTGCTCCACTGTAGGACTCAGCGCATGCGCACCACTAGTTCACAGGGCTGCACGGTGAGTGGGCTTTCCAGGGGTTCTGGTTCTTTGCTTACATACCGAGATTGGAATAATTGGAGATTGGCGAAGATAAAAGTGAAAAAGCATAGATAACGGTTTTATACTCTAAGTGTAGTGAATCAGATGACCTAATTATAATGTACACGCGAGGTGACGCATCTACGCGGGAATCAGACATACGTAACTCAAACGATCGACCTGTCTTTAAGACACATCTTACACAAGTCAACCTTCCCCAGGACTACCGGAGACTGGTTCCCCACCCCAATGAATAATGGGACAGGTAACGCACAGATCGAGTGACGAGTCAGCGACCTTGAACTTAAGCTGGTTTCCCGCTCATTTGCAGTGTCATGGAGAACCAGCACAACCTCTCTGCGTCAGGAGACTTCTCAAATAACAAATCTGCACTCGTTTGAAATGCATGGAAATAAAAGATAAAGGAATGGCAACGTTTCCAAAGATAGAAGATCATTTTTAATGAGGCTTCCCTAAAACAACAGATTTCGCTGCGCTCTCTAGTGGGAAACCAGCGTAAAATCAGTCAGGTACAAGCTGAGTGCAATCCCAGACTGCCTCAGAATAATGGCGGGCGTTAGCTGGCCTAATATATGATTGCATATTGGCCAGGCTAACGCGGGGTGGCCGCTTATGCGGGGTGGCCGCTTACGCGGGTGGCCGTTAGGCGGGGTTCTACTGTATATGGCGCCACCTTTAAACACTAGGAGGAACTAACAGGTTCCTTCACATTTTGTCTGTAGAAGTGGAACCAACATTAGGTGAAGAGGAAAGGCTGTTGAGAATAAGAGAAAACGTAGATAATTAGTCCATAGCGATTACCGTTCGAGATCTTTTGTCCCATAAAATATGGCCCAATAACGAGAAATTCGTTCTGAACTCTCCGTACCAGCTCGTTCAGAACGAATTTCTCTGAAACAACTCATAAATCTACCCCGTATTGGCACCATAACTGTGGTTTCACATAGTATAATGGTATATCCCTTAGGCAACATGTGAACTCTCCATCGTTGCACAATTTCTGAAAAACATAAGGACGAATCAGCATTTTATGTATTTAGTAAAGAATATCCATGAAAGTTTCTTGGATACACATTCATTATTGAGTGAGTGGAATCCTAAACCTGAGCGTGACCTCTGAAAGCCTAGGTTCCCATATTGCTATTCAACCTTAAGATGACCTAATCAGCCTATTGAATCAATTCTAAAACTACAGGTTCCCACATTGTTCCTAAATCATCTAAATCAATGTGCTAGAGTATAAGCAAATGTTGTCAGAAAACCTCCTTAATACAGAGTGGTCTAAGCTAAATAACTAATGTGCAGTTATTGTATGGGGCTCCGTATACCCCAAACACTCTCCTATACTCTCGTACATCTTTCTCTTTCTACCGCGTATATTACCAGAATTCTACCCTCATTCCTAGATATATGAATTAAACTGTGGCACTACCTATTAACTATGTACCTGCTGCGACCAGCTGCCTTTTATTTTGATTATGTAATGCCCATTTATGAAATATACTGAATTACGAGGGCTATTGGTATTTTGTGTAATAGATGAACACATTTATAAGGTAAATGGGTCGGGATTTGAAAAGAGAGGTAGAATTATTTAAGTATAAAAAGAAAAGTGAATTTAAGTGTTACTGGAGAACTCAACCCGTTTTGGAGAATTCGACCCGTTTTAGATACTTATGAATAAGATATTTTCATATAGAAGGAAAGGTCTGACTAGTTAAGGATAGGGATAGGGTTAGGGATAGGGTTAGGGATGGGGTTAGGGATATATGGTTAGGGATAGGTTTAGGGATAGGGTTAGGGTTAGGGTTAGGGTTAATGATAGGATTAGGGAAAGGGATAGGGATAGGGATATGGTTAGGGTTAGGGTTAGGGATAGGGTTAGGGATAGGGTTAGGGTTAAGGATAGGGTTAAGGTTAGGGATAGGGATAGGGTTAGGGTTAGGGAAAGGATTAGGGAATGGGATAGGGATAGGGAAAGGGATAGGGATAGGGAAAGGGATAGGGATAGGGAAAGGGATAGGGATAGGGATAGGGAAAGGGACCATGACACTAGAGAATAAAGTAAGATAATTGTTACTTAACTTTGAATTATTAATTGATATCAATGAAATAAGTAATAAGCATCTCTAAGATGTACCTCGTTGTTGGTAAGAAATTAATAGTTTCTGGTAGCCTGCCAACACACAGCTTAGAGTAGCCTCTACTACCCGTCTTCATTATCATAATCAATAATTAAGCTCATTAGCATGATTTATTCATATCTATTAAGTTACTATAATTCTTTACTTAATACATTAAGTAACAAGAGCGAATCTATAGAATTAGTCGACTTTCCTAAGGATATGTAATCATCTATGTAGGTTAGATTAATGAATCTGATCAATTAAGGAGATTAGGAATACGCTCTGATATTCCCCACGTCCATCTATATCATAAACCCCGCTAGGTGGCGACACTGCCGTGTTAGTTATGTTTGTTAATTATTTCTAGTCTAACCCGTGTCCGCTACGTTCCGTCGTTGGTGCTGGTTATTTCAGTAGTTCCTAAGTTAGTCTCCAGGTGACTCTGGCGTCTTGTACTGAGTCTAATAGTAAACTCCTTACTCCCCGCTAGATGTCGTAACGTATTCTGACGTGTTTCCTTTAGGAATACGTACATAGATAGCTAAATTACTGTCGTCTCCCTCTAGTCTTAATTAATTAACTTGATTACAATACCACTACCAGAACACAAAAACACGGGAGAGGAGTGTAGGCAGAGATGGCCTAGAACGACCAGCTTGTCTCGTCTCATCTGCAACTTAAAGCACTGGGCGACCGCCGCGCCAACAGCGGCGCCGCGACGAACTAACACTGCTAATAACTCGTAGATCCATAATTAACCATTTCTAATTGGAACACTCATAATGATTAAAGTAAAAACAAAATAGAGGCGGAATATTCCCGAGTGATATTTGTATTATATGTATTAAGAGTCCAACACGGCGGGTTGTGTCACTGACGGTAGTAGTCCATGTAAAAGTCCGTCTGTGTCAGGGGTGGATGGTTCTAAGTAGTGTATGAAGCGGGGATTTTAATCTGGGATAAGTTGGCGCCCTCACTACTTCCCACGGACTGTATGCCCTGAATCTTTACAATTCTCACCCGTCTTCAAGCTGAGAGAAATATGGTGACAATTATAAATCTCACCGATTTAACGGAAGGGATGAAAATTAGAGAAAATACAAAAAAAGAACTTTTTGATTAGCTCATAGGACTTGAACAGGTCAGAGTTTTTGGTTGTTACTCATAACATTTTCTGAAACCAGTGAGACGCTTTTTGATCAAGCCCGGTAAACTTTTCTTGTTCACCGTGTTACGAGCTGAGCAATCTTCTACACTGCAAACATCTGCGGCCTTGAACTCAGCTGAGATTTTATAACGTTCTAGGTTTAATACGATTAGACACTTTTAGTACCGGCCATCAAACAGTCTCACCCCTCTGTGTCCCTCAGCTAGGTATGTTTCCTGTCTCAGTTGTGTCAGGTCTCAAGTGGTTGTTGGACAGTGTGCACCATGGTATGATCCCTCATGGTAGGTAACAATCATATTGTAAAGTTCTGCTCTCAACATCACTATCGTGACCAATATATTAGTTTCTCCACGAAGACATTAGTCATCTAAATTGTCCATATTAGTTAGCACCGAAAAGACTGCATTAGGACAGTCACCATTTTGTAGCACCTCCTCCCTGTCTTGATGTTGACAGTACAGCAGCCATGTAGTGTATGGCATGTTTACCCTCATTATTGCTTGCTCTAGTTCCTGGTCTGGCCACATGGGGGCAGGGCACTCTGACATGACACCTGAGTTGTTAGTGACAAGAGCGGCCCTCCTGCCATGTGCGCCAGACCAAAACGAGATTGGTCAATCCTCATTGGTTGTTGCCACAACATCCAATCCCAGCACAGAGCCTACAAGCTCAGCCTGTAGCGAGATGCCACCTGCTGTGTGTACATAAGCTGATGAACCTGTCATTAAATCAGTTAAGTTCTTGACTCATAGTAGTACATAGTACATCTGTGTTTGAGTTCTTACTTCTGGCTACAACTAGCTAGTCGAGACCTCTAGGCTTTACAATATGGTGAATTAAAAACGATCGCAGACATATGTTAAACGTTTTTATTTCAATAATGTACAGTAATTGGTACTGCTCGACTGAAGTGCATACGGAGAGATATGCATCCATTTTGACATTAAGGAGAGGTTGACATGCAATGTAACGTGAGGTGGCCTCGGTTTTCACCCTTGAGGCGCGGCATGCAGTAGTTAGTGTGAGTGCCGGGTAGATCTCTACCCTCCAGTTACTGCGGTATCTGCTAAACAAGTAATTTCATGCCAACTGATTATCATAGTTCATAATGCCCACAGTCCTGGGCCTCTATCTACCTTCCTCTGTGCTATTTATCATAATATCATATTATTTATATCATAAATATGGTTGACATTATTCAAGAACAAGAAAGAAATATGCGACATTATTCTTGGCTGGAGATACTGAAAAGAAAATGGAATCATGATAATCAGCATTATTAACCTTTTAAACTGGTACGTAGCAGATTTCACTGATAATTATTATTATTTTTTTGTAATTAAGCAGGCCACGATATGTTGACAAACATGTTGCCTTTGTGCAAAGTATAAATTCACTTTTCCTTCATCCGTCTATTTTCTTGAATCGTATAACAAAGTCGACAGCAGATGAAGATATGGCAGATACGCGAATACTACGTCGTAAATGTCTGTAAATGCCACCAACAGAGAGAGTAAGGCCATTGTACAGGGTCGGCCCAAGCTACAGCATGCCCACAGAAAGTCGTCTAGTTAGCTGGCTAGATCCTGCTCCTCTCTAACGCTCTAGATTTAAAACTTGTTGGTTATTGTGGGACGCTCCCAGGTTCAACTAGAGTTAATACATAGTCCGTGCATATAGAGTGTCTCCCGAGGTGTAGGGAGGGGCCTGTGCCGTTTACACCAAGGTAGATCCACCTTTTACCTCACGCAGGAGTCCAGGTGTGAATTCTGGTTTTCATCTGGGTATTTTTATACCCGCCACCCGCCGAGCGGGTGGCACCTTCAGTGGTGCTGCCACCTCTCAATTGAAAAGGCCGTACATTTGAACGTTTCTGATTCCCAGAGAGTCCCTGATCTCAAGTTTCGCGTTTCCATTTTTTTCATTTTGTTTAAAATCTTTTCCGTTAATTTCACTTCCTGACCCGAGTGTCACAACTGCACAAAAGCCGTAACTCCAACAAAAGACTGTAACGTAGACAAGAACTTTCCCTTCGCTTCCTGCTTCCATCAGGTTGCCATGACAACACCGCAGGCACGCTCTGCGCATGCTCGGCCCGCGACCAATCAGCGAGCGCGTCTCATCCGTCGTCGTGGCGCTCCGTTCCGGTCGCGAGCCGCTTGGATCGGCGTTTTACGTGAAGCGGGTCGGAGGCGACCATTTTGCGCCGAGTACAAAATGAAGCTGTGTTTGGAATGTTGATGAAGAGACCCATGCAGGTTGTTGATAAAGGCGACGTGAATGACGTGACGCGTGACGTCACGCTGACGTGACGCGTGACGTGACAGCGGTGAGCCGCCCTCAGCGGTGAGAACTCGGCGCTTGAGTCACGTTGTATTTCGGCAGCATCATCCGAACAAACTCTGAAAAATAAAAAGTTTCACAAATAATTTTATGGAACTGGATGAGAATCGTATAAACACTCAATACTCTATGAGTTTGGATGCTTCACAATCATCGTAAAATAGAGAGAAAACTGCAGTTGGGAGTTGTGAATAATTATATAGAGCTGGATCGAGAATCGTATAAGAACTCAATACTGAAATACACAATACCCATGAATTTGGATGCACCGCTGTAGTGCCAAAATCGGTTACCCTGCCAAAAATGGTAATTATCGCCCACCCAATACGCGAATGCGTCTGCACACGCTCTTCCGGTCAGATTTCACGGACTATCGGACGTACTACTATTTTGATGTGATTTTAATGTAAATAAATGAAAAGAGTAGTATTTAGACATGAGAATTTCATGTCATGATATGCTTAATTTCAGCAAATTTCATGACTGCACATGTTCGCGCATGCGCAAAAGACAATAGTGAGCGATAATTACCACTTATGGCATGGTAACCAATTTTGGCACCACACCACAATCGTCATCGAAGCTAAGCCGAGTGATGATTACAGCACATCCAAACGAGTTCAGTTTTGTGTGTTTTATGATTCGAGTGCGGTTCTGGATTTATCTCACCCCTTCCAATGACATTAGATAGCATCACAATATCAGAACAATTAGAATTACCTAGCAAATCCATATGACATCATCTCATATTCACTCTGCCACGGCTGTGACGTAGTATCGTCACTTTACGGGGGTGATCATTGAGTTGTTTTTTATAATGTTATTCCTATGGCTAAACTATAGTTCTTGAAGACATTCTAAACTTGGCTCATTCGATCACCTGTTTGATTATTCCATATACACTGTACTAAAGGTATCACAATATAATGCCGCTACACACATTAGTCTCATTGGATACCCATGTTAAATGCCGCTACACACATTTATCTGATTGGATACCCGTGTTAAATGCCGTTACACACATTAGTCTGATTGGATACCCGTGTTAAATGCCGTTACACACATTAGTCTGATTGGATACCCGTGTTAAATGCCGCTACACACATTAGTCTCATTGGATACCCATGTTAAATGCCGCTACACACATTTATCTGATTGGATACCCGTGTTAAATGCCGTTACACACATTAGTCTGATTGGATACCCGTGTTAAATGCCGTTACACACATTAGTCTGATTGGATACCCGTGTTAAATGCCGCTACACACATTAGTCTCATTGGATACCCATGTTAAATGCCGCTACACACATTAGTCTGATTGGATACCCGTGTTAAATGCCGCTACACACATTTATCTGATTAGATACCCGTGTTAAATGCCGTTACACACATTAGTCTCATTGGATACTCATGTTAAATGCCGCTACACACATTTGGATACTCATGTTAAATACACGTTCGCCGACCATGTTAAATGCCGTTACACACATTAGTCTCATTGGATACTCATGTTAAATGCCGCTACACACATTTGGATACTCATGTTAAATACACGTTCGCCGACCATGTTAAATGCCGTTACACACATTAGTCTCATTGGATACTCATGTTAAATGCCGCTACACACATTTGGATACTCATGTTAAATACACGTTCGCCGACCATGTTAAATGCCGTTACACACATTAGTCTCATTGGATACTCATGTTAAATGCCGCTACACACATTTATCTGATTGGATCCTCATGTTAAATGCCGCTACACACATTTATCTGATTGGATCCTCATGTTAAATGCCGCTACACACATTTGGATACTCATGTTAAATACATGTTCGCTGGACGCTCCTCACCTTTGTAGTTGACCTGACCGTCGCCGTCCAGGTCGGCTTCGCGGATCATCTCGTCAATCTCCTCCTGGTTCAGCCGCTCGCCCAAACTGGTCATCACCTGACGACGAGCAAGGTGTAAAGAGATGAGCAATGACATCAAAGACAGATGAGTCAGTAATGACATCAAAGACAGGTGAGCCGTCAATGATATCAAAGACAGATGAGCCAGCAATGACATCAAAGATAGATGAGCCATCAATGACATCAAAGACAGATGAGCCATCAATGACATCAAAGACAGATGAGTCATCAATGATATCAAAGACAGATGAGCCAGCAATGACATCAAAGATAGATGAGCCAGCAATGACATCAAAGATAGATGAGCCATCAATGACATCAAAGACAGATGAGTCATCAATGACATCAAAGACAGATGAGCCAGCAATGACATCAAAGATAGATGAGCCGTCAATGACATCAAAGACAGATGAGCCGTCAATGATATCATGAGCAAGAATGAGCAAAAAGATGAAAAATTCATTTCACAACGTGAAACAACATTAAGAGATAAGCAATTAATAACATCAAAAACTGGATAATTCATTACATTATAATATGAGCCATCAATTACATCAAAGAATGGGCAAAAAAATTCATGACAATGTGAGATAGGCCATCAAGTTCCAGTGTCTCCATTATGAATGTCTTGTTTTCTTACATCTATAAGTTAAAAACCAGGCCGACTGCAGTTGATACAATAAGAGCTGGACAATGGTACAGTTATGATGGCTGTCTGACCGTCTTCACCTTTTTCCTTACTAACCTCTTTGAAGTTCAAGACAACCCAAACAACACAGGCACACATTTGTCAGATGTCATACAGGCTGTCAACATTAATACACAATTTACATCTGAATGTAGCCAATCAGCGGGCTCGTCTCATATACACAAAAAACGCCCAGCCAATCAACGGGCTCTTCTCATAGCAGCCAATCAGCGGGCTCGTCTCATATACACAAAAAAACGCCAAGCCAATCAGCGGGCTCGTCTCATAGACACCAAAAGACGCTCAGCCAATCAGCGTTCTCGTCTAATAGGGCGAACGACGCTCAGCCAATCAGCGTGCTCGTCTCATAGCAGCCAATCAGCCGGTGCGTCTTATAGGTGCGAACAACACCCAGCCAAACAGCGTCCTCGTCTTATAGGCGCTAAATAGGCTCAGCCAATCAACGTGCTCGTCTCATAGTCGCTAAAGACGCTCAGCCAATCAGAGCGCCGGTTCTGTGTCTCAGCCCGGCGCCGCTGGGTGGCGACACGGGCGTTGTCTTTGATGGTAAACAAGTTACCCGGATGTCCACCGGAGAGACGCGCTAATCTCCGGAGCCAATAATCGGCGGAGATGAGACGCCACAGCCGGCGGCGACATTATCTCACCACGAGATGTCGTTATTAAAACTTCCTGGGTGAGGCCAGACTTCTGAGACAATGAGTCTTGATAAAAGAAGTACATTCCTGCAGATGAAAGATGACTGGGACCTGTTTCACTAGTTTCGTGACATGTCTGTGACACCATACAGACATTGGGGTTGTCTAGTTTCGTGACAGTACAAGTAGCTGCCCTTAGGTTAAGATAGACCCCAAACATAATAATTAGACAAATCTACACGTCATAGACCTGTTTCACTAGTTTCGTGACAAAAGTATTAGACATACACGAAAAGCGGCACCAACAGTGCAAGCAAGAACGGACAAAACGAAGTCTAATGTCTAGTTTTTATGAAACTGGACACACCATCTAGACGTCATCTAGACATGTCAAGAAACTAGTGGAACAGGTCCCTGGTGTGTGGAGGTTGTGGGTGAGGAAAGAGAGCTCTGATACTGGTCATAAAGGACAAAGTTCCCCACTGATACCAGTTGTAAAATCGTGTTAGGAGAATTATGTATTTTATTTTATTACTCAGGGTAAATGTACAATAAGACGTTCTGCAGCAGCAGGCTTTGTGTGTCTTCGGAATCCACATTTAGGTAACTACCTGATACAATAACTACATATACCAGTAAAGTTACGGTGCATATATATCACATTGGCCATTCTGATGGTGGTTTTTTTCTCTGCGCCAATTCCTTTATCTAATCTGTATAAGCTACAGTTGCTGCATGATACTTTAGGAGATTGACATGTTAGAGAAACCAACAAGTTTTGGTTAAAGTTGTCGTTCTCCACGAGTTTGATACGGAGTGATATGAACTAGGCGACAGCCGAGTGAATATCACGTAGCATTCTTTATAAGCTTCCTGTATTTATCTCACCCGTATGCACACTTAAAGAATAGATGTTGCCCAGATATAGAACATGGAGAACGGACTGCAATACTGTAGGGGCATGGAGAATGGGTTATATTGGACAAAGATACCAGGGGTGAGATGATATTGGATTCTTGTACCTCAAGTCTCCACCCCCCTTGCGACTGGAGGGCTTGCGGTTCTAGGTACATAGGGTACGCCTAGTCTCAGACTGGGCATACCAAATATCAAACATGTTTGATATTTGAAAACGCTTGCGATCCGGGGTACATGTGGTACGCCCAGTCTCAGACTAGAGGGAAACTTGCTGTCTCCACTGTGCGTTTTGCCCTAGAATCTCACAGTGGAGACAGGGATTTAGGCCTGGCGTCCACCTACTACGATAGAAATTCAGACCTACCAATATGGCACCGATACAAAAAGCAAATATCTTATTGGTGTCTTATCGGAGAAATGTGGTCAACTGCCCCGATATTAGGTGACCTTCCGATGCGATTTTGATTTTTTATCGGGTGGTGCATCGTAGACAGCCATTTTGAAAAAATCTTGTAATAACTAGAAATTCGACTTTAGCGCCGTGCATTGTTTATATAAAATAGTTCCTATAATGCCCGTCGGGTGGCCGAAAAAGCCGTATTCTCCTAGGAGAATACGGCTTTCCGTATTCTACTCAGTAGCGATTTGTAGGCCCTATAGGCATAGTATGGGGACTCCTTATTAGGTGGGTGATAAAGCAAGACACTTTCCTACATTCTATGTTTGAGGATGGATATTGATTCTACTTACAATATATGTTGTATATTGTGTGTGTGTCGTAGGCTTCATGTTTAAAACATGGCATTTACGACACGTTTCTATATTCTACATTGTGAGGAGACACGGATGTGACAGCATGTGGAGAGGTTGTGACACACGGATGTGACAGCATGTGGAGAGGTTGTGACACACGGATGTGACAGCAGGAGGAGAGGTTGTGACACACGGATGTGACAGCAGGTGGAGAGGTTGTGACACACGGATGTGACAGCAGGGGGAGACGTTGTGACACCACGACGACTCAGACATGACACAGCCTGTCACCGTCCTCCGGGGATTCCTCACTGAGCGACGTGTTTGGACGACATTCACCTAAATACAACCGATTGGAAACTGAGAATAACTGAGGACACTTCTTCCCCCGAATAGTCTATTTCCAGGATCCGTCAATACAGAATCCCATCTGGAGCGGAATCAAGGGATTTATAGTAACTTCGCAATCGGGGAAATGACGGAGATTGGAAAGTGACAGGGAGCAAGTCGCGGTGATCCGTTTACTGTCACGAGGAATCATATTGTCATGGGAACCGAAGTGAAGGGGAAAACAGGATGGAAATGTCAACACGAAGATTGGTTTCCATCGGTTTGACGCGGGATACGATGTCATGTATCTCTGTGATATCACACGTCTTGTATTTGACGCGGGATACAATGTCATGTATCTATGTGATATCACACGTCGTGTATTTGACGCGGGATACGATGTCATGTATCTATGTGACATCACACGTCTTGTATTGTGGACAGAATGAGGGCACAGTGTGCAGTATGTGTCAGGAAGAGAACCGAGGGAGAGTGACTATCAAGAAATGTCAAGAAATTTCGTATAATTGTTTATTTAGCAGAATGATATCACAAAGCAGAACTGAGTGATATCTGTCGCACAAGACAACGAACGCCATGTAAACAATTATATGAAATTGAGTGACGTTTAGATTTATCCTACCCTGTCACATGTTTTTAATTGCATACGTCAACCGTGACATATGAATCTTTTATGGCGTAACCATGGCATACATTCACACCATGTTAAGCCTATGGAGATTCATATGAGGGGTAGGATAATAACCGTGGCATACAGTCACACCATGTTAAGTCTATGGAGATTCATATGAGGGGTAGGATAATACCCGTGGCATACAGTCACACCATGTTAAGTCTATGGAGATTCATATGAGGGGTAGGATAATAACTGTGCCATACAGTCACACCATGTTGAGTCTATGGGGATTTATATGAGGGGTAGGATAATAACTGTGGTATACAGTCACACAATGTTAAGTCTATGGAGATTTATATGAGGGGTAGGGTAATAACCGTAGCATACAGTCACACCATGTTAAGTCTATGGATATTTATATGAGGGGTAGGATAATAACCGTAGCATACAATCACACCATGTTAAGTCTATGGAGATTTATATGAGGGGTAGGATGATAACCGTAGCATACAGTCACACCATATTAAGTGTATGGAGATTTATATGAGGGGTAGGATAACGATTTCTGTGCTTCCCTAAAAGCCCGTTTCCATTGGCCGACTATTCAGCACCGATCTACAGTCAGGCACCAACGACAGAGTTTTGTTTGTATGCGGACGCCAGATCGGCGAATGGGAACGGGACTTGAAGAGAATACTCAGCGATTAATTTGTATAGCTGATACAAGAGGGCCATCATTAGGTTATAAAGTGGAAAATCAAAACCTGGAAAATACAGTAGAAACAGTGCACACAATGCACCCTGACTGATCATTTGACAGTCGCCATTCTCGTCGGACAATGGAAACGAGGTTTAAAGCGGGATTCACAAGAAGAGACTGATGTACATGAGACGGGTGTGCGACCTGGGAATATTGCCAGGGGTCCGGCAGCAAGCTGGGGGTAGGGGGCGGGGGGGGGGGGGGGGGGTGAGGGCCCCAGAAGCACCTGGCTTTTATGACATGTCTGTAGGGCTGGGTGGTAGTGTTAGTACATACCACCAGGGGATGGGTCTTTTCGGGATCCATACCTCCATAGAAATAAAAACTGTTACTTGTTCCCCCATAGAGATAATTAAAAACTGTTACCTGTTTGAGCTCCTCTATAGAGATAATTAAAACTGTTACCTGTTTGAGCTCCTCCGGGGAGATAGTTAAAGACCTACCTGTTTGAGCTCCTCCGGAGAGATAATTAAAACTGTTACCTGTTTGAGCTCCTCCGGGGAGATAATAAAAACTGTTACCTGTTTGAGCTCCTCCGGAGAGATAATTAAAACTGTTACCTGTTTGAGCTCCTCCGGGTAGATAATTAAAACTGTTACCTGTTTGAGCTCCTCCGGGGAGATAATTAAAACTGTTACCTGTTTGAGCTCCTCCGGAGAGATAATTAAAACTGTTACCTGTTTGAGCTCCTCCGGAGAGATGATTAAAACCCACCTGTTTGAGCTCCTCCGGGGAGATAATTAAAGACCTACCTGTTTGAGCTCCTCCGGAGAGATAATTAAAACTGTTACCTATTTGAGCTCCTCCGGAGTGATAATTAAAACTCACCTGTTTGAGCTCCTCCGGAGTGATAATTAAAACCCACCTGTTTGAGCTCCTCCGGAGAGATGAATCCGTTGCCGTCCTTGTCGAACACCCGGAACGCCTGCCGGATCTCCTCATCGTGGTGCTGGTTGATTTTCCGCATCAGCATTTGCAGGAACTCCTCGAAGTCGATTTGCCCATTACCTGATGAAGACAAAGTGATGGAGAGCTTTGTGAATAACGTATCAACATGATATATGACACCACAAGATATTCCCCGTGTAACAAAGCATTTTGAATAACACATTGTTATGATATAGAATATCAGGCAGGTCAATTGGCTCATTATTTGGTAGATACGGATATAGAATATCAGGCAGGGTCAATTTGCCCGTTAACTGGTAATTACAAAACATAACATATCGGCCTGACACAGAATAGACCCGCTAGTGCTCATTGTGGATCCCGTTCTGTGGCTAACACAGCATGGACTGCTCATCGTGCTGTGCCGTCATCACTGTGTTTGATATTCATTATAAATAAATGTCAATTTGCCCGTTACCTGGTACATACAAACAGAATAGACCCCGCTATTTCTCACTGATTCTGACTTGATGTAGACTGCTCACTGTGCTATTCAGTCTAACACAAGGTCAGATTGCCCGTTACCTGGTACATACAAACAGAATAGACCCGGCTATTTCTCACTGATTCTGACTTGACGTAGACTGCTCACCGTGCTATTCACTCTAACACAAGGTCAGATTGCCCGTTACCTGGTACATACAAACAGAATAGACCCGGCTATTTCTCACTGATTCTGACATGACGTAGACCGCTTACCGTGCTATTCAGTCTAACACAAGGTCAGATTGCCCGTTACCCGGTACATACAAACAGAATAGACCCAGCTATTTCTCACTGATTCTGACTTGACGTAGACTGCTCACCGTGCTATTCAGTCTAACACAAGGTCAGATTGCCCGTTACCCGGTACATACAAACAGAATAGACCCGGCTATTTCTCACTGATTCTGACTTGACGTAGACTGCTCACCGTGCTATTCAGTCTAACACAAGGTCAGATTGCCCGTTACCTGGTACATACAAACAGAATAGACCCGGCTATTTCTCACTGATTCTGACTTGACATAGACTGCTCACCGTGCTATTCAGTCTAACACAAGGTCAGATTGCCCGTTACCCGGTACATACAAACAGAATAGACCCGGCTATTTCTCACTGATTCTGACTTGACGTAGACTGCTCACCGTGCTATTCAGTCTAACACAAGGTCAGATTGCCCGTTACCTGGTACATACAAACAGAATAGACCCGGCTATTTCTCACTGATTCTGACTTGACATAGACTGCTCACCGTGCTATTCACTCTAACACAAGGTCAGATTGCCCATTACCTGGTACATACAAACAGAATAGACCCGGCTACTGCTCGCTGATTCTCACACGAGTCACACCGCTCACCATCCTGCCCCGTCATGGCGTCCCCCCGGAGGTAAACTAACGCCGCTCTCTGCCACCAGGCGGCGCCAGGCCTCCCTTCCTCATCCGGGCATTTGTCGGGGACGCCGCCCGAACGCCGCCTCGCCGGGTATTGATCAGAGACCTCTGGCGGCGTCTAGCTGACACTACGCGGCGGCGCGCGGCCTATTGCTCTGACGTCACACTCGACCCCGCGTCTCTAACATACACGCGAGATCCCGTCAGTTCTCGCGGCGTCTCGCGAGAAGACGAGCGGCGCTAAGTCGCTCTCAATCAAGTCTCGTTCCTTTATCGCGAGAGTTGGCTTAGATTCTCGCCGCGCGGGTCGCTTTACAGAAACACGTCGTCATGACGACCAGCCCGTGACGTCATATCCGTGAAGAAGCACAGGACCGCAGATTAAATCTCGGCCTCCGCTGATTGGTCAATTATTGGGCTCCAGGACAAGTTTTCTTTTGTGAGATTTGCCTTTTTATCGCCGCCTCTAATGGAAGGAAAGCGTAAAAGTAGAAGATCGATACAGAATCTGTTTAAGGGCGGTGTCTGTTCTGTAATAGAGGGATATTGGGTCTGTTCTGTAGTAGAGAGATATTGGGGGAACTATGCAGGGCGGCGGGGTGTGGAATTAGGCAGTAGCGTCTGTTCTGTAATAGCGGGAAACGGGGGAACTATGCAGGGTGACGGTGTGTGGGATCAGGCTGTAGCGTCTGTTCTGTAATAACGGGAAACGGGGGAACTATGCAGGGCGTGGTGTGGGATCAGGCTGTAGCGTCTGTTCTGTAATAACGGGAAACGGGGGAACTATGCAGGGTGACGGTGTGTGGGATCAGGATGTAGCGTCTGTTCTGTAATAACGGGAAACGGGGGAACTATGCAGGGTGACGGTGTGTGGGATCAGGCTGTAGCGTCTGTTCTGTAATAACGGGAAACGGGGGAACTATGCAGGGCGTGGTGTGGGATCAGGCTGTAGCGTCTGTTCTGTAATAACGGGAAACGGGGGAACTATGCAGGGTGACGGTGTGTGGGATCAGGATGTAGCGTCTGTTCTGTAATAACGGGAAACGGGGGAACTATGCAGGGCGTGGTGTGGGATCAGGCTGTAGCGTCTGTTCTGTAATAACGGGAAACGGGGGAACTATGCAGGGTGACGGTGTGTGGGATCAGGATGTAGCGTCTGTTCTGTAATAACGGGAAACGGGGGAACTATGCAGGGCGTGGTGTGGGATCAGGCTGTAGCGTCTGTTCTGTAATAACGGGAAACGGGGGAACTATGCAGGGTGACGGTGTGTGGGATCAGGATGTAGCATCTGTGATAGCGGGAAACGGGGAAACTATGCAGGCTGTAGCGTCTGTTCTGTAGTAGTGGGAAACGGGGGAACTATGCAGGGCGTGGTGTGCGGGATCAGGTTGTAGCGTCTGTTCTGTAATAGCGGAAACGGGGGAACTATGCAGGGCGTGGTGTGTGGGATCAGGATGTAGTGTCTGTGATAGGGGGAAACGGGGGAACTATGCAGGGCGTGGTGTGTGGGATCAGGCTGTGGCGTCTGTTCTGTAGTAGCGGAAAACGGGGGAACTATGCAGGGTGACGGTGTGTGGGATCAGGCTGTGGCGTCTGTTCTGTAGTAGCGGAAAACGGGGGAACTATGCAGGGTGCGGTGTGTTGAATCACGCTACATATCATGGGAGTGTGGTATGAATTCTGACAACATCGAGCTCGTTGTGCCTCAAGCTGTGGTGTTATTCAACACTTATGGATGAATAATACTGTCTTAACGAACAGATGTAAATATTATTAAACAATAACCCTTGTGTGAGGTACAGACGAGGGTCTTCGTGTACGATCCTAGATTTGTAAATGGGCCCATGTGAAAGCTATTGAGAGGACCGCCCCCCCCCCCCCCCACCCTCCCGAACTCGGACCAATTTGCGCAGAACAGAGTCCTCTCTATCTGGTTTTATTGGTCCCCGGAGTACAGTGCACCTCATAACTCTCACTGTGTCAGAGTCCTACATAACGAGGTGTTACTGTATAAATGACAGCATTCACACAAACAATGCCTTATATGTAGACAGTGCGTACAGTCCTCCTCACAACTCTCACTGTGTCAGAGTCCTACATAACGAGGTGTTACTGTATATATGACAGCATTCACACAAACAATGCCTTATATGTAGACAGTGCGTACAGTCCTCCTCACAACTCTCACTGTGTCAGAGTCCTACATAACGAGGTGTTACTGTATATATGACAGCATTCACACAAACAATGCCTTATATGTAGACAGTGCGTACAGTCCTCCTCACAACTCTCACTGTGTCAGAGTCCTACATAACGAGGTGTTACTGTATATATGACAGCATTCACACAAACAATGCCTTATATGTAGACAGTGCGTACAGTCCTCCTCACAACTCTCACTGTGTCAGAGTCCTTCATAACGAGGTACTACTGTATATATGACAGCATTCACACAAACAATGCCTGATATGTAGACAGTGCGTACAGTCCACCTCATAACTCTCACTGTGTCAGAGTCCTTCATAACGAGGTGTTACTGTATATATGACAGCATTCACACAAACAATGCCTTATATGTAGACAGTGCGTACAGTCCACCTCATAACTCTCACTGTGTCAGAGTCCTTCATAACGAGGTGTTACTGTATATATGACAGCATTCACACAAACAATGCCTTATATGTAGACAGTGCGTACAGTCCTCCTCACAACTCTCACTGTTGTATTTCAGAGTCCTTCATAACGCGGTGTTACTGTATATATGACAGCATTCACACAAACAATGCCATATATGCAGACAGTGTGTACAGTCCACCTCACAACTCTCACTGCTGTATTTCAGAGTCCTACATAACGAGGCGTTACTGTATACATGACAGCATTCACACAAACAATGCCTTATATGCAGACAGTGCGTACAGTCCACCTCACAACTCTCCTACATAACGAGGTGTTACTGTATATATGACAGCATTCACACAAACAATGCCATATATGCAGACAGTGTGTACAGTCCACCTCACAACTCTCACTGCTGTATTTCAGAGTCCTACATAACGAGGCGTTACTGTATACATGACAGCATTCACACAAACAATGCCTTATATGCAGACAGTGCGTACAGTCCACCTCACAACTCTCCTACATAACGAGGTGTTACTGTATATATGACAGCATTCACACAAACAATGCCTTATATGCAGACAGTGCGTACAGTCCACCTCACAACTCTCCTACATAACGAGGTGTTACTGTATATATGACAGCATTCACACAAACAATGCCTTATATGTAGACAGTGCGTACAGTCCTCCTCACAACTCTCACTGTGTCAGAGTCCTTCATAACGAGGTGTTACTGTATATATGACAGCATTCACACAAACAATGCCTTATATGTAGACAGTGCGTACAGTCCACCTCATAACTCTCACTGTGTCAGAGTCCTTCATAACGAGGTGTTACTGTATATATGACAGCATTCACACAAACAATGCCTTATATGTAGACAGTGCGTACAGTCCTCCTCACAACTCTCACTGTTGTATTTCAGAGTCCTTCATAACGCGGTGTTACTGTATATATGACAGCATTCACACAAACAATGCCATATATGCAGACAGTGTGTACAGTCCACCTCACAACTCTCACTGTTGTATTTCAGAGTCCTTCATAACGAGGTGTTACTGTATAAATGACAGCATTTACACAAACAATGCCTTATATGCAGATATGTCAGCCTCCGGGCAGATATCTGTGAGAGATTTCCTGAGCCGCCTCTTCACTGCGGGGGAGGGAGGCTCAAGTCTCGCCCACGCGGAACGATTAAAGTAAGTCCTTTTTAGCGGCACACTTGGCGTTGTGCAGCGTCCTACAGTCTTCTGTGAGAGCCGGAGCTCCTTTTACTCTGACTTTGATTCTCTCTTCCTGCACACACGCACAAAGAGAGCAGGGAAAGCTTCATCAGAACAGGAATAGGTCTGTTAGGATTAAAGCGTTCATTTTCTTGATTTTCCTCACACTGCCATATCACACCCTCCGTTTGTACACCTGGAGATCAGCATACAAAACAGCCTCCTGACAGGGGGGAGTCTGAAATGAGCTCACTGACAGGGGGGGGGGGGGTCTGGAGTGAACTCACTGACAGGGGGGAGTCTGGAGTGAACTCACTGACAGGGGGGGTCTGTAGTGAGCTCACTGACAGGGGGAGTCTGGAGTGAGCTCACTGACAGGGGGAGTCTGGAGTGAACTCACTGACAGGGGGGGGGGGGGTCTGGAGTGAACTCACTGACAGGGGGGAGTCTGGAGTGAGCTCACTGACAGGGGAAGTCTGGAGAGAGCTCACTGACAGGGGCAGTCTGGAGTGAGCTCACTGACAGGGGGAGTCTGGAGTGAGCTCACTGACAGGGGGGAGTCTGGAGTGAGCTCACTGACAGGGGCAGTCTGGAGTGAGCTCACTGACAGGGGCAGTCTGGAGTGAGCTCACTGACAGGGGGGAGTCTGGAGTGAGCTCACTGACAGGGGCAGTCTGGAGTGAGCTCACTGACAGGGGGAGTCTGGAGTGAGCTCACTGACAGGGGGGGGGGGGAGTCTGGAGTGAGCTCACTGACAGGGGGGGGGGGAGTCTGGAGTGACCTCACTGACAGGGGGGGGGGTCTGGAGAGAGCTCACTGACAGGGGGGGGGGTCTGGAGTGAACTCACTGACAGAGGGGAGCCAAGAGTGAACTCAGTGACATAAGGCTGACATTACGAGGCTACAAACCTCCCCACATAGGGGGCGCTGTCATTTATTGCCCCTAACAGGCCCGGGAGGCGCGCTGAAGGCCCCAGCAGCCTGAATACAGATTTTCTGTAAGAATGAGGAGTGGCGCGGCTGGTGAAGTAAATCTGCCCGTAGTACGTGCCCTCAGCGCTAGTGGCGGCTCACAGGATGTGCAGCTCAGCTGGTGAAATATCTGTCCGTTGTAAGGTGTCCTTAGTGTAGCTCTATTGGCGGCTCAGAGAATGTTCCTATGCGAAACCTGGCTGGTGAAATATCTGCCTGTAGTGTGTGTCCTTAGTGTAGCTCTATTGGCGGCTCAGAGAATGTTCCTATGCGAAACCTGGCTGGTGAAATATCTGCCTGTAGTGTGTGTCCTTAGTGTAGCTCTATTGGCGGCTCAGAGAATGTTCCTACGAGAAACTCAGCTTTTGGAAAATCTTCTCATAGTACGGTGTGGCTCTATTTTCAGCTCACAGAATGTTCTTATTAGAAACTCGGCTTGTGTATTATCTAACCCCGGTATTAATGTCCATAGGCTTAACATTGGGAAGTCGAACTCCACAGCTACGCTAATTACACGGTAAATACTTAACGTTATGACGTCAGACTCGTTAACCAATCAGCGAGCAGGACCTCCGGGGTGAAATAGTTCCGTCACACTTGCGAGTTTGTCAACGGATTAACCGAGTTTTCTCAAATTATGAAGCAAGAAGGTAGGAAATGTTTTTTTATAATATACAGCGTGTTCTAGATCACATGTCCGGGATTAGATCAAATCTGAAACCCACTCGATGAAAATATCTTGGTCCGCACTTCACCTCGTTTGATCGCGCCGTAACACACTCAGCTGCGCTTTGTGTGTTATGGTGCGATCAAACTCGGTGAAGTACGGACCAAGATATTTTCATCGAGTGGGTCTCCTTCTAAATATCTGCCTTTTGTACGTGTCCTTAGCTGCTTGGAGTTGTCCCATTACACGCACTGCCATATAAGGAATAGAGTAGTCCCAGTAGCCAATGACTGCATTCGCAGCAAACCCCGACCTTCACCCTGACCTCCTTACATGATATTTATAGCGCCTTGGGACGTTTCTACAGTCGAGAGTTGACCTACAATCTAATGGGCCACAACCACCCTCTTAGTGTACAGCTATTGGTGGGTCAGAGAATGTTCCTACGAGAAACCTGGCTGGTGAAATATTTACCCATAGTACGGTGTCCTTAGTTTGGTACTATTTGTAGTTCACATGAGAAGTGACAAAAAATTGTTGAAATATTGTTTTACCTAGTTGGCTACACTTGTAGATCCATATCGCTCCCAAGTATTTCTAGTAAGTAGATATAGTAATATTTTAACAAAATATCTGTTCGTGACAAGGTGAGCACAGTGCAATAGAAAAAAATGAAATAAATACTATCAAAGAACGGGGCAGTTGGCAGAGAAGGCGTATGACAATGAAGTGAGGGTAGTTCTGCTCGACCTCCGAGTGCTGCGTTTCTGAGGACACTGATCTCAATCTGAACCCATGTTTCTAAAACTGTTCCCTGGAATTCAACGAAGAATTTAAATTGATTCCAGGCCGTCTCAAAGTGAGATTGTTTTAGGGCTGAGAAATGACTTGCTTCTCGTCATAACTCTCATTGTTTACATCACTGGGATTTATATCCCCCTCGTAATTCAGCCGATTACCGCTAGGAGGGGGTGATATTTAACAATGGCCATAAATGGATCCCAGAGAGCTTCTTGGTTGGTTTATTGGAGGGGATCTATTTCATCGCAGATTACTCGGAAGGTATAATCGATTTTACGAGCAGCGACCTCTATGATCGCTTGGTTGATGGTGGAGCATTACAATAAACAATGGGAACAAATTGTGGCGTTTGCTGAAGTGGGAATCACACGGTGGGATTCATGTGCTTTACAGGGTGTGTGTCTGAGACAAATCCTGCTGAAGTTCTCTTCTCGATCGTAATTTCTTCGTCTAAATTGTAGGGTTCCATTTCCCTGAGACATATTTTTCCCCTGCTACATTTTCCCCTAAAAAGGAACAGAATCTCATGAGATTTATAGCCCGGTGAGGCACATGAATCCCACCACGCAAATTCCACTTTAAGAATGGAATTAACACAGTGAGATTCATGCACCTCACAGGGTGTGTGTCTAAGACAAATCCTGCTGAGATTCATGTACCTCACAGGTTGTGTGTCTGAGACAAATCCTGTTCAGATTCATGTACCTCACAGGGTGTTTGTCTGAATTCACATTAGTCCCTTCGTGTGAATCCCTCTTTAGACTAGTATCTTGTAATTGCCAGTGATGATTACCCTAATGAGATTTTGATTTTAAACATGTTTAAAATCTGTAGGTGAAAAGAATTCACTACCTTAGCCTAGTTACATCAGATCAGCCGAAGCTCCAACCAAGACTTGGGATGTACCCGTAAAAAAGGAAAAATACAAATATGAAAACTTCTAAAGATGATTTGGATTTCTGTCTGCCACGTTTAGAATATGGACTGACATGAATATTCTAGTTGGTATCGTTGTGGTAAGTCCTAATCGTAGTCGTACTGTTTTTATCATTCTCTGTTTTAAAAGCACCATCCCGGTTCCCTGGTGTCTACCATCAACAATTTGATTATTAAACGGGCCCCTGGTTCCCTGGTGTCAAAGATCTGCTAACGACATTTTGTTGATGTTCACGCGGGGCTCGGCGCGTTGTCGTCGAATATCTCCATCTCAGGACGAGTTTCTTTAAAATGACCGTTAAATCCTTCTCCTGAGAACACCAGCTTCACGACGTGATACTCTCAGGCCGGTCCACTGCTAAATCAATCGATACTTAATCGATGATTCAGCTTCAAATGGCGTGTCACCCCCCATGAAACAAGGCTGTGGGCTGACAAGACAAATTGGCATCTGAAACTAGATCTTTAGACTTCCCTTCATCTTAAACGGTAAAGGAGACACACTACAACGATATAATTCAGGTTCAAGTTGTTGACCAATACGGAAGACTCTTAATCCTAATAGTTTATAGGTTTTCGTCACGTCATATCGGCGCACACATTATTCCGTCTGATAGTCATGGTATTTTATGTGGTTTCGACATGAAATGTGAGCATGCATGAATCAATTTGCCAGAGGAAATCGCTTCAAGGATATCGATTTTAAAGGCAATGGTTCATCAAAACCATTACAAGCAAAAGGAGCACTTCTGTTCCCAAAGTCTAGTTCAGACTCGTAATCAGCTCAAGAGTCACTGACACACAAACGAAATGGGGCCGCATCATGCAATGTCAAGGGAAAGATGACAAGATGTTACTATCAGAAAATGATTTATTGATAAGATATACGAAGGAAACGATAGGAAAACGAATGACAAACTAAAAGCTGCTTAATCTGCTTACAGTTCACATGAAACATAAAACAGCAGTTTCCACTCTACAATGTTCACTTTGTGGCACAGTCCCTTGGATATTTTATTCAGACGAAGGAGATTTACAAGCATCTTAAGTATAGGACATTCTTCCTTGTAAATAAGCATGAGCAT
The DNA here is from genome assembly GCA_950022655.1 of Alentia gelatinosa. Taxonomy (NCBI): domain Eukaryota; kingdom Metazoa; phylum Annelida; class Polychaeta; order Phyllodocida; family Polynoidae; genus Alentia; species Alentia gelatinosa. The sequence goes on from OX465582.1 coordinate 112,112,053, forward strand.
TTGAAAAAAAAGAAGATATCTTTTTAGCCAATCATTCAAACCTCAGTGGTGCCTCGACCCTTTCCTCATCAGAGATGATCCTTTGAATCTTTTTAAATTCAGATAATTTAAAAGAAATTCAGATAAAGGCAATTTACAATCATCTAAAGTATAGGATGTTCTCACTCGTAAATAAAACAAAAGACAAAGGTGTTTTCAATAGATTACTGATATGCAAATTTGATCATGGGCCAAGTGTGTTTACAAAAGTGTTTTGGAGAAACAATGTCTTAAATAAAAAAATTATTATTTCAAAATAATGAGAATGGACATTTTTTGTCAGTATTCTGGAATTTTACATGTTCCCCTGACTACATTGTCTGGATTTATAAATATGATGTCACTTTCGCTACTTATAATCTGAAAGATGCCTCATAGAACTAGGAGAAAATAGTATTTCCATTTATAATGGAAGAGCGCGGTATACCTAAATCATTTCATTAAATAAAAGTAAGAATGTTTCAATAAACTCAGAGAATGGATTTGATAGTTGTTCTCAAGTATCACCAACATGAATATCTATCATGTTATAGAAATCTACATGTGCCAACATATGGCAACTGATTATTTAATCAAAATAGGTGTATCTTAATACATTAAAAATGTTTCTTAACCCTTCAACTACGCTATGATGCCTGGAGGCATTCCCGGGTGTAGTACGCTATGAAGCCTTGAGGCATCATTTCCGAAATTTAAGTAATTGTTTTTTTTTATATGAAATAATGCGAATATTCTGATAATATTTCCCATACCTATGTAAAACCATATCATAGTTAATATCATTACTGTTCAATAACATCTTAATAATTTTGGATTTCCATATAAGTGTGATATGATGACGACACTGTTGATATTGTGAAAAGTGCCAGCGTACTACAGGGATGAAAATGGTACAGCAGTGGCGTATTTCAGGGTGTGTATTTTGTACTATACAGCGTAGTGAAAGGGTTAATCAAGTCATATATGGATCTAAGTATCCTATTCAACTCATCACCCTGACTCGTCACAGTTGTGACTGAATTTCCACTGAGGGTCTTGGTCAAATGCCCTATTTCTCTGGCTAATAGGTCAGCTATGCCACTCAGTTCGCTCTCTGATAGCCCCTTAGCGCTTGATACACTAATGTTTGTTTGGGGTGAGGGTACTTCATTTGGAGTACAACTAGTGGTCTTGGAAGTTCTCTAACTAACATGTTTGTTTTCCCTCTCCTTCTATGAATTCTTTTGACATCTTCTGGAACATCCATATATTAGGGACTATTATTATGGTCCATTGAGATAATTTCTCCAGGTTGACTATCAACTATACAGTCAATCAAATTAATATTCACTATTGGTACTCACACTTGATCGTTCACAGTTCAGTGTGTCAGCATTTTGAGGGGTTTTGCACTGAAGTACTGATCGTTTTTTGTACACTTATCACACTCAAAATACCATAATTGTCCTTTCTCTGTGATTTTGAACCATTTATAGAATCCTGGTTTTCATCTTGGGTATTTTATACATTGGAAATATGTGATTTCTGTTGATTAGCTACAAGCCAGCGCACACACCATCAGAAGGTCACTCAGCCATGAAAGTTCTATTAAAAGGAACCAAGTCAGTAGTGGGGCAGGGGTTATGGTAAGACTTGATACTGGACCCCTGCTCATTTACCCAGGCCTTTATAGTTGAGACATGGATAGCGAAGTGTTAGATTCTCTGCAGTAAGCTGAAAGCCTATGTGAGCATTCTAACCTATCTAGATGACGTATATGAGCTCGATTTCCCGCGCTCAATAAAGTTGATGCCTAATCAAATTTAGCCTAATCAAAGATTAACATTTAGACATGGTAGGTTTGAAGTCTTTGGCGCCATGGTGTAGTGGTGAGCACATTGGACTTTGAATCCAGGAGCCCGAGTTCGAACCTCGGTGGTGCCTCGACCCTTTTCTCATTAGACATGGCTTTCAAATCTTATGTCTTCTGGTTTGATCATTGCACAAGTCTAAATGGTATACACTATAATAGAAACATTAACTTCAAACTAAAACGATTTTATAATGATTGATAATCAATCCGATGATCCATGGCCATTCCAACGACACCTGTACTTAAGTATGTCTGGATTAATTAATTCTTACACAAAAACCCTCAACATATTTTGAGGGGCTTGCGCTAACTTAGTTTCCTTATCATATTCCCAATGCCAGTAGTTCATGCCAGGCGCCATGGTGTAGTGGTGAGCACATTGGACTTTGAATCCAGGAGCCCGAGTTCGAACCTCGGTGGTGCCTCGACCCTTTTCTCATCTGTGGTGGATTTCAAATTTTCCCTATAATAATGATATTATTCTCAATGCCAGAAGTACATGCTTTGGTTCAAATGAACTGAGATCTCTTTAATGATAGTAATACACGAACGCCAGCGAGTATATTACGATGTCAACCTCGAGTGGTTTACAGAGCTGCCTGGCCATATTACCATCGTTTGTTGCATTTATTATCAATCTCTTCGAATGAATAGAACCCACTAATTGCCATGTTTGGTCTGTATCCCCGTTCCCCATCAAGTTTGAAGCATGCAGTAATATGAACGAGGCGATAGCTGAGTGCACTCCAAATGAGATGGGGAACGGGGGCTCAGACCAAACACGAAACAGTTTCTGATTTTATCTTGGCCTGGAAATTCATCTGTTTATCGCCCCATTGAGTATGGGTTACCATACTCGCAAAGCCTGTTGAGTACGAGTTCCCAATGTTAAGCCCGTGGAGGTTTCCACCAGGCCAAGATAAGCTGCTGTTCTGTGGTGTCCTCTGTGTCTCCTGTGAGGTGAATATTGCATCCCCCCCCTCCTCCCTCCTCGTGTTGCTAACTCCCGCCGGCCCGCAGACAGATATGCATATGAGGCTCGACGGACGCCCAGACACACAGCCGATGTGACGTCTGGGTCTCGGGCCGGAGAGTGAGACGATCTGATTGTCAAAACGAGGCTCGCGGGACGCCGCAGCGCCGCGCGCGGGACGCTGGGGAACCCAGGAGACGCAGCAGACAGCGTTCTCAACACTAATTGATTCACTAATTGATTCACTAATTGATTCACTAATTGAGGTAGTTTGCTGAATATGCAGTAAGGAGCTGCGGCTTTCTGTGGGAGGTCTCAGGGTAATCAAGGCTAAGAGGAAAATCGGCAATAATTGGGTACCTCTAAAGAAATATACCATTATCTAAGTCAGTCTTCTGTTCTTCTATGTAATAAATATTCGGTGTATATATATATATATATATATATATATATATATATATATATATATATGTATATGTATATATATGTAGTGGCTGAGTGTCGGGTACAGCCGAAGCTCATCCCGAGCACCACCACAGTTTTTGTCCAGAATGCCATCCCGGTGCTGGTCCCGCCCGCGAACCTGCGCCTGTGTTTTACCACAGCCACCCAGCACCGCCATGCTCCACCCGGGATCATACAGGGAAGACCCGAAGGTCTCACATCCTGCTCACATCCCAGGATCCCAGACTCCATCCGAAGAGGGGACCCAAAGGTTGACCCTCTCCTTCCAGAGAACCGGGACACTCTGACCCCGCCACAGGAGGACCCGAAGGTCTTGCTACCCCTGGCAGGGAGCAGAGACAGAGCCCTGTAGAGGGACTGCACATGGTCCCTTTGGCCCCAGTGTGTCCAGCTGAACTTCAGCAGGCTTCTTATATACACATGCTGGGCCTCACTGGGCATGTGCAGAACCCTGCTGGGTCCCCACTGGTTTGTCTGTGTGAGTCTGGTACCCAGCTGACAAGTCAGCTTTGCTGGGACCTTTCCCACTACCACAGAACCAGCCTATACTCTAGGTACCTGCCAGATGGCTCTTATCCCATGTTAACTGTAACTCACTAATAACTGTACCTGACGACATTTGTCTGTAGTGGCGGGAATATCGCGTGTTAAAGACAAATGCAGGTATTTATCGCAGCACTTTCTGTGTCTACTAAATTTAACACTGGTGCTGCCATCTGGTTTCATGAAAATATACCAGTTTCCCATAGACACCAATAGTTAAGCACTTCTTCAGATGGCCTTCCCATAGAAATTAGCATGGTGACATAGTGTTTTTTCAGCATTTCTCATTTGTACATGTTCCCAACTATCATAATCCAGAATCATTTGAAGATAGCAATAGAACATTAGTGTCATTTAGCAACAAAGTCATAATATTGCAGTGTCTCATAGACAACAATAGTTAAGCAGTTACAATTTCAGATGGCCTTTCCATAGAAGTTAGCATGGTAACATGCCAGTTATTTTGCATTTTCTATTTGCTGATATATGGAACCTATATTATCCAGAGTTATTTGAAAAAAATGAATAGAATCTAGAAATGTGACTGTGGCAGACGACATTGGTAACTTTGTGGCGGGTTGTTGACTCAGCGGCGCCGCGAGTTAAAAAGGCGGGAAACACGCCGTCTCCGGGGTTATTACCGTGTATCTGTACCGAGCACCGGGCTCCAGGCCCGGGGTGCGCTCTGTCGTGCTTTAGGACTCTCCATAAATATCTCCTTTGAAGCATTTTGTGCGGAGGAGAAATATATCCACGCCCACACACACCCGGAGCCCACCACAGAGACACAGCGACACAACGTAGACACACAGACTTACAGAATCCCACACAGCCCCTTATGTGGAGAGAAAGAGAAAGAGAGTGAGAATGAGAAAATAAAGAATGAGAGGGAGACAGAGGAAGGAGGGAGGAGGCACGGCCACAGAGAGAAAGAAAGGGGAAGGAGGAGAGAGACAGAACGGAAGAGAGCAATCAGGGAAGGAATGGAAGGAAGGGACACAGAAAGAAAGAATCATTCTCCAAGCACATGTGGCAGAATCACTATCAACCCTTTGGTATTAAAGGTATGTAGGTTACGAGCCCTAACTTGTGACCAAACAAACACATTATGCAGCTATAGGATGAAATGCTACATGAAGGGTCTATACACATATATGTAAGCAAGGCTAGAGTTGTGACAGTTCCCTATTATCACCCACTTACTTGTTCACTTTCAGGAGTGAAGAACACCTACTTTTGCGGCAAACTGCCACCCCCAGGGAAATTTCCTATCTGCACTATATGCAAATGTTGTGTTCTGTACTCTATTTACACCAGTCGCACAACAAGGGGACTATAATCACGTGCAGAAAACGGCACTAAAACTGAGCCTAATTCGCACTTAACGACAAAAAGGTGTCAGTCTGTCGGCCCCTCTCTAGCACCACGCTCGTCCTGGCAGAAGGCAGTCAGTGGCGGACATTTGTCGTCTGGTTGTAAATTGACGTTTTTGTCGCCAGCCCGCTGCTAGTGGCTCCGTCTGGTGACTGGCGAGGGTACTAGGGTGACGCCAAATTTGGGCAGCCGCCAAATGATGGCGCTTCCTGCCGGAAGTGAGCGAATGCGCATGTGCAAGTGTACGCAAGCGCACTGAGCTGTGCTTAGCTAAGAGTCTGTTTGGAGAGTGAACAGACAGGGTGGCGAGGCAGCAGGCAGTGGGCGAGGGTTTCACGATGAGTACAAGATCGTCCACTTTAGGTTATTGGATAAATGTAACGAGGTAATATTACGGTCGGTTAACTACAAAGAAGTAAAGACTGTCTATGGAGTTTCTAAAGCGACTGACGCCAAGCGCCATAATATGGCAGGCGCCCAGCTGTCTCTCTCACTAATGGACAAAAGAGTGATCTGCCAGGTTTGTATTGCCAAGATTTTTACTACAATACGACAAGAGAGAGTTGGCAGTGCGTTGTACCACACCCTGCCGCGAAAATACCAAATGACAGCTCCCTCTATGTTTAACGGTGTGCCCTCCCTCTCCACACCAAATGACAGCTCCCTCTATGTTAACAGTGTGCCCTCCCTCTCCCTACCAAATGACAGCTCCCTCTATGTTTAACGGTGTGCCCTCCCTCTACACACCAAATGACAGCTCCCTATATGTTAACAGTGTGCCCTCCCTCTCGCCACCAAATGACTGCTCCCTCTGTGTTTAACAGTGTGCCCTCCCTCTCCACACCAAATGAGAGCTTCCTCCATGTAAACAGTGTGCCCTCCCTCTCCCTACCAAATGACAGCTCCCTCTATATTTAACGGTGTGCCCTCCCTCTCCACACCAAATGACAGCTCCCTCTGTGTTGAAAGTGTGCCCTCCCTCTCCCTACCAAATGACAGCTCCCTCTGTGTTTAACAGTGTGCCCTCCCTCTCCACACCAAATGACAGCTCCCTCTGTGTCTGTGTTTAACACAGGGAAGCCGTACTCACCATTCATATCTTACATAGTGAAGCCATACTCACCATTCTCATCCTATACAGGAAAGCCGTACTCACGAGTCTTGTTATATAAAGGGAAGCTCTACTGACCGTCCGTGTCCCATACAGGGAAGCGGTACTCACGATTCTTGTCCTACACAAGGAAGCCATGCTTACTGTCCATGTCTAACACAGGGAAGCCATACTCATGATTTTCGTCCTATATAAAGAAGCTGTACTCATGATTCTCATCCTATATAAGAAACCCGTACTCACGATTCTCATCCTATATAAGAAACCCGTACTCACGATTCTCATCCTATATAAGAAACCCGTACTCATAATTCTCGTCCTATATAAGGAAGTCATACTCACCATTCATTTCTTATACAGGGAAGCCATACTCACAATTCCCATCCTGTATAAGGAAGTTGTACTCACGATTCTTGTCCTATATAAGGAAGCAGGACTCACGATTCTTGTCCTATACAAGGAAGCCATACTTACTGTTCATGTCCTGTAAAAGGAAGCTGTACTCACGATTCTCGCCCTATATAAGGACGCTGTACTCACCATCCATGTCGATCTCCTGGATCATGTCCTGTAGCTCGTCCTGAGACGGGTTCTGACCGAGGGACCTCATGACGGTGCCCAGCTCCTTAGAAGTGATGGAGCCGTCGCCGTCTTTGTCAAACAGTGAGAAAGCCTCTCGGTACTCTGTAACAGAACATACAGCAGCCATTAGTCATCATGGCCGGAGTGGGACATGCTGCCATCTGTTATGTATCATCTACGGAGACCAGAGGAACATACAGCAGCCATTAGTCATCATGGCCGGAGTGAGACATGCTACCATCTGTTATGTATCATCTACGGAGACCAGAGGAACATACAGCAGCCATTAGTCATCATGGCCGGAGTGAGACATGCTACCATCTGTTATGTATCATCTACGGAGACCAGAGGAACATACAGCAGCCATTAGTCATCATGGCCGGAGTGAGACATGCTACCATCTGTTATGTATCATCTACGGAAACCAGAGGAACATACAGCAGCCATTAGTCATCATGGCCGGAGTGGGACATGCTACCATCTGTTATGTATCATCTACGGAGAACACCAGAGGAACATACAGCAGCCATTAGTCATCATGGCCGGAGTGAGACATGCTACCATCTGTTATGTATCATCTACGGAGAACACCAGAGGAACATACAGCAGCCATTAGTCATCATGGCCGGAGTGAGACATGCTACCATCTGTTATCTATCATCTACGGAGAACACCAGAGGAACATACAGCAGCCATTAGTCATCATGGCCGGAGTGGGACATGCTACCATCTGTTATCTATCATCTACGGAGAACACCAGAGGAACATACAGCAGCCATTAGTCATCATGGCCGGAGTGAGACATGCTACCATCTGTTATCTATCATCTACGGAGAACACCAGAGGAACATACAGCAGCCATTAGTCATCATGGCCGGAGTGGGACATGCTACCATCTGTTATCTATCATCTACGGAGAACACCAGAGGAACATACAGCAGCCATTAGTCATCATGGCCGGAGTGAGACATGCTACCATCTGTTATGTATCATCTACGGAGAACACCAGGGGAACATACAGCAGCCATTAGTCATCATGGCCGGAGTGAGACATGCTACCATCTGTTATGTATCATCTACGGAGAACACCAGGGGAACATACAGCAGCCATTAGTCATCATGGCCGGAGTGAGACATGCTACCATCTGTTATCTATCATCTACGGAGAACACCAGAGGAACATACAGCAGCCATTAGTCATCATGGCCGGAGTGGGACATGCTACCATCTGTTATGTATCATCTACGGAGACCAGAGGAACATACAGCAGCCATTAGTCATCATGGCCGGAGTGAGACATGCTACCATCTGTTATCTATCATCTACGGAGAACACCAGAGGAACATACAGCAGCCATTAGTCATCATGGCCGGAGTGGGACATGCTACCATCTGTTATGTATCATCTACGGAGACCAGAGGAACATACAGCAGCCATTAGTCATCATGGCCGGAGTGAGACATGCTACCATCTGTTATGTATCATCTACGGAGAACACCAGGGGAACATACAGCAGCCATTAGTCATCATGGCCGGAGTGAGACATGCTACCATCTGTTATGTATCATCTACGGAGAACACCAGGGGAACATACATCAGTTATTATTAATATTGCCCGGGTGAGACATGCTGCCATCTGTTATCTATCATCTCAAAGAACACCAGGGGCACAGGTACATTGGAAGAGGGCAATGACCACAAACTTTAGCTATACAAGGAGCCGATGTTATTTCCATCTCAAAAGGAAGAGCGCGGTACTCAAAATGCCCTGTCATAAAGTGTTGCACTTTCCTATGTACCTATGGCCGAACACCCTATGGTTACACCACGCTACGGGGGGTGGAATAACTTACGTTTACTACCCAAGACTGACGTTCACTACCCAAGGTTAATATTTAGACCAATCCGATCGTCTCTTACAAAATTCATATGAAAGGCACAGTGGAGAGAAAACATAGAGTGTCAAGTTACTCAATAAGGTTGGATCTGGCTTCTGGGTAAGCAAATAACACTATTTATCGTTATTAAACCACATCTGAAGGTATATAGTTTTAAGGAAACCAAGTTTCCAGAGAGAGAGATTCAAAGTTACTCGGTAAGGTTTTGAAAAATTACTGCCTGCGGCCAAGGCCTTGGACAGTAATTTTTTCAAGCCTTGCCTTGTAAGTTTGAATATCTCTCACTGGAACATAGTTTCCCTCTATTCCGTGACCATTGCGCCTCAGCAGTGCTAAAGGTCGTCGTCGGTTCCTGACTGTAGATCGTTGACGGCCAATGGAAACGGGCTTTTAGGAGAACTAGAAATAATCTACACCGTTTTCGTTGGCCAATGGAAACGTGCCTATGTCCTCAGTAGAGACCTAGAAATGGTCATAATGCCGAGTTGTTTTGTTACCACGATGCTGATTGGTTGGTGTTGTATTCTTGTTACCCCGGTGCTAATTGGTCGATGTTCTGGGTATCATGTATCTGATATAGATCACAGCTTCTGTCAGCTTTATGTCACGGATGAGTTCCTTCTCCAGCTTACCTGACATGTAGTCTGACCAGAAACAGCCGAGTCAGCAGAAACAGCGGCAGCCTGGTAAACGTGTATATTTAGTATTATATATCTCAAACAGAGGCAGCCTGGTAAATGTATAAATTTAGTGTTATATATCTCAAACAGAGGCAGTCTGGTAAATGTGTATATTTAGTGTTATATACCTCAAACAGAGGCAGCCTGGTAAATATGTATATTTAGTGTTATATATCTCAAACAGAGGCAGTCTGGTAAATGTGTATATTTAGTGTTAAATATCTCAAACAGAGGCAGCCTGGTAAATGTGTATATTTAGTATTATATATCTCAAACAGAGGCAGCCTGATAAATGTGTATATTTAGTATTATATATCTCAAACAGAGGCAGCCTGGTAAATGTGTATATTTAGTATTATATATCTCAAACAGAGGCAGCCTGATAAATGTGTATATTTAGTGTCATATATCTCAAACAGAGGCAGCCTGGTAAATGTGTATATTTAGTATTATATATCTCAAACAGAGGCAATCTTGTAAATGTGTATATTTTGTGTTATATATCTCAAACAGCGGCAGCCTGATAAATGTGTATATTTAGTATTACATATCTCAAACAGAGGCAGCCTGGTAAATGTGTATATTTAGTATTATATACCTCAAACAGAGGCAGCCTGGTAAATGTGTATATTTAGTATTATATATCTCAAACAGAGGCAGCCTGGTAAATGTGTATATTTAGTATTACATATCTCAAACAGAGGCAGCCTGGTAAATGTGTATATTTAGTATTATATATCTCAAACAGAGGCAATCTTGTAAATGTGTATATTTTGTGTTATATATCTCAAACAGCGGCAGCCTGATAAATGTGTATATTTAGTATTACATATCTCAAACAGAGGCAACCTGATAAATGTGAATATTTAGTATTATATATCTCAAACAGCGGCAGTCTGATAAATGTGTATATTTAGTATTACATATCTCAAACAGAGGCAACCTGATAAATGTGAATATTTAGTATTATATATCTCAAACAGCGGCAGTCTGATAAATGTGTATATTTAGTATTACATATCTCAAACAGAGGCAACCTGATAAATGTAAATATTTAGTATTATATATCTCAAACAGCGGCAGTCTGATAAATGTGTATATTTAGTGTTATATATCTCAAACAGAGGCAGCCTGATAAATGTGTATATTTAGTATTATATATCTCAAACAGCGGCAGCCTGGTAAACGCGTATATATTTACTATCATATAGCAATAGCTTGAGACTCCGTAGAGAGACAGCTTCATAACTCAGTTTGTATTCAGAAGTTCATATTTTGTCACAAAAACATGACTTCATGATTTTGCTGAGATGTTCCTTTTTGATACGTATTATTTATCTTACCCCAGGTATTTTTGTCCCGTAGGTTTAACATTGGGAACATGTTCTCTATACTCCTAATAGTATTGCAGTCTGTTCTCCATGGTCCATATCCTGTGTGTCGTCCATCCTTTTTGTGTGTACAGGGGTGAGATTAATACAGAAAGCAACTCTTTTTGGTCAAAGAGGTCATTCTCTAACTCGTTTGATTGGTCCGTAATATTTACTCAGATGTCGCCTCGTTCATATCACTGTGCATCAAACTCATGGAAAACAATGACTTTGACCAAAACTTGTTGGTTTCTTCTTTAATTCCACACTTCAATAGCCTTGACTGATACGATTATTTAAGTTTGCTTCCTTTCAAAGTGTGGCCGATGTCGATCATCAAATCACTCCTTCTCATTTTCTACTGAAATATGGACAAAATTTCCAGATATCTCTAAAATTAAGATACTATATTTTGAGAAGACCGTCGTATGTCTTCCTTAGATAGTGAAATGTTCTGATTCTTGTACTTCTGAATTCAGGCTGTGACACACTCTCCTCCCAGATCTTTCACGGCACTAGCGCTTACTAATCTCTGCCTCAACCCAACGCTGGTTCCCCGGGTATCCACTGAGAACAGGGGGAACCAGCCGCCATTTCAGATTCAAAACTGTCAAAAGTTATGAAACTCAAACATCTCATGTATTATGAGTTTGTTAAAAATAGGAATTGGTAAAAGAGCTTCACAGATAATCCAGCTGTTCCATTCTCAGCTTTAAGCCACTTTATAATGTGAATCCACAATTGATAGGACCCTTCGAAGGAGCACATGGGTCTTGTTGACAAAACCAAACCTAATAATACATGAGGTACCTTCCACTGAAGGAAGTAATCCCACAGACTGTGCCTGGTTTGACATAGCAAATAACAGAAATGAGTATATATTATTTACCATATAAATATGTGCTTCTCTGTTTTCAAGTAGAACACAAAATACTCCCCAAGGCGCTAAGAATTTAGGATATTTGAAAAAAACTGGCGGATGGGACAGATTTTGTCCCTAACAGGCAGGTCGGTGCAGAGATAAGGCCCGCAGGAAGTAGAGCGGAGGGTCTCTGCTAGGAGAGTGTCTGAGACAGAGACAATGTATGATTCACTGAGACCCTGCGGCCGTCTCGGGCGTCTAGTGGAGCAGCCTCTCTCGGAGAGTTGCCTTTTCATTGCCTGCTCGTCCGTTGTTAAGGTCTCACATGCATATTTTGTGACTGCTGCTAACCCCCTTCATGGACAATGAAGAGGTATTAAATATTACAGAGAAGACTTCTCCTCTGACAAAGACTGCCCTTGTTGTCGTCAAATAATCATGTTGGCAGGCGCCGAAGAGACGGAATAGTTCTCTTCTCTCAGAATGCATTTAGTCCGGCTTTAGGCGTAGTTGTAAATGATATTGAATTCCTCCCCGCCCCTAACCCGCCCCTCTCCACCCTCCCCACCCCAACCCCCGCCCCTCTCCACCCTCCTATTGCATACCTGCATCAACGTTTTCATGTTTTAACAAGTTTCCTATGACAATAAACGACTTTCTATCGCCGTGTTAATGTCTACTGCCAAGAGGGGAATTCTAATGACTTTGAGCATCATAAATTTATCAGAAACCACTGAAAAACCTCGTTTCCCTCGGCCGACGAAAACTGTGGAGATATCTTATTCTGTCGGTGGTGCCACCGACTGTACGTAGGTATCAGATAATCAGTGGGGATGCAGCGTATAGGTTCGTTTCCATTGACCCATTCCCCGTCACCGATCTACAGTCAGGAACCACCAACGGACTTTTGGCACTGCTGACCCAAAATCAGTCAATGGTAACTACCCAGCTTATGAAATGACCCACGACTTTTTCTGCTTAGATTATGCAATGTGTCACCACCCACCACTGAGTGAAAGCTTGGTCACTGTGTGAAATCTACTACCCTCACCGATTTTTCGATTAAGACGTACAGTCAGTGGCACCACCAACAAACTTTCTGGGTAACTCAAAAAATCTACACCCTCTTCGTCGGCCAATGGAAGCATCCATATAAGCCATTTTTCACTGGCCGACTACTCACCACCGATCTGCAGTCGGGAACCACCGATGCCAGATCGGTGAGTGGAAACAGAAGAAGAAGAAGTGCTCAATGATTAATTGTGCATAGATTATACAATGAGGCCACCACCGAATGACTTCAGTCGGTATGGAGCTGGCAAATGTAGCAGAATTAGTAGGAAACCCACGAGATGAGAATAACTTGGTCTGCACTCCACCGAGTTTGACTGCAGAGTAATTCTCGAAGCGAAGCTGAGAGAATTACTCTGTGGTCAAACAAGGTGGAGTGCAGACCAAGTTATTCTCATCTCGTGGGTTTCTGATTTTATCTCACCCCGTATAACATTAATTATTGATGAAGTGAATCATCCAATTAGCCATTGAGTATTGGGTACACGAACCTCACGGCCGTGGAGTACGAGTTTCTAATGTTAAGCCTATGGAGAGAAATACCGGGGTGAGATAAACAAGGCATACACTGCACCCTCACCGACTTTTAGATACCGACGTGCAGTCGACCAACACCGGCCGACTTTTAGGAGAACTCAATGAAACTGTGCTGTCTTCGGCAGCCAGTGGAAAATGGCTTTGTGCACTGTTTCCATTGTACTTTCCTTGATACATAATCTACACCAAATCAATCCAGAAGCATTCTCTGCAGGTCCCGTTCCCATTCGCCGATCTGACGCCAATCAACCCACACATGGGTGGCTCCCGACTGCAGATCGGTGCTGAATAATCGGCCAGTGGAATCGGGCTTAAAGGATGACCGATAGGATTTCTGAAAAAGAAATCCACAAAAGAGATGGAATGAACCTTCCACCCCCCACAGGCAGAGATACTCTAAGAGTAAATGAAGCTGGACGGAGGAAAATACAACCCAGATTAGTTCTGAAAAACACAAAAAGCGGATTTTTGACAGACAGCCAATCCTTGGACGCCGTAGCCAGTGAACCCAGCCCTGTCCCAAACAGGGCTGGGTTCCTCTGCTATAGAGCCCTCCACCGGGTCGTCATTTCATACTGGCCGCCATCCGATATGTATGAAAAAAAATTGAATCAAAAAATGTATACCCATTTGTCTTCACAAGCCTTCATCTCTTACTTTATAACTGTGTATTTAGAGGTAGTTTTCTGGATCTTGGCTGGTTCTCAAATCCAGCCATTATGTTCAGTCTTCCTCGCTGGTTCCCTAACTGCAAAGTGCCTCGCCTATTTACATAAGATGGCTGTTCACCCCTGAATGGAGATCAGGGGTGAATACTTTACCTAGGGACGCCGTATCCATGATCGGCTGTCGAGTGCGCCACCTACAGCGCTACGCCCCCCACCCCCTGCACGTCAAATAAACGTGGATCTGATTTCATACGACACAGAAATTACCATGTTTCACAATCTCAAAGACAGAAAAGTAGAAATCCTCAGTGGAAATGAAAGAATCCTCAATTACCATAAACGACGAGTCGTGAATACGACTTGTAGCGAGAAAAAAGACAATCCCTGAAAGTAATTTGTGTGGAGTTGGAAATGGAGAACTGAAACTGTGCCACGTTAAAAGGCAATTAAACGGCCGAGTTTTCAGAAATATTCCGCCTAAAAAACCCGGAATCTTCATCAGGCGAGGCGCCGGTAAAATACGGTGTGACTGCTGATTTTTCTCCACCCAATCAACTTTGTAATTTAATAAGGGCGAGGAGATCGTTACCGTGATTACAGAAATTGGCGTTTTGGCTAATCGGAATTTGACAAGGTCGTAAATAAGAGGAACCTCCGGCGAGTTTTAATGAAGGGTGTGCATTGTGCTGAATCAGCGTGTCTTCACAACCCGCACACCTCACCCATATGTACACTCTCCTACAGAGACAAGTCACTCTCCACCAGAGACATGTCACTCTCCTACAGAGACAAGTCACTCTCCACCACAGACATCTCACTCTCCTACAGAGACATCTCACTCTCCTACAGAGACATGTCACTCTCCTACAGAGACAAGTCACTCTCCACCAGAGACATGTCACTCTCCTACAGAGACAAGTCACTCTCCACCAGAGACACGTCACTCTCCTACAGAGACACGTCACTCTCCTACTGAGACATGTCACTCTCCTACACAGACACGTCACTCTCCTACAGAGACACGTCACTCTCCACCACAGACACGTCACTCTCCTACAGAGACATGTCACTCTCCTACAGAGACACGTCACTCTCCTACAGAGACACGTCACTCTCCTACAGAGACACGTCACTCTCCACCATGAAGGGTGTGCATTGTGCTGAATCAGCGTATTCTCTGTACACCACAACCCGCACACCTCACCCATATGTACACTCTCCTACTGAGACATGTCACTCTCCTACACAGACACGCTACTCTCCTACAGAGACATGTCACTCTCCTACACAGACACGTCACTCTCCTACAGAGACATGTCACTCTCCTACACAGACACGTCACTCTCCACCACAGATACGTCACTCTCCTACTGAGACATGTCACTCTCCTACACAGACACGTCACTCTCCTACAGAGACATGTCACTCTCCTACAGAGAGACGTCACTCTCCACCACAGACACGTCACTCTCCTACAGAGACATGTCACTCTCCTACAGAGACACGTCACTCTCCTACAGAGACACGTCACTCTCCTACAGAGACATGTCACTCTCCTACAGAGACACGTCACTCTCCTACAGAGACACGTCACTCTCCTACAGAGAGACGTCACTCTTCACCACAGACACGTCACTCGCCTACAAAGACACGTCACTCTCCTACAGAGACACGTCACTCTCCTACAGAGACACGTCACTCTCCTACAGAGACACGTCACTCTCCTACAGAGACATGTCACTCTCCTACAGAGACACGTCACTCTCCTACAAAGACACGTCACTCTACCACAGAGATACGTCACTCTCCTACAAAGACATGTCACTCTCCTACAGAGACACGTCACTCTCCTCGGGGAAACGTCACTCTCCACCAGAGACACGTCACTCTCCACCAGAGACATGGTGTCGGTCCTGTTTTCTATTACAATGGCGTGTTCAAATGAATGATCTGATCTTTGTATTCATGTAAAGTCCATGGAGCTGTTTCAAAACGTGGGTTAAGTCTATGGTTTTGAAACAGCTCCCTGATCCACTAAAAACTGACTCTTTAGTCTTCTGTGTGTGTTTGGGTTCCCGCGGGAAATGAATGAATCCCCGACCAGAGAACGTCTCATGATAGATTAACAGTGAATCAGCCTGATGCGGTCAGTTTGTTCTGATACCTTGTTTTTGTGGTGATTTATGTGACCTTGGGATCACAAGGCCAGAGCGTAGTCTGTGCATGATAAATGAATAAGAGAAATTCAGGGTTTAAAGAAGAATCAACAAGTCTTGGTCAAAGTCGTCATTCTCCACGAGTTTGATGCGGAGTGATATGAACGAGGCGACAGCCAAGTGAATATGACGTAGTGTTCAAACGAGTTGGAGAATGACTTCTTTGACCAAAACGAGTTGCTTTCTGTATATATCTCACCCCTGTACACACATGGACAAGGATAAAGGATAGGAAAGGGCACAGGATATGGACCATGGAGAATGGACTGCAATACTCGTAGGGGCATGGAGAATAAGGTCTTAATGTTAAGCCTATATAGGACACAAACACCAGGGGTGAGATAATTGAATGCACCTGCGTACTAATTATAAATAGAAGTTATACCAGCAAAACTATCCTGAAAGTACAAGATAAGAGACAAAATAAACATTGTTTTTAACAAAGTAATTTTCTTAAAAACTATCCTGAAAATATATATCATGAAATAAGTGTTTTCCAGGAGAAATATTTTGTGAAATCCTTTTAGAAAACATAGATACTACATTATGTCCTGCAAAATGTAGTTTATGAAGTTCACTTCTATGTGTAGTTTTTATGTATTTAGGTAACACCCCCTGTTTGATCATTCATACACGCGCCTCAGTTTGGATTGGACCTAGACTGTAGTACAGCCCGTTGTCGCCAGGGCCAAGGCGCACAGGCTCTCATACTGGGACTGTTTTGCGCTGCCATTTTAAGGTGGAAATTCCTGCCTCCGCTGGTATTAATCTGTCCTGATTGATTTGCCAGTAACCAGTGTGTTACTCTTCAAGCAGAGGTCCTAGAGTAGCTTTCAATGGGCATGTACCAAATAAATCAGCTTGGAGAGTTATAATGGTTCCTAGAATAGTTGCAGAATTGTGACCAAAACAGAACTGAATGTTGTGTTATGTTCACTCCCAAAACGGTCCCCCAGAAGCTTGGGGAAGATAATCTAAACACCCCAGTGAAGGCAAAGGTGCATGGGGGAAAGTATTGTGTGTGAGACTTCATCTGTCAGTTTGACAACTGTAGAAATCTCATTCACGTGTAGTGGGGTATTCTCAGGCTTCAATTGGCACTATAATTAGAACAGCCAGTCACAATATTCCTTCCTCTACCAGGCATATACAGGGACTGGCCAATCTGGGCCATTCTCTGTTAGACCTTCACGTACCGTAACCTGAAGGTGGTGCGGTGCGTGAACGGACTAGATTGGACCTGTCGACACCAGCTGTGAGTCCACAACCACTCCGTCAGTGTCCTAATTCTGTAGATGAAACACACAAGAAAGCGAAAAAGATAAAACAAAATATATCAACTAAGTCTTTCGTAATAGCACGCAGTGTTGTTTTCCTGGACATGAGAGACTTGAGAGTTTCCATTTTTCACTAATCACGAGTCACTTCCGGTGCTTGGCTGCGCCTGCGCAGACGTCCCTTAGTGGGCGATAATACCAGTAACGAGCGCGGAGAAGGCGGATTTAAATCGACACTAAACTCAATATTTCCACCACACTGACCAGAAAACTCCTGACGACTTGTTATTACAAATTATTGTATAATTTAATCACGGAAAGATTCGCTTCATCAGCGTCCCACCGGCGTCTCCCGCGCGTCTCACTAGGTGGCGCTGCGGACGCTGCGTCCTCCAGAAGAACGCGGCCACGATTTTGACAGATTAATTATAAACGTAAAAAATGATTGCCGTGATCATGGAATCCCTTATGAATGATGCGCATGCTCAGAAGGTCCCTCTGCTACCACGCTAATCAATCATAATTAATTCACCATTTCTCCTCTGATTCAGCCTGCTAGTACCCTGGTCCCCAACCTACACACGACAGGCTTGGGCAACCAGCGAGCCCGTTGCCATGGTGATGATTGAGATGGGACGAGAGCCGGAAATTGAAATCTCGCAAGACTGTGCTTGTTCCGGGCGCCTGAACTCAAGTATCGTGATGCTCGATCGGGGCCCTTCCTGTGTTGGCGTCAGATTGGACGGGCGCGGGCTGGGGACGGGGAACGTGGATAAAGAAGTTGGCGCGGGGCTGGCGGCGGCTGGACACTGAGAAGCCGCTACAGAAGTCAGAGAAGCGTCAATATTTCATAAACCGATCATCCTCGTCCCCGGAGCCCCGACCCCATCACCAGACGAATGCGCGGCGTTAGAGGCGTGTCCTGCACTACACAGTGGCGCCACCTGTATTACAGGCGTGTCCCACACCACACAGTGGCGCCACCTACATTAAAGACATATCCCACCTGTATTACAGGCGTATCTCACTCTACACAGTGACGCCACCTACATTAAAGACATATCTCACACTACACAGTGGCGCCACCTACATTACAGGCATGTCCCACACTACACAGTGGCGCCACCTGTATTACAGGCGTGTCCCACCTACATTAAAGACATATCCCACCTGTATTAAAAGCATATCTCACACTACACAGTGGCGCCACCTACATAAAAGGAATATCCCACAGTACACAGTGGCGCCACCTACATTAAAGGCGTGTCCTACACTACACAGTGGCGCCACCTACATAAAAGGAATATCCCACAGTACACAGTGGCGCCACCTACATTAAAGGCGTGTCCTACACTACACAGTGGCGCCACCTGGTGATCTTTAAATACTGTCAGTTAGATATAAGTCACAGGCAGACCCTTTGACTTATTCTAATACCGATTGAGTGAAGAATGTAGCGGTCTCCCGGGTTAGTAACCCCCACCTAGGGGAGAGATTGTATATCTAATCAGGCGATAGAAATGCGATGGAACAATAGCATAAGTCGGTTCGTTTGGTTTTCGGTATGTATGTCAGTTGGATGACTAGAGCCTAATTACACACAACCAGAACCCTTCAATTCAAACCAGTATAAAAATGGAGGCCTTACCCATAATGCACCAAAACATGGCGGGCGTTACCTGGCCTATAATGTGAGTGAGCATGAAGGCCAGGCTTCCAGGCTTGTGTATGAGAGGCTGTATGTGTGGGGGAGGGGTATGTTGGGGGTTAGGGGGTGGGGAGGGGTATGAAAGGGGCTCGCTGGGTCCTGAGATGTGTGTGTGGGAGTGGGAGGGGTGGGTGGGGGTGGGGGTGGGAGTTTTGTGTGTGGGAGTTGGAGGGGTGGGTGGGGGTGGGGGTGGGAGTTTTGTGTGTGGGAGTTGGAGGGGTGGGTGGGAGTGGGGGTGGGAGTTTTGTGTGTGGGGGTGGGAGTTTTGTGTGTGGGAGTTGGAGGGGTGGGAGTTTTGTGTGTGGGAGTTGGAGGGGTGTGTGGGAGTGGGTGTGGGAGGTTTGTGTGTGGGAGTGGGAGGGGTGTGTGAGAGTGGGAGGGGTGTTTGGGGGTGGGGGTGGGAGTTTTGTGTGTGGCAGTGGGAGGGGTGGGTGGGAGTGGGAGGGGTGTGTGGGAGTGGGGGTGGGAGGTTTGTGTGTGGCAGTGGGAGGGGTGGGTGGGAGTGGGAGGGTGTGTGGCAGTGGGGGTGGGAGGTTTGTGTGTGGGAGTGGGAGGGGTGTGTGAGAGTGGGAGGGGTGTTTGGGGGTGGGGGTGGGAGGTTTGTGTGTGGCAGTGGGAGGGGTGGGTGTGGAGTGGAGGTGGGAGTTTTGTGTGTGGCAGTGGGAGGGGTCCCTCCAGTGCGTAGTTCTCAGTGCTCCCCTGACAATTGTAGACGTCGCTCTCTGGGTACTGGGGTATGAGTGGGTGTGTGGTGTGTGTGGGTGTGAGGGGTGTGTGGGGTGTGTGGGTGTGAGGGGTGTGTGGGAGTTAAAGGGCTCGCTCTAGTGAGTATTTTTCTCTCCTGACACTTGTATACACCGTCTTAATGAGGGTAGTTCTCTGGGTCCTGGCAGGGGTGTATGGGTGGGGTGTGTGAGGTGTGTGTGTGGTGTGTGTGTGGTGTGTGTATGTGTGTGTGGGGTGTGTGGGGTGTGTGGGGGTGGGAGGGCTCGCTCCTGTGAGTATTCCCCCCCCCTGACATATCTCTTGATGATCGCCGCTCTCTGGGTCCGGGGGGGGGGGGGTATGAGAGTGGTGTGTGGGGTATGAGGGGTGTGTGGTGTGGGGTGTGTGGGGGTGGGAGGGCTCGCTCCTGTGAGTATTTCTCTCCCCTGACATATCTCTTGATGATTGCCGCTCGCTTGTAACACGCCTTTGTTGACCTGAGTCTGGTTAATATTCGTCTCACACGCACGTCTCAACAGTAAACAACCTGTTTACTCACAACACCGACTAAAAGTCTGCTACTTATAGAAACTTGTAGGAAACTCCACTGAACCTCCTCTCAAAAGTAGATGTATAAATGTAATATATTATATCATATATATATAATAGAAGGCCAGCAACCATCATCATGCATGTCTATACCGATTTAAATTTCCCCCTAAAACCTTGAGCCTCAACGATGCAGTCAAATCATTTTGATTCTGTCGGTTGTTGACTATGTCGGTCAGTGGTGGCCTCATTTCCATTCACTGATATTACGTCTGATATTACGCAAAAAAATCTATCGCAGATCGGTGGCGAATAAACGGCCAGTGGAAAATGGCTTTAAAACCTCGTTTCCATTGGTGAGAGACGGGAGGCGTATAGAGGCCGGTGAGATATAGAGGCCGGTGAGAGACGGGAGGCATATAGAGGCCGGTGAGAGACGGGAGGCGTATAGAGGGCGGTGAGAGACGGGAGGCATATAGAGGCCAGTGAGAGACGGGAGGCGTACAGAGACGGGAGGCGTATAGAGGCCGGCGAGAGACGGGAGGTGTATAGAGGCCGGTGAGAGACGGGAGGTGTATAGAGGCCGGTGAGAGACAGGAGGCGTATAGAGGCCGGTGAGAGACGGGAGGCGTATAGAGGCCGGTGAGAGACGGGAGGCGTATAGAGGCCGGTGAGAGACGGGAGGTGTATAGAGGCCGGTGAGAGACAGGAGGCGTATAGAGGCCGGTGAGAGACGGGAGGCGTATAGAGGCCGGTGAGAGACGGGAGGCGTATAGAGGCCGGTGAAAGACGGGAGGCATATAGAGGCCGACGAGAGACGGGAGGCATATAGAGGCCGACGAGAGACGGGAGGGAGGTGTATAGAGGCCGGTGAGAGACGGGTGGCGTATAGAGGCCGGTGAGAGGCGTATAGAGGCCGGTGAGAGACGGGTGGCGTATAGAGGCCGGTGAGAGGCGTATAGAGGCCGGTGAGAGACGGTAGGCGTATAGAGGCCGGTGAGAGACGGGTGGCATATAGAGGCCGGTGAGAGACGGGAGGTGTATAGAGGCCGGTGAGAGACGGGAGGCATATAGAGGCCGGTGAGAGACAGGAGGCGTATAGAGGCTGGTGAGAGACGGGAGGCGTATAGAGGCCAGTGAGAGACGGGAGGCATATAGAGGCCAGTGAGAGACGGGAGGCATATAGAGGCCGACGAGAGACGGGAGGCGTAGAGAGGCCGGTGAGAGACGGGAGGCGTATAGAGGGCGGTGAGAGACGGGAGGCGTATAGAGGCCGGTGAGAGGCAGGAGGCGTATAGAGGCCAGTGAGAGACGGGAGGCGTATAGAGGCCAGTGAGAGACGGGAGGCATATAGAGGCCGACGAGAGACGGGAGGCGTAGAGAGGCCGGTGAGAGACGGGAGGTGTATAGAGGCCGGTGAAAGACGGGAGGCGTATAGAGGCCGGTGAGAGACGGGAGGCGTATAGAGGCCGGTGAGAGGCGTATAGAGGCCAGTGAGAGACGGGAGGCGTATAGAGGCCGGTGAGAGGCGTATAGAGGCCGGTGAGAGACGGGAGGCGTATAGAAGGCGGTGAGAGACGGGAGGCGTATAGAGGGCGGTGAGAGACGGGAGGTGTATAGAGGCCGGTGAGAGACGGGAGGCGTATAGAGGCTGGCGAGAGACAGGAGGCGTATAGAGGCCAGCGAGAGACGGGAGGCGTATAGAGGTCGGTGAGAGACGGGAGGCATATAGAGGCCGGTGAGAGGCGTAGAGAGGGCGGTGAGAGACGGGAGGCGTATAGAGGCCGGTGAGAGACGGGAGGGGTATAGAGGTTGGTGAGAGACGGGAGGCCGGTGAGAGACGGGGGACTGAACCTGTCTGACCTTCTATAAAAGATCTCGTTCCGTATCAGCAGATTCCGTGTCACAAAGAGCCGCGCCGCAGACCGGTGGGAGACGGTCTGACAGGGAAACACCTGAGTCCAACTCTGTCTCCATTGTGTGCAGCAAGTCACGTATACAGAGTTCCCGACTGATTAATCTGCGGCTTCAACACCAGGGGGGATGATATGTGAAAGGATTCTCTTCTGACCGTCATATGGTCGTCCTGGGACGGGCCTAAAGGGATGGTTCCACCAAGACGATGGGTTTACCGCGGTGTATCTTGGTATATCTTAGTACACCACTTTACTCATCACTCATCAACATACCTTTCACATGTAACCTTATGTCTTACTGTTGCTACTATTTGTATTTGTTTGTTTCATGGAAGATCTGTCAAATATGACAGAATGAAATAAAAGCTATAAAAAAAACAACAACAAAAAAACAACATCTTGTTATATCTTACAGTGTCGCGATATGTCGTACCTCTTTTGTCACGATGCATCGCGTGCGGTGTCGAGTGTATGTTTTGGTGCTCCACCACCGCTAGACCTCACGACACATCACGGTAAATAGGCACGCGATTATTCAAAACCTAGCAAGATTTAGCAAGACAAGCTAATCGTGACTAATCTCGCTTTATCTTGTGTGTTGGTGAAATCACCACTTAAGGTCTGCGTTTGGTAAACAGAAGCACCTGCTAGGTTCAGAGGACCAGTGTCTTATTCTAAGGGCTTGCACCCACCAACACCGATGGTCTACGACAGAGCTCCCGATAGGCTACGATTGGAAATGTCAAAATCGTAGCTAATCGGGAGGTATTTGAAAGAGGCCTTGAATCATAGAGCTCTGTCGTGATCCAATCTGTGAATCATGATCTATGGTTTCGATTAGCTACTGGTAGGCTACAATAGGCTACGACAGGCAACGAAACATCCAATCGGTTGGATCTTATCGGGAACTCTACAATCGGAGTTTCCAATCGTAGCCTATCGGTATCCAATTGTGGGCTATCATAGGGTTAATCATAGAAACATGGTCCACTGCCACGATTTTGTCTGACCTCCCGATGAAATTTTATTCCGGTTGGGAAGTCAATCGTAAGGCCTATCGGGAGCGGAATCGGCGTTGGTGGGTGCAAGGCTTCAGAGGTGTGCCCAGCTGACCATGACCAGTCACTATAGACCGACATACCTCACTGACCCAGTGGTGATGTTTACTGGTCATTGGTGTATTATAGACCCGACAAAGACAGTCACAGAAATGGCAGGTTGGCTTGGTGCCAAGGGAGTTAAAAAAAATGATCCAAATTTTTCACAAACCTTTTAATCATTGTATGATTTGTTATTTGTCTATAATTCCAGACTCATTCATCAATGTTCATTTGTTCCTGGTGCAGATGATCCATGCTTACATGGCGAACATCCTAAAACTACCGACTCGAATCGTGATGCGTTCCTATCAGCACACATCAGCCTGACTGCTATCCACACATGGCCTCTTCCCTGTAGGAAGCCCTCCAGAGACAAACACAAATAAAAGACACCCACTCTGGACGCTGCCGATACTTTGGCGACTTTCCGACAACAGAGATAAAACCTGCCCACTCGGGATGAGCGGATATTGCCAGGAAGATGGCCACTGGAGAGGGCGGAAGTGGGCCGAGTGGGGGCGGGAGGGGGGAGGGGGGAGGGGGGGGGGGGGGACTGCTCGGTGCACACAGGAACAGATTGAACAGATCACAGTACACAGAGCAGCTCACAGTACAAAGAGCAGTGCAGAGAGCAGTACACAGAGAAACTCACAGGGCAACTCACAGCACAGCTCACAGTACAGCTCACAGTACACAGTACAGCTCACAGTACAGCTCACAGTACAGCTCACAGTACACAGTACAGCTCACAGTACAGCTCACAGTACAGCTCACAGAGCAGCTGACAGTACAGCCGACAGTACAGCTGACAGTACAGCTCACAGTACAGCTCACAGAGCAGCTCACAGTACAGCTCACAGTACAGCTCACAGAGCAGCTCACAGTACAGCTCACAGTACAGCTCACAGTACAGCTCACAGTACAGCTCACAGTACAGCTCACAGTACAGCTCACAGTACAGCTCACAGTACAGCTCACAGTACACCTCACAGTACACCTCACAGTACAGTGCACAGAGCAGTACACAGAGCAGCTCACAGTACAGCTCACAGTACAGCTCATAGTACAGTACACAGAGCAGTACACAGAGCTGCTCACAGTACAGTACACAGTACAGCTCACAGTACACCTCACAGAGCAGCTCATCAAGTCTCACCATGGTATACTTGTTGTTTTATTTTCATGACGTACATGAAAATGATATCATTTTACTGCAGACTGGTGTAAACTGAGAGAAGGGGTCAGTAATTATGAAAGTGGCGGACGAGAAACGGGACAAAGAAAGAGGTGGACGAGTATGATAAAGAAGAAACCAACAAGTTTTGATCAGAGTTGCTGTTATCTATAAATTTGATGCGGAGTGATATGAATGAGGCGACCGCCGAGGGAAAATCATGTAGCGTTCAAACATGATCAGAAAACAACGACTTTGACCAAAACGAGTTACTTTCTGTATTTATCACACAGGATATAAACCATAGTGGATGGACTGCAATACTCGTAGGGGCACGGAAAACGAGTTCCTAGTGTTAAGTCTATGGGACAAAGATACCAGAGTTGAGAAAAATACTAAATCTTTCTGTGTGGCTCATGCAATATTTATGTATGTCTTTAAACCACCCTCTCCAGTCTCAGCCCTACTCTGTCAGCCTGCCCCCTAGGGGAGAACAGACGAATTAGCCTTTTTGACGAAAGTCACGTGACCAAATGGAATGTGACACCCGGAACCGGAAATGACGTCACGGCCGTACGTCACATTCCGGTGCCTGCGGGAGTGTGGCAGAGAGGGTGTGAAAGCAATGAAGGCACGGTTATCAGTCAGCCATGACAGATACATGCGGGAATGTGGAGGAGAGGGTGTGAAAGCAATGAAGGCAATGTGATCAGTCAGCAGTGACAGATACATGCAGGAGTGTGGTGGAGAGGGTGTGAAAGCAATGAAGGCACGGTGATCAGTCAGCCGTGACAGATACATGCGGGAGTGTGGTGGAGAGGGTGTGAAAGCAATGAAGGCACGGTGATCAGTCAGCCGTGACAGATACACACGGGAGTGTGGTGGAGAGGGTGTGAAAGCAATGAAGGCACGGTGATCAGTCAGGCGTGACAGATACACGTGGGAGTGTGGTGGAGAGGGTGTGAAGGCGATGAAGGCACGGTTATCAGTCAGCCGTGACAGATACACCCGGGAGTGTGGTGGAGAGGGTGTGAAAGCAATGAAGGCACGGTGATCAGTCAGCCATGACAGATACACGCGGGAGTGTGGTGGAGAGGGTGTGAAAGCAATGAAGGCACGGTGATCAGTCAGCTGTGACAGACACACGCGGGAGTGTGGTGGGGAGGGTGTGAAAGCAATGAAGGCGAGGTGATCAGTCAGCCATGACAGATACATGCGGGAGTGTGGTGGAGAGGGTGTGAAAGCAATGAAGGCACGGTGATCAGTCAGCCGTGACAGATACACCCGGGAGTGTGCTGGAGAGGGTGTGAAAGCAATGAAGGCACGGTGATCAGTCAGCCATGACAGATACACGCGGGGGTGTGGTGGAGAGGGTGTGAAAGCAATGAAGGCACGGTGATCAGTCAGCCGTGACAGATACACGCGGGAGTGTGGTGGGGAGGGTGTGAAAGCAATGAAGGCGAGGTGATCAGTCAGCCGTGACAGATACATGCGGGAATGTGGAGGAGAGGGTGTGAAAGCAATGAAGGCACTGTGATCAGTCAGCCGTGACAGATACACGCGGGAGTGGGGGGTCAATGTGGAGTTCACGTTTCTTTTAATAACCCACTACCTATATTTTGTCAGCTGGGAGGTGTTTTTAGAACTAAGATAAATATATATGTTTCATAATCTGGGATCGTACATGTAGGCCCTTTTCTGTACCTCGTACAAGGGTTATCGTTTGATAATATCTAAGTCCGTTAGCTAAGACAGTATAAGCCGTCTATAAGGTCGTCAATAAGGGTTGAATAAAGTTGACCCACATCGTCCCTCGGTCTCTATGGTGTATAGAAAATGGTCTAAACGTAGGATCCTAGATTATTAAACGGGCCCCTGGCTGAAGGATTATGATTGGGACTAGCCTCAGGCGATAGTGACCACGACTAGAGTGTCAGCCCGTATTTTAAATGGGATTCTCAGAAATCCAGGATATCTTTTGCAGGTTTTACTGTATTTTCTTCCCTATCTTAGTGGAAGGTGTTTTGTTATGAAGGGTCGAACCAACCTGGCAACAGGCCTGAAAAAGGTAAAACTTGTGACCTTCCTGCATCCAAACGGGTCACTTTAGGTAGCGAGAATGCAACAAAAAACCACGGTTCAATTATAACTTGTTCTTATTGATCGTTAAATTCCGTGACAATCCAATGAGCCCATACTTTATTGTGTACTATAAATCTTCATGGTAATTTTCAATCATGTTCTTTATAATGGGACCATAACTCACTCACTGTCTTCCAGGAGATTATAATCTAATATAATTAAATCACACCGTGGTCCTGAGATATCTGAATTCCTCTATATTTCAGCGTGAATTTGCACTGGTTTTTGAGGACTGGCACAAATAGGGTAGCAAGTACAATTTCTCAGCAGTATATTCACCTACTTGCAATTCTTAGTGTATAGATCCGATGTAAATTGATCCAATGTAAGGAAAATCCAATGGAATCAAGATCTAATGTAATCAGTTATATCTATGGCCACTCTCTCATGGCCGACTCCTGCAGGTCCGCTGTCTTTGTCACCCATCTTTGTCACCTATTTTTGTCACCAGTTTTTAAGACCTGCCACATTTCTTGGTCACCTTATACTCTTTCTTTGTCACCCATCTTTGTCATCTGGCTAAAAGCTGTCACTTGCATCTGTCCCTTCTCTTTATCACTTTTCATTGTACTGTCTTTGTCACCCATGTTTTTCACCGATGTTTGTCACTTGTGTTTGTCACCTACCTTTGTTGAAAAAACACACCTGTTTTTGACACCTGTCTTTGTCAATTTGTCACCTATCCTTTGTCACCCGTCTTTGTCACCCATCTTTGTCGCCCATCTTTCTCGCCCGTCTTTGTCACCCGTCTTTGTCACCCATCTTTGTCACCCATCTTTGTCACCCATCTTTGTCACCTTTACAACAAGCTGCTAAGACATCAAATCATTTGGGAATTTGTATAAAGTCTACTTTATCCACTCGGCGACTGAGGAGGCTTGATCCGGTACTTCCAGTCTGAGACTGTGTCGCATGTACCTCGCAAGGTAACATCGATTCTGTGTGGAGACAACCCCCTTGCGGCTGGGGAGTGCTTGTGATCCTAGCTATATATGTTTGATATTTAAAAACGCTTGCGATCCCGGGTACATGTGGTACGCCCAGTCTCAGACTGGGTGTACCGGTACGCCCAGTCTCAGACTGGAGGGAAACTTGCTGTCTCCACTGTGCGTTTTGCCATGTTGCGATCCTGGAGGTACGCCAAGTCTGAGACTGGACGTACCTTGGATCGCACAGTGGAGACAGGGCTTTACAGGTACATTAACTCCTCCACTGACATTTCCCCTCAGGACCTTGTGAACCATGGGATCGCTGCTCTCCAAGCGGATGTTTCCTGGAGCAGATGTTTCCCCGCAGACAATGTGGTGTGAGAGGTTGCCCTCGGAGCTCCCTCCAGTGAGCTGTAGGGGTGCGGGGTGGGGTTAACAGGGTGCACTTCAGACGGACATGAGGAGACGTGGGGATCATCTCCTTAATCTGGGGGATTATCTCTTTAATCCGTCCCCATTTCTTCCTCATCCACTGACAGCTGCTTCAGTCGGAATACAGTCGGCGTCAGGGGATCTACCTCAGATACCGTCGGTTCTAGTCGGATAATGATCGGTTAGCCTCGGCTGGTATCGTATCAGTCGCCGGCTTAAGTCTGGGCATTTAACCCGACTTTCAGATGATCGTAAGTACAAGCTACAAAACGAGATGATAATTTACGGTTTGTACGGAACGAGGTATTTATGCCGAGTTCCGTACAAACCGTAAATTATCATCGAGTTTGTAGCTTGTACAACATGGTGGGACGTTTTATATTTACTCTATACCCAAAATTAATGAAATAATCAACTTAATTACGGGGTAGGAGGAGGTGTAGGGTTACAGGGAGCGGTTGGGGTTACAATCTACAAGAGGTTTCGTTCTTAATGGACAAGTCATTGATTGGTGGACCAGTCACACCGCAACATACTTCATCGTAATTTTGTTTAATCATGAAAGTCCATCATCAAAGACTTGAACAAGTCTAATCACAACACGCCCTCACTGCGCCTGCGCCGCGTGCCGGTAATCAGCCTCCACTTCCGGTGAGTTGTCAGGACGTCAAGAAGCCTTTCCCGTCATGCCTTGCGGCGCCGTGTCAGTCATGGCCGCCATGTTTTTATAAAGTCCCGTTACAAAACATCAATCAATCAGTCTGACATGACACCTACAGGCTGGTAGGGATCGTTCTCATGTTTCTCCAAACAGGATTTTTCTCACCAGAGATTAAAACTGGGCGAGGGCGGAGGAATCGTATCTGGGCCATCTTTTACTAGTCTTGGACGCATTTCTTGGAGATTTAGGGTATATCTATAGTGGTGTGGCAAGTACATCTCAACAGCCTCCCAGATATTGGTTTGGTGATTGGTTTATTTAGAACAACATCTGTACAACGTGTCGGCTTTATGGTGGCCTCATTGTAGGCTCTATAGACTAAAATTGGTCTAACGTTTGCACCACTTGTGGATTTCTCGGGTTGAGCTCTAGAGTTCAAGGTACTGTTAGATGGCAGAGTCAGTCAGTCGTGGGTTTAGGTCTAACGGAACATGGCTTTTAACGTCGTTACGTTTATTCCCGTACCTTCTTACACATACGCTCAGTGAGTAGGAATATAATACCTGGTTTTAATCCAATAAGAAGCACATACATGGCCAGAATCCAAAAATCTTCTAGTAACAGAAATACACTTACATCAATCGTCTCAGTAGCCTCAAGATTACAAAGATTTGTTGGCATCTTCAAGATCGTTGCGATTGTGATGTTGAAGACATTTTTTTACCTATGAGAGCATTTTTTATTTGAAGGTATATCCTACAGTTCACAGTGGCGCCACCTGGTGATTCTTAGATACCGGCAATTATCAATCTTAGCCGGTTCTTTGGATTTATTCTAATACCAAATAAGTAAAATATAAATATTATCGAGTTAGACTTAGCCCAATAGGTAAATTAAGCCAATTTGCATTTGATTAAA
This sequence comes from Alentia gelatinosa, assembly GCA_950022655.1. Lineage (NCBI taxonomy): Eukaryota > Metazoa > Annelida > Polychaeta > Phyllodocida > Polynoidae > Alentia > Alentia gelatinosa. The sequence goes on from OX465582.1 coordinate 112,141,805, forward strand.
TTGTATTGGAAATGTACTGAAAAATGCAGTTTTCTCCAATGCTATCAAAAACAAGAACGGTGACCTATAGTTTTCAAAACTTAAATCTATTGTACTCCACATTTGCCATAATCTGTGAAAGTTTGAAAAATTTGACATGGGTTTTACTATGTGAAACACACCTTTTGAGAATTTCTTTATATTCTTATACAATATTAACATCATTTTAATTTCAAAAACAAAAACTAGAAAGGCGACTCCCATTTTTAAAGTAAGATATGTGTCCATTATCATATCCAATTTCAGGAAATTGACATGGATTTTGATTTTCAAGGCAGAATTGTCGGATATGCCTTTAAGTTGTTTACGAGCTGAGACGATCTTAGACTCTGGTACAGTCTGTTGTCGCCAGGGCCAGGGCACACAGGCACAAGAAATCTATAAAAAAAAATAAAAAAAAATGTAATGTTCTACAAGTACATCAACACCATGTTGTATTGGTATCCTACGCACCATCCTATGATAACACTACTACCGCCATTTATATCACCGTACCGGGGCAGGTGTCTCCTGCCACCGCCCTCTACTCGTTAGGTGTAATCGGAATCACCAGGATCACAGAGAATCCCCTCCCATCTACATAACGCCAGTCTGTACTACCGGTCTACGCTGAATTCGGTACCATGCTAACTCGATACCGGCGGATTCGCTACCGTGTGGCGGTCAGGTGGGCCAGTCCGTCTGTCTGGTATAGGGTAAAGCCGGATGCCCATCTACCGATTTAGGGTTGAACGATTAGTTTCCAAATTGTATAGGAGTCGGTCTCCTTGTTGCAGGCAAATTACGTAACCCCTCGCTCGATCCGCACACTGATAAAATCGGTGTATGGTCCACTAATCGCTGGGGAAGGCCAAAAAACCAAAGAAACGAGTGTTCACTAATCGCTGGGTAGCCTTGCCTAGCTGTCCTACATCTACCGACTCCAAGGATGGATTGGCTGAGACAAATTACCCTCCGTTGCCGACAAACGTACATAAATGTTCCGAAATTGGCAGATGGGCATTGGGCTTTAGGGAAGGGTCAGGGTTAGGGTTAGGGTTAGGTTAGGGATAGGGAGAGGGATAGGAATGAGTATAAAGATAGGGATAGGGATAGAGATAGGGTTAGGTTAAGGTTAGGGATAAGTTGAGGTTAGGGATAGGTTAAGGTTAGGGATAAGTAAGGGTTAGGGATAGGGTTAGGGTTATGGATAGGAATAGGGATAGGTTAGGATTAGGGTTAGGTTAAGATTAGAGATAGGTCAAGGATAGTGAAAAGTTAAGTTTAGGGATAAGTTAAGGTTAGGGATAGGTTATGGTAAGGGATAGGGTTAGGGTTAGGGATAGGGTCAGGGTTAGGGTTAGAGATAGGGTTAGAGATAGGGATAGGGATAGGGTTAGGGATAGGGTTAGGGATAAGGTTAGGGATAGGGTTAGGGTTAGGGATAGGGATAGGGTTAGGGATATGGTGAGGGATAGGGTTAGGGATAGGGTCAGGGATAAGGTTAGGGATAGGGTTAGGGTCAGGGTTAGGGTTAGGGATAGGGTTAGGGTTAGGGATAGGGTTAGGGATAGGGTTAGGATCAGGGTTAGGGATAGAGTTAGGGTTAGGGTTAGGGATAGGGTTAGGGATAGGATTGGGGATAGGGATAGGGTTAGGTTCGGGTTAGGGATAGGGTTAGGTTAAGATTAGGGATAGGTTAAGGTTAGGGATCAGTCAGGGTTAGGGATAGGGTTATGGTTAGGGATAGGAATAGGGATAGGTTAGGATTAGGGTTAGGTATATGGTTAGGTTCAGATTAGGGATAGGACAAGGATAGGGAAAAGTCATGGTTAGAGGTAAGGTTATGGTTAGGGATAGGGATAGCTTAGGGTTAGGTTAAGGTTAGGGATAGTTTCAGGTTAGGCATAAGTTAAGGTTAGGGATATGGTTATGGATAGGGATAGGGATCAGTTAGGGTTAGGGATAGGATTAGGTTAAGGTTAGGGTTAGGCTAAGGTTAGGGATAGGGTTAGGGTTAGTGAGAGGGTCAGGCAGGGTTAGGATAGGGTTAGGATAGGGTTAAGGTAAGGGTTAGGGGTAAGTTAGGATTGGCTGGCTGGGACCCAGATTTCACCTGTTTCATGGTGAAACTGTTGTGGTAGCGAACTCACTGCCGGAATGAAGTGTCACAGTATTGAAATTCACTGGTATACATACACAATATTGACTGGTTTCAGATACAAGCGGCCGTATGCTCCGAGGAGTTGACGCGTAGTAATATCCGAGCGCATGTAAGGATATTGCGCAGAGGTAACTCCGAGGAGCATACAACCACTTGTATCTGAAACCAGTCTATATTGTATTTATTAATTATTTATTATCCACCTTTTCCTGACAAGTGGCGTACTGATATTAGTTCATTTGCATACGCACTATTTTTCCATACACCCTATTTCTCTGTATGTGCCAGGTTTTTCAGCCTGGAGCATACAACATGTCTGGTGATGAGAAACAAGGTTTTTTTTTTGAGTGGCCTAATGTAATGTTCTACACATACATCAACACCATGTTGTATTGGTATCCTACGTACCATCATATGATAACACTGCTACAGCCATTTATATCACTGTATCGGGGCAGGTGTCTCCTGCCACCACCCTCTACTCGCTAAGGCCCGTTTCCATTGGCCGACGAAGATTGCTTAGACGTTTTGAGTTACACAGAAAGTCTGTCGGTGGTGCCACTGACTGTGCGTCGGTATAGGAAAATCACTGAGGGTAGTAGATTTCACTGAGTGACCAAGCTTTCACTCAGTGGTGGGTGGTGCCACATTGCATAATATAAGCAGAAAAAGTCATATGACAAAACAGAATATATTTTCTAAATGAACATATTTGTATAGAACAACTTGTAAGAGCTTAAGGTTACTTTTATCATCAAAACATCTTACAACACATTATTTTGTACAACACTTAGACTCTAGTACAGTCTGTTGTCGCCAGGGCCAGGGCACACAGGCTCAAACTGAGACTGTTTTGCGCTGCCATTTTAAGGTGGGAATTCCTGCCTTCTTCCCAACATGCACCTGGAAAATGGCGGATCGCTGGTTCTAACCTCGTGTGTATTGCGATCCAGTAACCAGCAATATGATACAGTATCCCTCTTGTCAAACTGATCCTATAAATAGAACAGCCAACCCTACAATTCCTCTCACTAAAGGTGACTGGCCAGTCAGAGCTAGCTCTGTTAGACCTTCACGTAACGTAACCCGAAGGTGGCGCGGTGCGTGAACGGACTAAGACGATCTCCGTCATGACGTTGCCTGGACGTTGACATAAGGCCCCTTTTCATTGGCCGACAACCACAGTGTAGATCTTTTGTGTTCTCCTAGTGGCCTATTTCCATTGGCCATCACCGATATACAGTCAGGAACCACCGACGGACCTTAGCACTGCTGACACAAAGTGGAAATAGGCTTTTAGGAGAACACCGACAATCTACACCGTGTTTGTCGGGCAGTGTAAACGGGCCTTAAGCTCGCGGGACGCTCATTGACCGCCGACAGCTTCACGCACGGACACGACCAGTGGCGACTCCTATTGTCCGCCCGGAGAACGAGCGGCGCCTCCCAAAGGCCAAGATGGCGGCTCTGGTGTCACGTGACCGCCGGGATGAGCGTCTCACGTGCGTCACGTGGTACACACTGCAGCTTCGGCTAAGAATAGATCACCGACTGGGAAAGGTGGCGTGAATAGATCGCCCGCTGTATATAGTGGTGTGAATAGATCGCCAACTGGGAAAGGTGGCGTGAATAGATCGTCCGCTGTGAACATTGGCATGAATAGATCGCCAACTGGGAAAGGTGGCGTGAATAGATCGCCCGCTGTATATAGTGGCGTGAATAGATCGCCCGCTGTATATAGTGGCAAGAGTAGATCGCCCGCTGTATATAGTGGCGTGAATAGATCACCCGCTGTATATAGTGGTGTGAATAGATCGCCCACTGTGTATAGCGGCGTGAATAGATCGCCCACTGTATATAGTGGCGTGAATAGATCGCCCGCTGTATATAGTGGCGTGAATAGATCGCCCGCTGTATATAGTGGCGTGAATAGATCGCCCGCTGTATATAGTGGCGTGAATAGATCGCCCGCTGTATATAGTGGCGTGAATAGATCGCCCGCTGTATATAGTGGCGTGAATAGATCGCCCGCTGTATATAGCAGCATGAATAGATCGACCGCTGTGAGTAGCGGTATGAATAGATCGACCACTGTGAATGGTAGCGTGAATAGATCGCCCGCTGTGAATGGTGGCATGGACACATCGCCCACTGAGTGTAAACTCGCTACATTCTATGAATGTTCGAAGAAAATTTGAATGTTTTAAAAAAAAATTACATAGGTTTTACTATGTTAAAAACTACTTTTTAAAATGTCTATATAAACTTTTATGATGTTAACATAATTTTGATATCTAAATAAAAAAATAACCCCCGATATTTTAGATAGATATAATTTCTACAACACTTTGAGGTCATAATAAATTTCCAAGGAAACGACATTGGTTTTATCTTTCAAGGTGAATTGTCGATATGGCTTTTTGAACTGGCCAGAGTAAAAGGTTCGTGGCTTACTGTCTGACTGACAGCGGACTTGTCACACACAGGAATTGAAGCATCTATCAGTGCTATTTGTGTACCTTTGTCCTTGTCATTCTGATTGCGAGCCTTACGAGGTGTATTTCTGTCTTGATTTGCCCCGACATGTCAAACGTCTATTTGTCATCATCGATCCATACTTCAAAGTACTCGAGGCAGAGAATACATTGTCCATCTGCTATCTTTGTGTCAGGCTAATCAACAATGTCAAACATGACCTCTACTTTCTAAATAAAAGACGTTGAATATTGATTCTCTGTACAAGGAGCTCCTGTGACCTTCAGGTCAATTTTAACCTCCGGAGGTCGGCGGAGGTTCCCTGTTTACCGTTATGTGAGTATTCTGACGATTAACCCTTTAAGGACGGGTGCTGGTGGCAGTTTGTCCCACTAGAGGACGCGCAAATATTTGTTAAAAACTATAATCTGAATGTTTAATCACTTGATATGAAATATAATCCTAAACATTTTATTTGTTCTGAATAGAAATATCAATTGTAGTCAGAGGTTTGAAACTCCCAAAAGGGCTAAATACTTGCCCTGTTACCCAATCATGGGGCCCTTGGTCCTGTTTTTGTGGTATCGTTGGCTATAATCGTATCGCAAATATATTTTTACGATTACTGTAACGATCCGACTGGAAAAGCGTTGCTCCCGTAATATCGGATCGCGGTATCGCTAATTTTTGCGATGTAATAGCGATACAACAATTCAGGAGAACGTATTTTATGCTGCGATGAGGCCATGCGATTGTTGTGCGATCCTCTAGTATTCGGGAGTAACGGTAGGGTCCTGGGTCGCTATTCTGCAAAGGTATGTTAATCGTGGAGCAACTGCCGCTAGGGTCGTCATCTCATTCTACTCCCGTGACAAACAGGACCTGGACAAGTCACTGATAATATTTACATGATGTTTATCTTCAATCTTCATCTCGGAACAAAACAGATTATTCTGCAGTTCTAACAAGTAGATCTAAAAGTGCCATGTCCTGGTGTCTCTGCAGCTCACTGAGCCACCTTCCCTGTCCCAGGTGTGGCCTCCCGAAACAATCCTGGATATAACCTGGTTTCCATCGACCGACGAAAACTGCACCGACTTTTTGAGTTACCATACTGTCGGTGGTGGGACTGACTGTCGTTATCAAATAATCGGTGAGCATGCGGTGTTTAACCTCTTTTCCGTTGGCCGATGATTTCGGGACATCGTGAAGTCTCTCATAGACGATTTGGAGCTCAGTCGACGCTGGGGTAGTGCGATAGTTTGTTACCCTGCGATAAAGCCGCTATCATCGGCCACTAGTATCTGGTGCGCATGATTGAGCATGCGCAGTGTTGAAGTCCACATTTGGTGAGTGAAAATTTGCCCAAATTGAGCATATCACGACATGTAATTCTCATGTCTGACTAACAGTTTCTGTTGGTGAAATACTATTCTTTTCATTCATTTACATTAAAATCACATCAAAATAGTAGTACGTCCAATAGTCTGTGCTAACTGAACGGAAGTATGTGTCCAGACGCATGCGCTGTATTGATTGGGTGAAAATAACGGTTTATCGCAGGGTAACAAACTATCGCAGCACCGGGCCTTACTCTATGAAATAGAGGCTTGCTCATATAGACTAATATTCACGTTTTATCGCCTCAGAGTAAATATCAGAGCAGAGCAGTGTACTCTAACCATGTCCTGACCAGAGAGGCGCAGGGTCCTCTGAACACCGTCCACTCTTCTCGCCTTCTGCAGTGAAGAGTTCTAACACACGACACACGCAAGTATTGATGGGACTTCCGGTTTAGTGACATCCGCCTTTGCCGAACTGCCTCCAATCTGCCGAACTCTACAACTGCCGAACTGTGCCCGCTCTCAACCCGCGTAAATCCCATTTCCCGCTCCGTACGGGGGCCGGGTGGGTGTGAGTGTGTGGGTGGGTGGGTGGGAGGGGGGTGTTTAGAAGTGGGCCAGTCGGGTTATCCACGCGGGATTTGATCGGTCATCGCTCTGTCATTCAGTGTGTGTGTGTGTGTGTGTGTGTGTGTGTGTGTGTGTGTGTGTGTGTGTGTGTGTGTGTGTGTGTGGTGTGAGTGTGGGGGTTGGAGGGGGGTTAAGGGAGGTGTTTAGAAGTGGGCCAGTCGGGTTCTCGTGCGGGATTTGATCGGTCATCGCTCTGTCATTCAGCCCAGCCCCAGCACAGGAGACTCGTAACAACCGAGCTGATCAGGCACAACCGAGGGAGCGGGGGGGGGGCGGAAATGTCGCCATCAGCGCTATAGACTGCCACCCCCCCCCCCCCCCCCCCACACACACACACACTCCTATACACACGCCCACACACAAACCGGAACGAGGCGACCGCTCCGTTCCGTTCGCCTGCAGCGCGATTTGCCTTTTGGTGCGCGCCCAAATCTGGGTGTATTTCTCCGCTAGAGGGAGCAGCACGGCTTTACCGACAATTATTTATCAGGTCAACACGCCGTCTCCCCCCGAGTCGCGCTCTCCCCCCGAGTCTCCGGGCCGCGGGCTATTCTCGGCGGTGAATGGTTGGCGGGGGCGGGCGTCGGGGCAGATCGCTACTCTGTATTCGCTGCGCACTGTTTCTGGATTTCCTTTTGTGGTATTTTTTATGGGACTATATTCGCGGGCGGGAATAGATGGTATTGATGTGTGAGGTGCCGGGGACTATATTGTCCCGCGTAGGTTGGTGTTGAATGAGTGTGAGCCGCCAACTAGTGCCACTTCACACTGTGTGTGTATTACTACGCCCCCTCACGTGACCATAAAGGAGTTCCCCGTACTACTTTCATATACGTCCTACCGAGCACACATAAATCAGCGATACGTGATTAAGAAAAGTAGTAGTTTGTTTGTGACCTACTTTTTGAGTGTACTTTTACCCTTTCCATGCAGCCACCATTTCCCTTCTTCGATCCAGTTACAGCAAAGTTGCGTGATTTCAGTATTTGACTATTGTAACTGATGGTATTTTGTTATTCTGAATTAAAGACCTGCATGTGCATGTGCAGGCATCATACTGTGGTAACCATGGGAATGCCTGGAGGCATCATGCTGCAGTAGTCACAGGAATGTTTGGAGGCATCATGCTGCAGTAACCACATTAATGCCTGGAGGCATCATGTGGCTGTAGCCATGGAAATGCCTGGGGGCATCATGCTGCTATAGCCACAGGAATGCCTGGATGCATCATGCTGCTATAGCCACAAGACTACCTGGAGGCATCATGGTGCAGTAGCCACAGGAATACCCGGAGGCATCATGCTGCAGTAGCCACAGGAATACCTGGAGGCATCATGCTGCAGTAGCCACAGGAATACCTGGAGGCATCATGCTGCTATAGCCACAAGACTACCTGGAGGCATCATACTGCAGTAGCCACAGGAATACCTGGAGGCATCATACTGCAGTAGCCACAGGAATACCTGGAGGCATCATGCTGCAGTAGCCACAGGAATACCTGGAGGCATCATGCTGCAGTAGCCACGGGAATGTCTGGAGGCATCATGCTGCTGTAGCCACAGGAATGTATGGAGGCATAGAACTGCAGTAGCCACGGGAATGTCTGGAGGCATCATGCTGCTGTAGCCACAGGAATACCTGGAGGCATCATGCTGCAGTAGCCACAGGAATACCTGGAGGCATCATGCTGCTATAGCCACAAGACTACCTGGAGGCATCATACTGCAGTAGCCACAGGAATACCTGGAGGCATCATACTGCAGTAGCCACAGGAATACCTGGAGGCATCATGCTGCAGTAGCCACAGGAATACCTGGAGGCATCATGCTGCAGTAGCCACGGGAATGTCTGGAGGCATCATGCTGCTGTAGCCACAGGAATGTATGGAGGCATAGAACTGCAGTAGCCACAGGAATGCCTGGAGGCATCATGCTGCAGTAGCCACGGGAATGTCTGGAGGCATCATGCTGTGGTAACCCTTGGAATGCCTGGAGGCATCATATTTCAGTGAACGTGTTAGAGAGAGTAGCTTGAATATTACCCAATCTGACGCCAGCTATTTCTGTTTTCTTTCGGTGCTTTGCTAATCTTTATAATCTTTATCGATGGGTTTTCTATTTCCAATGGATCAAGGTCAGGTGAAAAACATGTAAATAAATCCCGTGATATAGAATACTGTATCAATAAGCCATGTGATACAAAATCAATATATCACATTACAAACCAGGTAATATGAACTGCTGTATCAATAAATCATGCCATATAAGATACTATGTCAATAAGTCATGTGATATAGGTATTCTGTGGCGATAAGCCATGTGATACAAAGTACCATATAAATATGGTCATGTGATATAAAATGCTTTATCAATAAGCCATGTGATATAAAATACTATATCATTAAGTCATGTGATATGAAATACTACATCAATAAGCCATGTGATATAAAATACTATATCATTAAGTCATGTGATATGAAATACTACATCAATAAGCCATGTGATATAAAATACGATATCATTAAGTCATGTGATATAAAGTGTATCACATGGCGATGCTGATCTCATCACTATGGACACCCTACAGGGAGAGAGTACTGAAGGAGGTTACATGGCAGTCTGACCTTGAGAGTCCAGCCCTCTACTCCAGAGGTCAGAACGGTAAACCACGTCAGTTCAGTGTCACGTGAAGGTTAAACCATATCAGTTCACTGTCACGTAAAGGTTAAACCACGTCAGTTCAGTGTCACGTGAAGGTTAAACCATGTCAGTTCAGTGTCACGTGAAGGTTAAACCATGTCAGTTCACTGTCACGTAAAGGTTAAACCACGTCAGTTCAGTGTCACGTGAAGGTTAAACCATGTCAGTTCAGTGTCACGTGAAGGTTAAACCATGTCAGTTCAGTGTCACGTGAAGGTTAAACAACGTCAGTTCAGTGTCACGTGAAGGTTAAACCACGTCAGTTCAGTGTCACGTGAAGGTTAAACCACGTCAGTTCAGTGTCACGTGAAGGTCAAACCATGTCAGTTCAGTGTCACGTGAAGGTTAAACCATGTCAGTTCACTGTCACGTGAAGGTTAAACCACGTCAGTTCAGTGTCACATGAAGGTTAAACCATGTCAGTTCAGTGTCAAGTGAAGGTTAAACCATGTCAGTTCAGTGTCACGTGAAGGTTAAACCACGTCAGTTCAGTGTCACGTGAAGGTTAAACCACGTCAGTTCAGTGTCACGTGGAGGTTAAACCACGTCAGATCAGTGTCACGTGAAGGTTAAACCACGTCAGTTCAGTGTCACGTGGAGGTTAAACCACGTCAGATCAGTGTCACGTGAAGATTAAACCGTGCCAGTTCAGTGTCACGTGGAGGTTAAACCATGTCAGTTCAGTGTCACGTGAAGGTTAAACCATGTCAGTTCAGTGTCACGTGAAGGTTAAACCACGTCAGTTCAGTGTCAAGTGAAGGTTAAACCATGTCAGTTCAGTGTCACGTGAAGGTTAAACCACGTCAGTTCAGTGTCACGTGAAGGTTAAACCACGTCAGTTCAGTGTCACGTGAAGGTTAAACCACGTCAGTTCAGTGTCACGTGAAGGTTAAACCACGTTAGTTCAGTGTCACGTGAAGGTTAAACCACGTCAGTTCAGTGTCACGTGAAGGTTAAACCACGTCAGTTCAGTGTCACTCGAAGGTTAAACCACGTCAGTTCAGTGTCACGTGAAGGTTAAACCACGTCAGTTCAGTGTCACGTGAAGGTTAAACCACGTCAGTTCAGTGTCACGTGAAGGTTAAACCACGTCAGTTCAGTGTCACATGAAGGTTAAACCACGTCAGTTCAGTGTCACGTGGAGGTTAAACCACGTCAGTTCAGTGTCACGTGAAGGTTAAACCACGTCAGTTCAGTGTCACGTGAAGGTTAAACCACGTCAGTTCAGTGTCACGTGAAGGTTAAACCACGTCAGTTCAGTGTCACGTGAAGGTTAAACCACGTCAGTTCAGTGTCACATGAAGGTTAAACCACGTCAGTTCAGTGTCACGTGAAGGTTAAATCACGTCAGTTCAGTGTCACGTGGAGGTTAAACCACGTCAGTTCAGTGTCATGTGAAGGTTAAACCATGTCAGTTCAGTGTCACGTGAAGGTTAAACCACGTCAGTTCAGTGTCACGTGAAGGTTAAACCACGTCAGTTCTGTGTCACATGAAGGTTAAACCACGTCAGTTCAGTGTCACGTGAAGGTTAAACCGTGTCAGTTCAGTGTCACGTGAAGGTTAAACCACGTCAGTTCAGTGTCACGTGAAAGTTAAACCACGTCAGTTCTGTGTCACGTGAAGGTTAAACCATGTCAGTTCAGTGTCACGTGAAGGTTAAACCACATCAGTTCAGTGTCACGTGAAGGTTAAACCACGTCAGTTCAGTGTCACGTGGAGGTTAAACCACGTCAGTTCAGTGTCATGTGAAGGTTAAACCACGTCAGTTCAGTGTCACGTGAAGGTTAAACCACGTCAGTTCAGTGTCACGTGTAGTCAGTTCAGTGTCACGTGTAGTCAGTTCAGTGTCACGTGCAGAGCGCCTGTCCATATCTAACCGCCCTCTGAGGGCAGATCAAAGGCCTTCTGTCCGGTTTGAAGTTCACTCACCCACTTAAACCTCAAAGACGGCCATACGCGGCTCTCAGACCTGAAGACGGTGTTCACGTGTACGGGGAACCTACAGAGGCCGGCACTACGACTACAGGGTCTGTTGTAGGGCATGTGTAGTGGGCCTAAAGTGAAGAGTCATCAGGTATTGAATAGGATGTCAAGTTCATTGTCAGTAAAACCCACCCTTCTAATCAATAATGATCCACTGGTGAAGTGTACTTTTTGTGGAGGTTGTTTTTAAATGTCAAGTCTGTGTACCTGTGTGTCTGTTTTGTGGGTTTTCTGTGAAGGTTGTATTTAGAAGTGAATATGTATTACATCCATGCATTTAACAGGCTCAAGCCAGAGACCCAAAGAAGCCTTTTTTGCGGCAGTAGAAAGTCATTACTAGGAGATTAGCAAGACAATAATCAAAGAGAAACAATTTACACGAATCATGGCCACATGTAAGTTCAGCCGTGTGCTACGATTCATGTCTCATTTTTCGACCAACTTGACCAACCTCTCGGTGTTTAGTGACCGCCTTTTCAGCATGTAGATAATTATACAGCGATAATAATCTATGGTTTTTACGGACCTCGGTGTAAACGCCTCGTTCCGTACGCACCGTAAATTACCATCTCGTTTTGTAGCTTGTACAGCGTGGTGGGCACGTTCTATATAAGTACTTCACGTGATAACGTGATGTAGGAAGCTCTGGTGGCCAGTGTGCTGCCCAGTGGGGAGTCATGATTGAGCACTCCGGGCATTCACAGAGTGGGCAGTTACAAGGGACCAGACAATAATCACACCCCATTCACATAATGCACATGGAAGTTAGCAGAAAAAACACCGATCATGGACCCTGTCAGCGAGGTCGGGAGAGGGACCTACAAACCGGATGCCGCTCACTTTATCTCCCTGTCACCGCGGTATTCAGGAAGGTTACTGGTGGTTTCATGATGACAACGTTTAAGTGGGATTCACACATGGGATTCATGTACCAGCAGGATTTGTCACAGAAAATACCCTGTGAGGTACATGAATCTCAGCAAGATTCATCTCAGATGGACACCCTGTGAGGTACATGAATCGCAGCAGGATTTGTCTCAGACACACACCCTGTGAGGTACATGAATCTCAGCAGGATTTGTCTCAAACAAACACCTTGTGAGTTACATGAATCTCAGCAGGATTTGTCTCAAACAAACACCTTGTGAGTTACATGAATCTCAGCAAGATTTGTCTCAGATGGACACCCTGTGAGGTACATGAATCTCAACAGGATTTGTCTCAGACAAACACCATGTGAGGTACATGAATCTCAACAGGATTTGTCTCAGACGAACACCCTGTGAGGTACATGAATCTCAGCAGGATTTGTCTCAGACAAACATCCCGTGAGGTACATGAATCTCACCAGGCTTTGTCTCAGACAAACACCCTGTGAGGTACATGAATCTCAGCAGGATTTGTCTCAAACAAACACCCTGTGAGGTACATGAATCTCAACAGGATTTGTCTCAGACAAACATCCCGTGAGGTACATGAATCTCAACAGGATTTGTCTCAGACAAACACCCTGTGAGTTACATGAATCTCAGCAGGATTTGTCTCAGACGAACACCCTGTGAGGTACATGAATCTCAGCAGGATTTGTCTCAGACAAACACCCTGTGAGGTACATGAATCTCAGCAGGATTTGTCTCAGACAAACACCCTGTGAGGTACATGAATCTCAGCAGGATTTGTCTCAGACAAACACCCTGTGAGGTTCATGAATCTTAACAGGATTTGTCTCAGACAAACACCCTGTGAGGTACATGAATCTCAGCAGGATTTGTCTCAGACAAACACCCTGTGAGGTACATGAATCTCCGCTGGGAAATGACGACGTAGGGCATGTAGGTGTAAACCTCTTTCCATTGGCTGACGAATACGGCATAGTTTTATTAAGTTGCCCTAAAAGTCTGTCGGTGGTGTCACCGCCTGTATGTCGGTATCAATTTCTCGGTGAGGATGCCTTGTATGAACTGTATCTACCGTATATACCGTATATACCAGGCACACACAGATCTTCTGTTATAAAATACGTCAGTGGTGGCCTTGTTACATAATCTCTACCAAATTAACCTGTGAGAACCCAGATAAAAATGTCCGAAATTAGAGTTCGATCAAATTAGGTTACATACCAAGTATTACCTAAGTTGGCAATAATGATTCTGAGAATCAAAATAATAATACCAGGGTATTCAGCCCAGATACGACGAAAGACAAAATATTAAGTTCTGAGAAACATAGAAACTCTCCTCTTCTGACAGGTGAAACAGTTGGGAATAAGATATCTGGAATAAGTTATTTGGAATAGGTCAAGACTTATCTCACCCCTGCTACTTTTTCCGCATAGACCTAACATTGGGAACTCGTATCCAATGCCCATTGGGTATTTGGAAAAACATACTCAATGGGGGATTGTGTCACAAAGGTTAGCCCATCAGTCAATGTGGAGGGTGAGATAAATTCAGGAACCTACTCAAGTCATCTTGTTTGAATCGCTACATAATTCATGCGGCTTCGCCTTGTGAATTACTATGCGATTCAAACTCGCCTGGATACAAGCTCTGACTGTAAACTGTCATAGGTTTCCTCTATAATACCGAGAGGAAATACTGTGAAGGCAAGAATTTAAGAAGAGTTACTACATGTTGATGTATCTGACGTTAACTAAATAGGTTGATAATAATGAGAGTTCACGAATGAAATACTCCTAGAGATTTACGACTATATCCGGGAAGATGATGATGTATCACTGTTTCCTCTCTGTCTGTATTGTCCTTGTGTTTGTGATTGTCAAACGCATCTGTATTCCTGTTATACGCGACCCCTTCGTGGTAGAACGCCTACAGATGAATACATTTCACGCTGACTGTGCTCGAGATCTGAGAGGGACTTCACTGGAAGAACTGTTATTGTGCAGAAGTGAAATTTGAAAAAAAGAATTATATGGTGAAACTGTTGACTGAACCTCGAAGTGATTCATAATTAATTGAGTTGGACACGTTCTGTTGTATATCGATAAAAGATATGGTTTATTAGAGCGTGCTTGCACGCGCTGAATACATCATCTAGAGGTTAAAGTCAGATTGGACTTTCAGTGTGCTTCCAGAAAACTATCCCTTTACTATCTGTGTGTTATTCACTGTGCTATTGAAAAGACAGCAGGGTGCCAGTGTCTCAGGGTCTTAGAGGTGTGCCCAGCTGACCATGACCAATCACTCAAGACCGAAATACCTCATGACCCACTTGTGCTTGATCTGTTTGGATCCTAGGTAGTCAGGTGAAGAAATGGTTTGTTGACTGGGTGCAAGTGTGTAATAGAGAAGGATCGTATACTGAATCTAACCAAAAACTTTCAATTGCTATTCATTTATAATTGCACGCTCATTCATCAATGATGAATATGCTATTAGCTCCTAGTTAAACGTTGTGGCCCTCCTTGTAGAACATCAGTGACTCACTCACTGCAAATCGTTACACACTACAAACCTCTCTGTGCATCACTCTGAACAGAGCATGATCATACATATGGTGAACTGGTAACGCAAAGTTTGATTTGGATTGAGACCTTTAATCTGAGGACAAAATTAGAATAGCGTAGAAATTGCCATCACATCTGTACTAATAATACTTGGTGAACCAGGTAAGAGCTGTTTTAATATATTCGCAGAGTACTTGAACATTAAACGCCTCATCGTCCCACGCTTGTCTCTGGTCCTAATTGACACTGGAGAGCCAGCTGTGGTGAAGTCGCTGTCAAGATTCTGATGTTCTCCAGTGAGAACGTCAGATCTGTGAAGGACGGTGACCTTCTTTGGTGATGTACTTCACTGACCCCCTTTACTGCACTGAGGGACGTCAGGCAAGGCTGGCAGTAGGACTCCTTCCGATGGTTGGATCACCAGGATCAGGGATTAATCTCGTCACACATCTACCGATTTCAGAACATTGATGTACTTTTATCTGCGACAGAGGAATTGTAATTTGTCTCAGGTTAGCCATCCTGACAGAGTCAGACCCAGTCGGTAGATGTAGGACAGCTGGACGAGGGTCAGCCAACGATTAGTGACACCATCCGCCTGAGATGTTCTTTTGTTGCTGATGAGTTGTCGTGCGAAGTTCCTTAATCGGTCGCCAAAAGTTTAATAACATGTTGATAAATCCAGTCGCCGACAACGGAACAGTGGTAAATGGCCCCTGATTGGGTGGCCGACACGGGCCGGGGGGTTACGTAATTTGCCTGCGACATGTTCACCGACTCCTATACGATTTGGAAACTAATCGTTCAACCCTGAATTGTTAGATGTGTATTGGACTCTAGTGTTGATGTTTTTTAAGCTGGGCACCCACTCCATGCGACATGGCTCTGACTGGCTACAACATGGCTATGAATTAAAATCCTCGCGTCATAGCCTTGTCAGATTCTTAAAACATTGGGTTTCGTAGTATGTCAAAGTACGAAACTAAATTACTGCATCAGTTGTGTCAGAAGGTTGAAAACTTGTGTTAGACTGAAGGCAATCTGTGTTAAAACACCTACACACAGGACACTGCCGGGCGGCTCCTGCCCCGCCCACTGACTCCCGCCTGTAGGTCCCTGCCCCGCCCACTGACTCCCGCCTGTAGGCTCCTGCCCCGCCCACTGACTCCCGCCTGTAGGTCCCTGCCCCGCCCACTGACTCCCGCCTGTAGGTCCCTGCCGCGCCCACTGACTCCCGCCTGTAGGTCCCTGCCCCGCCCACTGACTCCCGCCTGTAGGTCCCTGCCCCGCCCACTGACTCCCGCCTGTAGGTCCCTGCCCCGCCCACTAACTCCCGCCTGTAGGTCCCTGCCCCGCCCACTGACTCCCGCCTGTAGGTCCCTGCCCCGCCCACTGACTCCCGCCTGTAGGTCCCTGCCCCGCCCACTGACTCCCGCCTGTAGGTCCCTGCCCCGCCCACTGACTCCCGCCTGTAGGTCCCTGCCCCGCCCACTGACTCCCGCCTGTAGGCTCCTGCCCCGCCCACTGACTCCCGCCTGTAGGCTCCTGCCCCGCCCACTGACTCCCGCCTGTAGGTCCCTGCCCCGCCCACTGACTCCCGCCTGTAGGCTCCTGCCCCGCCCACTGACTCCCGCCTGTAGGTCCCTGCCCCGCCCACTGACTCCCGCCTGTAGGTCCCTGTCCCGCCCACTGACTCCCGCCTGTAGGTCCCTGCCCCGCCCACTGACTCCCGCCTGTAGGTCCCTGCCCCGCCCACTGACTCCCGCCTGTAGGTCCCTGTCCCGCCCACTGACTCCCGCCTGTAGGTCCCTGCCCCGCCCACTGACTCCCGCCTGTAGGTCCCTGCCCCGCCCACTGACTCCCGCCTGTAGGTCCCTGCCCCGCCCACTAACTCCAGCCTATAGGTCCCTGCCCCGCCCACTGACTCCCGCCTGTAGGTCCCTGCCCCGCCCACTGACTCCCGCCTGTAGGTCCCTGCCCCGCCCACTGACTCCCGCCTGTAGGTCCCTGCCCCGCCCACTGACTCCCACCTGTAGGTCCCTGCCCCGCCCACTGACTCCCGCCTGTAGGGCCCTGCCCCGCCCACTGACTCCCGCCTGTAGGTCCCTGCCCCGCCCACTGACTCCCGCCTGTAGGTCCGTGCCCCACCCACTGACTCCCACCTGTAGGTCCCTGCCCCGCCCTCTGACTCCCGCCTGTAGGGCCCTGCCCCGCCCACTAACTCCAGCCTATAGGTCCCTGCCCCGCCCACTAACTCCAGCCTATAGGTCCCTGCCCCGCCCACTAACTCCCGCCTGTAGGTCCCTGCCCCGCCCACTGACTCCCGCCTGTAGGTCCCTGCCCCGCCCACTGACTCCCGCCTGTAGGTCCCTGCCCCGCCCACTAACTCCCGCCTGTAGGTCCCTGCCCCGCCCACTGACTCCCGCCTGTAGGTCCCTGCCCCGCCCACTGACTCCCGCCTGTAGGTCCCTGCCCCGCCCACTGACTCCCGCTTGTAGGTCCCTGTCCCGCCCACTGACTCCCGCCTGTAGGTCCCTGCCCCGCCCACTGACTCCCGCCTGTAGGTCCCTGCCCCGCCCACTGACTCCCGCCTGTAGGTCCCTGCCCCGCCCACTGACTCCCGCCTGTAGGTCCCTGCCCCGCCCACTGACTCCCGCCTGTAGGTCCCTGCCCCGCCCACTGACTCCCGCTTGTAGGTCCCTGTCCCGCCCACTGACTCCCGCCTGTAGGTCCCTGCCCCGCCCACTGACTCCCGCCTGTAGGTCCCTGCCCCGCCCACTGACTCCCGCCTGTAGGTCCCTGCCCCGCCAATGACTCCCGCCTGTAGGTCCCTGCCCCGCCCACTGACTCCCGCCTGTAGGTCCCTGCCCCGCCCACTGACTCCCGCCTGTAGGTCCCTGCCCCGCCCACTGACTCCCGCTTGTAGGTCCCTGTCCCGCCCACTGACTCCCGCCTGTAGGTCCCTGCCCCGCCCACTGACTCCCGCCTGTAGGTCCCTGCCCCGCCCACTGACTCCCGCCTGTAGGCTCCTGCCCCGCCCACTGACTCCCGCCTGTAGGTCCCTGCCCCGCCCACTGACTCCCGCCTGTAGGTCCCTGCCCCACCCACTGACTCCCGCCTGTAGGTCCCTGCCCCGCCCACTGACTCCCGCCTGTAGGTCCCTGCCCCACCCACTGACTCCCGCCTGTAGGTCCCTGCCCCGCCCACTGACTCCCGCCTGTAGGGCCCTGCCCCGCCCACTGACTCCCGCCTGTAGGTCCCTGCCCCGCCCACTGACTCCCGCTTGTAGGTCCCTGTCCCGCCCACTGACTCCCGCCTGTAGGTCCCTGCCCCGCCCACTGACTCCCGCCTGTAGGTCCCTGCCCCGCCCACTGACTCCCGCCTGTAGGTCCTTGTCCGTGGTGTCTGATGACAGGGTGTGGGCGGGGGTCATAACCAGTGAGAGGCGTGTACGGAGCGGGGCCGGATCTGAGGGAGAGTGTAGGGCTGTGGGGGAGAGTGTAGGGCTGTGGGGGAAAGTTTAGGGCTGTGGGGGAGAGTGTAGGGCTGTGGGGGAGAGTGAGGTGCTCTGAGGAAGAGTGTGGGACTGTGGGGGGGGGGAGAGTGTAGGGCTGTGGGGGAGAGTTTAGGGCTGTTGGGGAGAGTGTAGGGCTGTGGGAGGAGAGTGTAGGGCTGTGGGGAGAGTGTAGGGCTGTGGGGGAGAGTTTAGGGATGTGGGGGAGAGTGTTGGGCTGTGGGGGAGAGTGTAGGGCTATGGGAGGAGAGTGTAGGGCTGTGGGGGAGAGTGTAGGGCTGTGGGAGGAGAGTGTAGGGCTGTTGGGGAGAGTGTGGGGCTGAGTTGTCATTTATCTGTGTCACACTGTGTACAATAAGTGGGAGTTATTAACCTTTATTATCCATCGTATACAAAGACGTCATTGTATCTGAACTCAGCAAACCACGCCCCATTATATAAAACATGTCAGATGCCATTATATAAAACCTGTCAGATGCCATTATATAAAACCTGTCAAATGCCATTATATAATATCTGTCAGATGCCATTATATAATATCTGTCAGTATATAGTTTTAAACCTCAAAGCCATGGTATATGGGAAAATAGTCCCTAAATGCTATGGAGTAAAGAAAAAGCCCTTGTTGTTATATTCTTTTATGCGGCAACTACTGGGTTTGATTTATTCGAAAAGATTAATGATAAATGCAGCAAACACACGATGGCTTTGTGAACAGGCGGCTCTGTAAACCGTGCAAGGTTGACGTCGAGTGGGTTCACTACGCGTCAACCGCTCGTCGTTTACAGCCGCCTGTCCACAAAACCCTTGTTTCTTGTCTATGTACATGGCGTCGAACTTCTGTGAAGAACTAGGGATGCAGTATCAATAACCTTCGTGACCTACGGCCGTATTGAGTGACCGCTAATTGATATGTAAGTAATTAAAACGGCACGTCGGCCGTTCTGTTGGCGTCGGATCGTATTTCAAGGATAATATACCTCGTATGTTTATCGCTACGGACGCACTAACCACGTTCCCCCATAGTACTACAGACAGGTGGCTTAGATACACAGACTTAGATAATCATTATTGGACAACAATGCGTTAATCCTGCCTATAACCCAGTCCCCCATATTACTACAGACAGGTGGCTTAGATACACAGACTTAGATAATCATTATTGGACAACAATGCGTTAATCCTGCCTGTAACTCTGTCCCCATATTACTGCAGACAGGTGGCTTAGATACACAGACTTAGATAATCATTATTGGACAACAATGCGTTAATCCTGCCTGTAACTCTGTCCCCCATATTACTGCAGACAGGTGGTTTAGATACACAGACTTAGATAATCATTATTGGACAACAATGCATTAATCCTGCCTGTAACTCTGTCCCCATATTACTGCAGACAGGTGGCTTAGATACACAGACTTAGATAATCATTATTGGACAACAATGCGTTAATCCTGCCTGTACCTCTGTCCCCCATAGTACTGCAGACAGGTGGCTTAGATACACAGACTTAGATAATCATTATTGGACAACAATGCGCTAATCCTGCCTGTAACTCTGTCCCCCATATTACTGCAGACAGGTGGCTTAGATACACAGACTTAGATAATCATTATTGGACAACAATGCGTTAATCCTGCCTGTAACTCAGTCCCCCATAGTACTGCAGACAGGTGGCTTAGATACACAGATTTAGATAATCATTATTGGACAACAATGCGTTAATCCTGCCTGTACCTCTGTCCCCCATATTACTGCAGACAGGTGGCTTAGATACACAGATTTAGATAATCATTATTGGACAACAATGCGTTAATCCTGCCTGTAACTCTGTCCCCCATATTACTGCAGACAGGTGGTTTAGATACACAGACTTAGATAATCATTATTGGACAACAATGCGTTAATCCTGCCTGTAACTCTGTCCCCGCATTGAGTCGACTCACCAAGACAACTATTTGTGAAGGTAATAATGACAGCTGTCTGAGTTAAAATAACTTCACCCACCCCTGAGACCTCGTGAATCAGCGCAGACCTGACGGCAGCTCACTGAACATGAGAACAAACAGGTATCCGGCCATGTAATATTTACACCGATTGTTATTCCTGATGCTCAAACTAAGATATGTAAAGATGGTTGTGAGATTCAGCTTGATCCTGCAGACCTGAGAGCAGGCGAGTCAGAAGCTTAACAAGTAGTAGAGAAATTGTGATTTGTATCAGGACCTCCTACTGAATTTGACTTGGTTGAGCCTGCCCTCACCTGGAGGTTGGCTTGGTGGGAGGGAGGGTGTGTAACTGGTTGGTTGGGGTGGGTGGGACATTTCAGAACTGGCTGGTTGGCTGGGTGGGTGAAAGGTGTAGAACCGGCTGGTTGGCTGTGTGGGAGGGTGTAGAACTGGCTGGCTGGGAGGGAGGGTGTAGAACTGGCTGGTTGGCTGGGAGGGAGGGTGTAGAACTGGCTGGTTGGCTGGGAGGGTGTAGAACTGGCTGCCTGGCTGGGCGGGAGGGTTTAGAACTGGTTTGTTGACAGGGTGGGTGTAGAACTGGCTGGTGGGCTGGCTGGGTAGGAGGGTGTAGAACTGGCTGGTTGGTTGGCTGGGTTGGAGGGTGTAGAACTGGCTGGTTGGCTGGCTGGGTAGGAGGGTGTAGAACTGGCTGGTTGGTTGGCTGGGTGGGAGGGTGTAGAACTGGCTGGTTGGCTGGGGGTGGGAGGGTGTAGAACTGGCTGGTTGGCTGGGTGGTGGGAGGGTGTAGAACTGGCTGGTTGGTTGGCTGGGTGGGAGGGTGTAGAACTGGCTGGTTGGCTGGCTGGGCGGGTGGGTTTAGAACTGGTTTGTTGACAGGGTGGGTGGGAGGGTGTAGAACTGGCTGGTTGGCTGGCTGGGCGGGAGGTTTTAGAACTGGTTTGTTGACAGGGTGGGTAGGAGGGTGTAGAACTGGCTGGTTGGCTGGGTGGGAGGGTGTAATCTGGCTGGCTGGGCGGGAGGGTTTAGAACTGGTTTATTGAGAGGGTGGGTAGGAGGGTGTAGAACTGGTTGGCTGGCTGGGTGGGAGGGTGTAGAACTGGCTGGCTGGCTGGGGGTGGGAGGGTGTAGAACTGGCTGGCTGGGTGGGAGGGTGTAGAACTGGTTGGCTGGGTGGTGGGAGGGTGTAGAACTGGCTGGCTGGCTGGGGGTGGAAGGGTGTAGAACTGGCTGGTTGACAGGGTGGGTGGGCAGGGTGTAGAACTGGCTGGCTGGCTGGGGGTGGGAGGGTGTAGAACTGGCTGGTTGGCTGGGTGGGCAGGGTGTAGAACTGGCTGGCTGGCTGGGGGTGGGAGGGTGTAGAACTGGTTGGCTGGCTGGGTTGGAGGGTGCAGAACTGGTTGGCTGGGTGGGCAGGGTGTAGAACTGGCTGGCTGGCTGGGGGTGGGAGGGTGTAGAACTGGTTGGCTGGCTGGGTTGGAGGGTGCAGAACTGGTTGGCTGGGTGGGCAGGGTGTAGAACTGGCTGGCTGGCTGGGGGTGGAAGGGTGTAGAACTGGCTGGTTGGCTGGGTGGGCAGGGTGTAGAACTGGCTGGCTGGCTGGGGGTGGGAGGGTGTAGAACTGGCTGGTTGGCTGGGTGGGCAGGGTGTAGAACTGGCTGGCTGGCTGGGGGTGGGAGGGTGTAGAACTGGCTGGTTGGCTGGGTGGGCAGGGTGTAGAACTGGCTGGCTGGCTGGGGGTGGGAGGGTGTAGAACTGGCTGGTTGACAGGGTGGGTGGGCAGGGTGTAGAACTGGCTGGTTGACAGGGTGGGTGGGAGGGTGTAGAACTGGCTGGTTGACAGAGTGGGTGGCAGGGTGTAGAACTGGCTGGCTGGCTGGGGGTGGGAGGGTGTAGAACTGGCTGGTTGGCTGGGGGTGGGAGTATGTATATCTAAAAGTGGCTGGTTAGATGGCTGGCTGGGTGGTTTGGAGCGTTCAGTAATTTGATCAAGCCGATAGCCGAGTCAATATTTCAAAGTGCTACAAATATGATGCATGTTTATCGGCCATTGAGTATGAGTTACCATACTCGCAAGCCTGTTGAGAACGAATTCCTCATATGTTCCACATATTCCATCAAAGTCTCATCTAGCTGTGTCCCTGTATTCCATCATAGTCCGTACTCATCTAACTGTGTTTGAGCCAAAAAAAAACCTGTTAATAATTCACATATGATTAAGACCTGAGAGTATAAAGTTGGAGAGACATCTGTAAACCATGGTGATAAATGTACCTTTTCGTTTCACTAGAATCAAATTCCCTGCTTTCTCTTCGTTATCTGATAAAAAAGACATCATATATAAATATGTACATATGAATTGTATTATATAGAAGATATATATATATATATATATAAACCCACACAGAATTATCAGGACTATAAATCACGATAATTAGCAAACGAAGATGCGGCATCATTGGCGGAGCGACATGTCAGGTGTGCGAGTTATTGTAGGCGCATAATCAGCAGTTATATCAGAAATAATTACCATTATTGAGCATGAAATGCGTGGGCAAATATCTGTTGCGAATCACGAATAGCTGCATAAACATTTGCAGAATCCATTTAGAGTTCGTCTCCTGATTGTTGCCCGCCTACGAGTGGCTGTTACGGAGCAGACGGTATTTGACCGTTTCCCGCCATTCTTTCCCGCCACCCGCACACGTCGTTCTGCACCAGACGACATTTTAATGGCGTCTTACCTGCTATTTGTTCTTCTGTCAATCGAGTGTCCTGCAAATAGAAACCGGAGAATGTAGTCTGGAAATGAAGAAAAATAAAGGACAACATTTCAATACAGTGCCACAGACAATGACATAAAAGACACGGTGAGTGAATGCTTACTTAACACGGAACCCGCAGACTGGAACACAAACTGCAGCATGAAACATCAGTGAATGTAAATTTAAAATCAAGTAAAGGGCATGGTGAAGAGGGATCGCTGATGATAATGAAAAACGCGACACAAGTATCAGGAAATTGTTCCCCCTTATAAGCCGACAGATCGTCCACTGTTGCTAAGCGACGGCAAACATGCCGTTATTCGGCTCGTACTCATGTTTATTCATGAAGGTCAATGTCGTGATTGTCTCCGGAGTCCGAGTCGAGGATGCCACTAGAGGAGGAGAGGGATATGAGAGAGGAGGAGGGGGGGAGAGGGACAGGGAGAGGGGGAGGAGGAGGAGAGAGGAGAGGGAGTAGAGGGGGAGAGGGATATGAGAGAGGAGGAGAGGGGGAGAGGGACAGGGAGAGGGGGAGGAGGAGGAGAGAGGAGGAGAGGGGGAGAGGGACAGGGAGAGGGGAGGACGAGGAAAGAGGAGAGGGAGTAGAGGGGGAGAGGGACATGAGAGAGGAGGAGAGGGGGAGAGGGACAGGGAGAGGGGGAGGAAGAGGAGAGAGGGACAGGGACAGGGGGAGGAGGAGGAGAGAGGAGGAGGAGGAGGAGAGGGATATGAGAGAGTAGGAGAGGGACAGGAGGGGGGAGGAGGAGGAGAGAGGAGGAGTAGGAGGAGGAGAGGGGGAGAGGGACATGAGAGAGTAGGAGAGGGACAGGAGGGGGGAGGACGAGGAGAGAGGAGGAGTAGGAGGAGGAGGAGGAGGAGAGGGGGAGAGGGACATGAGAGAGTAGGAGAGGGACAGGAGGGGGGAGGAAGAGGAGAGAGGAGGAGGAGGAGGAGGAGGAGAGGGGGAGAGGGACATGAGAGAGTAGGAGAGGGACAGGAGGGGGAGGAAGAGGAGAGAGGAGGAGGAGGAGGAGAGGGGGAGAGGGACATGAGAGAGTAGGAGAGGGACAGGAGGGGGGAGGAAGAGGAGAGAGGAGGAGGAGTAGGAGGAGGAGGAGGAGAGGGGGAGAGGGACATGAGAGAGTAGGAGAGGGACAGGAGGGGGAGGAAGAGGAGAGAGGAGGAGGAGGAGGAGGAGAGGGGGAGAGGGACATGAGAGAGTAGGAGAGGGACAGGAGGGGGGAGGAAGAGGAGAGAGGAGGAGGAGGAGGAGGACAGGGACACGAGAGAGTAGGAGGGGGGAGGGACAGGAGGGGGATAGGAGAGAGGAGGAGAAGGAGGGGACGAGGAGTAGGAGGAGGAGGAGGAGAGGGAGGAGTAGGAGGAGAGGGACAGGGAGCAAGAGGAGAGAGGAGAGGAGGGGGAGAGATGAGAGGAGTAGAAGGGAAGTCAGTCGGTGTTTGGTTCGTTATATAGTTTATGCACAATTAACCACTGAACACTTCTCTGTACGGACTAGTGACAGTATACCACGGAAACCGATCTGTGGTTCCCGACTTCAGAGAGAGGGCGGGGGAGACAGAAGGTCGGCTGGGAGAGTGTGCCGGATGGTGGAGAGCGCGGTTTTCGGCGTGCGTGTAAATTGGCTGGTGGTTGGGTAAAGCGGGATGTGCCGGCAGACAGGTTTACATGGTCACAATGAGATTCTCGGGGCGAGGTCCCGGGTGAAGGTAAAGGGCACTGCAGATGTTACGACGTCCTTCTGAGGATTCTGTCGTAACATGAAATTGGGTCGTGAGTTATGCCTTCTCGTGTTGTTTCTGATACGCAATGACAGCTGTATGGGTCATCGAACATACAATAGAACCCCGCCTAACGGACACCCCGTGTAAGCGAACACCCCGCTAAGTCGACACTTTTGCTCTGAACGGAATTATTGCCCTCTATCAGATGTTTATTTTAACCTCGCGTAAGCAGTCTCCCCGCGTAAGTGGAGGGGGCAGGGAGGGGGCAGGGAGGGGGCAGGGAGGGGGCAGGGAGGGGGCAGGGAGGGGGCAGGGAGGGGGCAGGGAGGGGGCAGGGAGGGGGCAGGGAGGGGGAAGGGAGGGGGCAGGGAGGGGGCAGGGAGGGGGCAGGGAGGGGGCAGGGAGGGGGCAGGGAGGGGGCAGGGAGGGGGCAGGGAGGGGGCAGGGAGGGGGCAGGGAGGGGGCAGGGAGGGGGCAGGGAGGGGGCAGGGAGGGGGCAGGGAGGGGGCAGGGAGGGGGCAGGGAGGGGGCAGGGAGGGGGCAGGGAGGGGGCAGGGAGGGGGCAGGGAGGGGGCAGGGAGGGGGCAGGGAGGGGGCAGGGAGGGGGCAGGGAGGGGGCAGGGAGGGGGCATCTCTACATCCGGTATGCAATAAATCAACAAGGAATGGAAGCAAAGTGTCCAGATTTTACAAACTTCCTGTGAACATCCAGCAGTGTGCATACTTCACAGATAGTTCCTTAGCTAAAAGCATAAAGAGAATTCTGATAAGTAGAATCCCGGCTGAGAGAATGTCAAAGATGGTGTCACGTGGTCAACTTCGGTATGAACACGTCAGCCATGGCATTAAAAATGAAGTTACTACACCCCCAGCAGCGGTATGTAAATATCGAGTGTTCCTCTATGGGTATGTAGTCATATCTGTATTTAAGATGGTGGTACTTTATTCACGTGCTATTTTCGCGCGGTCATTCCCGCCTGGAGGTTTTTCATTTTCTCGTTAGTTCAAGTGGCTACTTACATCAGTGACTCTAGGAATTTGTCGACCACCCTGCGTCCCACGATATCTCACGAGAACATTGACAGGCAGGTCAGGAGGGTCAGCTCAAGGTCAAGGTCAGTCAGCACGCTCTGAATGCCCCGTGACCTTGTTTGACCTTGTTTGACCTTCAGCGCTTATCGGGAGGTCGCCGGGTGAAATCGGCGATACGGGATCAGCCGCGGCGACCGGAAGTAAAAATCCATTCCCGTTCCTGATGAAGTGCGCCTGTGCCGAGTCCAGATCTCGCGAGAGATTGCGAGGAAATTGCTTTAAGGTAAATCTCATTTTACGAAAGACGTGTATCTGAGATGTCAGTGATACGAAGACAAACAGACGGAAGTGATCCGGGCCCAGATGCGCATGCTCCCAGCGCCTTGTTACCACGTCATTGTCGTTAGTCGTCATAACCCCTTTTTACGACATCCAAATGGAAGGGCTTTGACGACATCCAATTTGATGATCTTTTACGACATCCAAATTAATGCTCTTTTACAACATCCCAAATGGTCAATTATGAGACTCTAACAATTGTACCTTGAGTGGCCTTAAAATCTGTAAAGCCATTAATTTAGGATATTGCGCCGTATTGTCGCTATATGGCCGTTATAAGCTCGCTCCTCACACATCGCCCACTCTCGCCGTATTGTCGCTATATGGCCGTTATAAGCTCGCTCCTCACACATCGCCCACTCTCGCCGTATTGTCGCTATATGGCCGTTATAAGCTCGTTCCTAACACTTCGCCCACTCTCGCCGTATTGTCGCTATATGGCCGTTATAAGCTCGCTCCTCACACATCGCCCACTCTCGCCGTATTGTCGCTATATGGCCGTTATAAGCTCGCTCCTCACACATCGCCCACTCTCGCCGTATTGTCGCTATATGGCCGTTATAAGCTCGCTCCTCACACATCGCCCACTCTCGCTGTATTGTCGCTATATGGCCGTTATAAGCTTGCTCCTCACACATCGCCGTATTGTCGCTATATGGCCGTTATAAGCTCGCTCCTCACACATCGCCCACTCTCGCCGTATTGTCGCTATATGGCCGTTATAAGCTCGCTCCTCACACATCGCCCACTCTCGCCGTATTGTCGCTATATGGCCATTATAAGCTCGCTCCTAACACATCGCCCACTCTCACCGTATTGTCGCTATATGGCCGTTATAAGCTCGTTCCTAACACTTCGCCCACTCTCGCCGTATTGTCCCTATATGGCCGTTATAAGCTCGCTCCTCACACATCGCCCACTCTCACCTTATTGTCGCTATATGGCCGTTATAAGCTCGCTCCTAACACTTCGCCCACTCTCGCCGTATTGTCGCTATATGGCCGTTATAAGCTCGCTCCTCACACATCGCCCACTCTCGCCGTATTGTCGCTATGTGGCCGTTATAAGCTCGCTCCTAACACATCGCCCACTCTCGCCGTATTGTCGCTATATGGCCGTTATAAGCTCGCTCCTCACACATGGCCCACTCTCACCATATTGTCGCTATATGGCCGTTATAAGCTCGCTCCTCACACATGGCCCACTCTCGCCGTATTGTCGCTATGTGGCCATTATAAGCTCGCTCCTCACATATCGCCCATTCTCGCCGTATTGTCGCTATATGGCCGTTATAAGCTCGCTCCTCACACATCGCCCACTCTCGCGTGATCTCGTAAACGAGCCTGACGACGGCACAACGGGATGTCGTAAAGGGACAATAGGCATGTCCGCGTCTGATGGCCGCTAGGGGGTCAGGCTGTGACGTCATAATGGCTGACAACAATGGCGTACATCGCCGTCGGTGCTTGTCGTTGCGCGACAGACGCTGTCAGGCCATGAAGTGATGAATTCAATAAGATATATAACGATATATAGGATTCATGAATTCATAAATTCTTTTAACGGCAACTTGCGCCTGGAGGGTTCATAAGACTTTAGAAGGAACGAAACTGTGGTATTCCATTTTATTATGTACCTAATACAAAATGTCCATAGAAAACACAAACGCAGTGCATATAAACATACCCGGTGCATACAGATATGTTGTATGCGCCGGGTTGCGATAAAGCGTGCGTACGGAAAAATAGTAATAATTTGAACTAATATCGGCACGCCACCTATCCGGAAAAGCTGGATAATGAATATTATGGACTGGTATCAGATAAAAACGGTTGTATGCTCCTCGGAGTTGACCCGACGCAAATTCTATAAGCTAACAAAATGGCGTATTTATAGTGGCTATGGATCGAGTGCAGTTCAGATTTTATCGCACCCCTGTCACTGACTAATCGGCTGACGTTTGTGACATCTTCACCCATTGAGGTTATCTTTTATAATCCTCCATGGGCTTTGATGAATATCATTACCAGGAGTGAGATAAGAGTTAAGTAATCTAGGCCAATATGCGCAAATATCTTTCCATGATTTTAATCCACGTTAGTAAGATTCTTTCTCTGTGAAGCTGCTACTCTCTGCGTTTTCTTGGACGGGAATTATTCACCATAAAAGAACTCGTTAAATGGAATTCCTAGAAGCTGGATGTGAGGAAGATCTAGTTCCGCCGACACATGCGGGGGAATCGTTGTGCCGCTTCTAAGTTCTGCTCGATGAGGAACGGAGGGTTGTTGTTGTATGAAATGGTCCTTTATTATCCACCGTTTACAAAATCCCCGTTGAGAATGTATGGGGACTCAGTAAACCACGACCCATTGTTTATTATCCATCATATACAAAATCCCCATTGAGAATGTACGGGGATTCAGTAAACCACAACCCATTGTTTATTATCCACCGTATACAAAGTCCCCGCTGAGAATGTATGGGGACTGAGTAAACCACAACCCATTGTTTATTATCCACCGTATACTAAGTCCCCGCTGAGAATGTATGGGGACTCAGTAAACCACAACCCATTGTTTATTATCCATCATATACAAAGTCCCCGTTGAGAATGTATGGGGACTGAGTAAACCATTACCCATTGTTTATTATCTATCATATACAAAGTCCCCATTGAGAATGTACGGGGACTCAATAAACCACGACCCATTGTTTATTATCCACCGTATACAAAGTCCCTATTCAGAATGTATGGGGACTCAGTAAACCACGACCCATTGAATAAAACCTGTCACATATCAGAACTGTGGTATACGCATTCATATCTGTGTTATACGACCTCAAAGCCATGGTGTATGGGAAAATAGTTCTTTTTTGCTATAAAGTAAAGAATATAGTCCCTATTGATATACCATTCAATATGGCAATTCCTGGGTTTAATTTATTGGATAAGATGGATAATAGATACAACAAACTAGGTTTTGTGAACAGGTGGCTCTGTAAACCACTCGAGGTTGACCTCGTACTCACTGTCGCTCACATATTACCACGCATCAACCCTCTAATGATTTACAGCCTCCTGTCCACAAAACCATTGTTTATTAGAGCGTGCTTGCAAGCAATAAATACATCATCTTAGAATGGTCACATTAAACTGTCAGTGTGCTTCCAGAAAACTATCCCTTTACTATCTGCATGCTGTTCACTGTGATAGTGAGAACACAGCAGGGAGCCAGTGTCTCAGGGTCTTAGAGGTGTGCCCAGCTGACCATGACCAATCACTGAAGACCAAAATACCTCAAGACCCACTGTTGCTTGATATGTTTTGATCCTAGACTCAGGCAGTTGGAGAAATGCGAAGTTTACTGGGTGCAAGAGGGTTACAGAAAACTATCCATAGGCTAAATCTAACTCAAACCTTTTAATTTTTATTCATTTATAATTGCACACTCATTCATCTGTGATGAACATACTTTTGGCTCCTAGTTATCTATTTACACTTGTGACGAGGGTAGAGATATTTGATTAAAACTGGGAGAGGCACAAGGAGATATCTAATTATAACTGAATGCGGCACGAGGAGATATTTAATCATTACTGAGATATTTAAATATTACTGATTGGGCACAGGAGATATCTAATTATAACTGAATGCGGCACGAGGAGATATTTAATTATTACTGAATGCGGCACGAGGAGATATTTCATTATTACTGAGAGGAGATATTTCATTATTACTGAGACCCGCAGGAGGAGATATTTAATTATTACTGAGAGCGGCATGAGGAGATATTTCATTATTACTGAATGCGGCATGAGGAGATATTTCATTATTACTGAGACCCGCAGGAGGAGATATTTAATTATTACTGAGAGCGGCAGGAGGAGATATTTCATTATTACTGAGAGGAGATATTTCATTATTACTGAGACCCGCAGGAGGAGATATTTAATTATTACTGAGAGCGGCAGGAGGAGATATTTCATTATTACTGAGAGGAGATATTTCATTATTACTGAGACCCGCAGGAGGAGATATCTTATAATGACTGAGACCACACGTGGACGAGGTCGTGCTCCAGGTTGTTGTGTAACACGCCTCTTTACACAGCGCGCCCGCCTCTGAACGTTTTACCACTCCGCTAATTGAATCAGTACACGCGGAGAGGTTATCACCAGTGATTCCCAGACAATGCAGACACGGCTTCAGCTTTCACAATCCGCTCAGATAGTGTCTGTCACTACGAGGAACGGCGGAGAATGTGGGCGGAGAGTGTGTGCGGAGAGTGTGGGCGGAGAGTGTGGGCGGAGAGTGTGGGCGGAGAGTGTGGGCGGAGAGTGTGGGCGGAGAGTGTGGGTGGAGAGTGTGGGCGGAGAGTGTGGGCGGAGAGTGTGGGCGGAGAGTGTGGGCGGAGAGTGTGGGCGGAGAGTGTGGGTGGAGAGTGTGGGTGGAGAGTGTAGGCGGAGAGTGTGGGTGGAGAGTGTAGGCGGAGAGTGTGGGCGGAGAGTGTGGGTAGAGAGTGTGGGAGGGAAGTGTAGGTGGAGAGTGGGTGGAGAGTGTGGGTAGAGAATGTGGGTAGAGAGTGTGGGGAGAGAGTGTGGGTGGAGAGTGTGGCTGGAGATTGTGGCTGGAGATTGTGGCTGGAGAGTGCCACCTGTCATATCGTGGTCAGCTCGTTCATGTAAGACTTTCACGTAACAGTCTTCACGTTACGTCCTAACGTCATCAACCGACCACACCCTCTGAAACATCCACAGAAAACGTGCCGTAAAACGATAAGGATGTCGCCATCTTAGACGAGTCTGTGACTGTAGAGAGGGTGTGCGTCTATAGTCTATATTCAACGTGCCGTAAAACAACAAGGATGTCGCCATCTTAGACGAGTCTGTGACTGTAGAGAGTGTGTGCGTCTATAGTCTATATTCAACGTGCCGTAAAACGATAAGGATGTCGCCATCTTAGACGAGTCTGTGACTGTAGAGAGTGTGTGCGTCTATAGTCTATATCAAACGTGCCGTAAAACGATAAGGATGTCGCCATCTTAGACGAGTCTGTGACTGTAGAGAGTGTGTGCGTCTATAGTCTATATCAAACGTGCCGTAAAACGATAAGGATGTCGCCATCTTAGACGAGTCTGTGACTGTAGAGAGTGTGTGCGTCTATAGTCTATATTCAACGTGCCGTAAAACAACAAGGATGTCGCCATCTTAGACGAGTCTGTGACTGTAGAGAGTGTGTGCGTCTATAGTCTATATCAAACGTGCCGTAAAACAACAAGGATGTCGCCATCTTAGACGAGTCTGTGACTGTAGAGAGTGTGTGCGTCTATAGTCTATATCAAACGTGCCGTAAAACAACAAGGATGTCGCCATCTTAGTTGTGTCTGTGACTGTAAATAGGGAGTGTGTGAGTCTAGCTACAGAGAGGAGAGCCTAAGAGTCCCTTCTCTACCTCTCCTGCTCCTGCTCCTCCTCCCCCTCAAAACCCGGCTTTTAATCATGACAGTCACCTACAACTCTCCCTCCTCCTCCCCCTCAAAACCCGGCTTTTAATCACGACAGTCACCTACAACTCTCCCTCCTCCTCCCCCTCAAAACCCGGCTTTTAATCACGACAGTCACCTACAACTCTCCCTCCTCCTCCTCCTCCTCCTCCTCAAAACCCGGCTTTTAATCACGACAGTCACATACAACTCTCCCTCCTCCTCCTCCTCAAAGCCCGGCTTTTAATCACGACAGTCACCTACAACTCTCCCTCCTCCTCCCCCTCAAAACCCGGCTTTTAATCACGACAGTCACCTACAACTCTCCCTCCTCCTCCTCCTCCTCCTCAAAACCCGGCTTTTAATCACGACAGTCACATACAACTCTCCCTCTCCCTCCTCCTCCTCCTCAAAACCCGGCTTTTAATCATGACAGTCACATACAACTCTCCCTCCTCCTCCTCCTCCTCAAAGCCCGGCTTTTAATCACGACAGTCACATACAACTCTCCCTCCTCCTCCTCCTCAAAGCCCGGCTTTTAATCACGACAGTCACATACAACTCTCCCTCCTCCTCCTCCTCCTCCTCCTCAAAACCCGGCTTTTAATCACGACAGTCACATACAACTCTCCCTCCTCCTCCTCCTCCTCCTCAAAACCCGGCTTTTAATCACGACAGTCACATACAACTCTCCCTCCTCCTTCTCCTCCTCAAAACCCGGCTTTTAATCATGACAGTCACCTACAACTCTCCCTCCTCCTCCCCCTCAAAACCCGGCTTTTAATCACGACAGTCACCTACAACTCTCCCTCCTCCTCCCCCTCAAAACCCGGCTTTTAATCACGACAGTCACCTACAACTCTCCCTCCTCCTCCTCCTCCTCCTCCTCAAAACCCGGCTTTTAATCACGACAGTCACATACAACTCTCCCTCCTCCTCCTCCTCAAAGCCCGGCTTTTAATCACGACAGTCACCTACAACTCTCCCTCCTCCTCCCCCTCAAAACCCGGCTTTTAATCACGACAGTCACCTACAACTCTCCCTCCTCCTCCTCCTCCTCCTCAAAACCCGGCTTTTAATCACGACAGTCACATACAACTCTCCCTCTCCCTCCTCCTCCTCCTCAAAACCCGGCTTTTAATCATGACAGTCACATACAACTCTCCCTCCTCCTCCTCCTCCTCAAAGCCCGGCTTTTAATCACGACAGTCACATACAACTCTCCCTCCTCCTCCTCCTCAAAGCCCGGCTTTTAATCACGACAGTCACATACAACTCTCCCTCCTCCTCCTCCTCCTCCTCCTCAAAACCCGGCTTTTAATCACGACAGTCACATACAACTCTCCCTCCTCCTCCTCCTCCTCCTCAAAACCCGGCTTTTAATCACGACAGTCACATACAACTCTCCCTCCTCCTTCTCCTCCTCAAAACCCGGCTTTTAATCACGACAGTCACATACAACTCTCCCTCCTCCTCCTCCTCCTCAAAACCCGGCTTTTAATCACGACAGTCACATACAACTCTCCCTCCTCCTCCTCCTCCTCCTCAAAACCCGGCTTTTAATCACGACAGTCACATACAACTCTCCCTCTAACGGTTAACTAAAATAGTCCGGAGTCTGGTTTTGTCTTCGTGGTTAAGCGGTAGTTGGTAGATCAAGTGTCTCCCTCCCCTTTCCAGTGAGTAAAGCCGAACCCACCTGTACTAGCACGGTAAGTACAGGGTAGCGACTAAAGTCTCGGAACCTCTAGTCGGCTGTCGATCGCGGAAAGTGGTAATACACTTTCAGCGACTAGAGGGAACGCTACATATATATATATATATATATATATATATCCGTATAACTCCCTACTTCCTCCTTCCCCTCCTCCTCCTCAAAACCTGGTATCTAATCAGGACAGCGCTGCCTGAACACAGAAAGATAATATGGAGAGTACCGCGGGAAGAAGCTGACGTCCTATTTCTCGAGTTTCCTTTAATTGAAATGACTGTGCAGGTAATACATCAGCCTCCCTTTTTCTGCTCGTATCTTCTCCTGTGGTCTCATTATCTCTGACATGAATGGAGATTTAATTGTCCTTCACAGCGCTCGGCCGAGTAAAGTATATCAATGTCTCACTTTTATGAATATCTTTTTTCATTATTCCTCATTTAGTTGTAATATAGAGCTATAGTCTTTTTGTGCAGTTGTCAGTTCAGCATATCCCTCCTATAGCCCTCCTACTCAGCTAGTGTACACAAGGTGTTAGCTACTACATACAAGGTGCAGATATAGATCGAGATTCATGTAGAGACTGATATACCTGAGACAAGTGTACTTCACACTTTCTCCCAGTTTAAAGCGGGATTCACATGTACAGACTAATGTACCTGAGACGGGTGTACTTCACACCTTTCCCCTCAGCAGGATTTGTCTCAAACAAATGCCCTTTCAGGTACGTGAACCCAACCGTGTGAATTCTACTTCAGGCAAATGGAACCCCGCAATTCAGACGAGAAGATCTAGTACAGAAGGATTTGTCTCAGACAAACACCCTGTGAGGTACATGAATCTCAGCAGGATTTGTCTCAGTCAAACACCCTGTGAGATACATGAGTCTCAGCAGGATTTATCTCAGACAAACACCCTGTGAGGTACATGAATCTCAGCAGGATTTGTCTCAGACCAACACCCTGTGAGGTACATGAATCTCAACAGGATTTGTCTCAGACACACACCCTGTGAGGTACATGAATCTCAACAGGATTTGTCTCAGACAATCACCCTGTGAGGTACATGACTCTCAGCAGGATTCATCTCAGACAAACACCCTGTGAGGTACATAAATCTCAGCAGGATTTCTCTCAGACAAACACCCTGTGAGGTACATGAATCTCAGCAGGATTTGTATCAAACAAACACCCTGTGAGGTACATGAATCTCAACAGGATTTGTCTCACACAAACACCCTGTGAGGCACATGAATCTCAGCAGGATTTGTCTCAGACACACACTCTGTGAGGCACATGAATCTCAGCAGGATTTGTCTCACACAAACACCCTGTGAGGCACATGAATCTCAGCAGGATTTGTCTCAGACACACACCCTGTGAAGTACATGAAACTCAGCAGGATTTGTCTCACACAAACACCCTGTGAGGCACATGAATCTCAGCAGGATTTGTCTCAGACACACACCCTGTGAGGTACATGAAACTCAGCAGGATTTGTCTCACACAAACACCCTGTGAGGTACATGAATTTCAGCAGCATTTGTCATAGACAAACACCCTGCGAGGTACATGAATCTCAGCAGGATTTGTCTCAGACACACACCCTGTGAGGTACATGAAACTCAGCAGGATTTGTCTCAGACACACACCCTGTGAGGTACATGAATCTCAGCAGGATTTGTATCAAACAAACACCCTGTGAGGTACATGAGTCTCAGCAGGATTTGTCTCACACAAACACCCTGTGAGGCACATGAATCTCAGCAGGATTTGTCTCAGACACACACTCTGTGAGGCACATGAATCTCAGCAGGATTTGTCTCACACAAACACCCTGTGAGGCACATGAATCTCAGCAGGATTTGTCTCAGACACACACCCTGTGAAGTACATGAAACTCAGCAGGATTTGTCTCACACAAACACCCTGTGAGGCACATGAATCTCAGCAGGATTTGTCTCAGACACACACCCTGTGAGGTACATGAAACTCAGCAGGATTTGTCTCACACAAACACCCTGTGAGGTACATGAATTTCAGCAGCATTTGTCACAGACAAACACCCTGCGAGGTACATGAATCTCAGCAGGATTTGTCTCAGACACACACCCTGTGAGGTACATGAAACTCAGCAGGATTTGTCTCAGACACACACCCTGTGAGGTACATGAGTCTCACTTCGTGATGTAATCTGTGCAGTGACATGAGGCGATGATCTCACTTCTCAGAGCTGTACAGAGTGATTAGGTTGCTTGTTTCCTCATTTGGAGTACATGTAGTTGGGTGTTGTGCGGAGGGTGGTGGCGCTTCAGGATTTACCTTTGCTTTATAATTGGCGACCTTAAATCACACGCACTGTTTCCACCTTGCAGCCGGCTTTCCTACCTTTCCCACATTTCTAGGAGCAGCGATGGCCTGATGTTTATCTGATCATGTGTCACTCCCCCTCAGCCCAGGCAGCGTCAATGAAACCTGCGAAAGGCGGATTATTTACTCTCAGAGTAAGAGAAGTCAGTTCTGTCGTGACCTTGGTGGAGGTCGACGTGGGTTTCTGGTACGTAAAAACATTGTGTTCTCAGTAAGTCTCGTATGGTGATACGGTAGGAGTGATTGGGAGTCGATGATAAGGCGGGGGCTGAGAAGTAGGTCAGCAGGTCAGTAGGTCACATGTGGGATCACATTTCCAGGTAGAGAGGTGTGAAGTACAGTACACCTCCGTTAGTGAGGAACCCCGTGATAGGGACCGTCCTGCAACTCAAACTCGAAAAAAACAATGTCTTATAAGAAAACATATCCAAAAACTACCCACAAGGATCTCTTTTTAAATATATAGGAAAGAATACTATCATGAAACATCACGAAATTTCATATGATTGTTTATATGGCATGAGTATGATATCACGAAGCGGAACTGAGAGATATCTGTAGCGGAAGACAAAGAATCCCATGTAAACAATCATATGAATTTGAGTGACATTTAGATTTTATCCTACCCTGTCACAGGTTTTTAACTTCATATGTCACCCATGACATATAAATACTTTATGGCATAACCGTGGCATACAGGCCCACCATGTTAAGTCTATGGAGATTTATATGAGGGGTAGGATAAAAACTACAAACCAATAGACAGAAAACACGAGAAAGACAGAGATGATTTAGACACAACTCTTTGGAGGTTTTACGAAGAAGGATGTTATGACTTTCCTGTTGTAAATAATAACATTTAAAACCAGATTAGGTCAACTAGACTGAAACGATGAAAGGTATAAATACCGGCGGGTTTACCAGGGGCGTAAGACAGATAAACAAACCTCAGTCAAGGTCATTAGTATATTCCTGTAGCATTCAAACTAGTTGGAGAACAATTACATTACGAGTGGGAAAATGACTTCTTTGAACAAAACAAGTCACTTTTTATATTTATCTCACCCCTGTAGACACTGAAATAGCGGACGACTGGAAATATGATGTCATAGGCACTGCACTACTCGTAGGGACATGGAGAACGAGTTCTCACTGTTCAGCCTATGGGACAAACAAACCCGGGGCGAGGCAAATAATAAAAGATTACAGATCGCCGCTAAAAGTGTCTCAAGTATAGAACTGTCTCAGGTTCTATCAAACCTCACTGTGCGTATATAGAGGATTTCCTGTACTTCTCATACGAATTAAGCAATGAAATTTTAACACGAGTACGGGATACATATAGCCTATAATCGTACCAAATATGAAGAAGAACGGCCGTATAGTTATGAAGTTATCGGCGTTTGAATATGAAACATTGAGCTATCGATCGGATATCGTACACGCACTCTCCTAGCAGATCTTCCGCGGTGTAGCGCGCGGAATCTCTGCTGGGAGAGTGAAATAAGCGCAGTCGATGTCAAGGTCGCCGCATAAATTAGATCACGTGATAGTAGTGGTACACTGGCCACCAGAGCAACATTTGGTATGACGAATTTCACACGCCGATTACTTCATAACGGTGCAGCCGTTTTTCTTCATTTTTGGTACGATGATAGGTTATATGTATACCTTACTCGTGTTAAAATTTCATTGCTTAATTCCTACGGGAAGTGAAGTTGCGCATTCTGTACGACATGTCCATAGATGTCTTAGGTCTAAGACACTTTGGAAGACATTTGGAACCACGTGACCCTAAAGATGTCTTATCTATAGTACACCTGACTGCAGCCTAAGTGCTCTTGACGGACAATCGTTGGCCGATCCCCAAAGATGTCTTATCTATAGTACACTGACAGCTGTAAGATATCTTACAAAGAGGATATCGTGACTGAAAAACAGGGCCCTGGATTTTACAGTCCTGAGTATGTCAAATCTGGTATCCTTGAAACTCCTGAATCCTGGCACCCGACATCAGTTTCCCTCCAACATGTCCCAGGTCCTACTCGTGAAGCGCAGTCTTAAGCCTGTTCATATCCTGCTTACTTTCTGTTTAAACCTTCTGTCTACCAGTGATGTTAACTCGGGAGCCCCACCAGCGCCCGGGACAGACACATAAGAGAACCAGTCACAGGATTGTATGTGACCTGATTGAGGTCAGGGGAGAGAGAGTACCACACGGACAACACCCCACATACCCCACAAGGTATGAGGTACGAATTCCGAATATATAAGAAAAAATACATAAAAACACTAATAATGAGACAACACTCATTAAACGTGATCACTCTCCTTTCCTGGTCATTGTTCCCCCACGAACTCTCCTACCATTGTCCTTGTCCTTCTCACTGTCCCCAAATACTAAACAGCCCCCTGCTTACTATTTCTTAACTTCATCATGTCTGCTTTTCAAATGTGCTATTTCCTGCTAACTTTGTATCTACAGTAAATGACGAAGTTTAAAGCCTGGCAGCAGTTCTCAGAGCACCAAAGTCTGTCTATTGACCAGTAACTTTCAGGGCAGCTTACTGCACATTGTGCCGTCCTCTTAAAGGACAACTCCAGTGTAAAAGGTGCCCTCACTGGAGAACAGTCTCAGGTCAGCTGCGGCCTCGCGTGTTCCGTTAAGGGCGCTGACAGCAGGTGGGCGCAGGGACCAGCGTGCGGAGACTGATGGGGATACAGTGGGAGGTGAATGGGAGCGGAGAAGGACAGGCGTCTGGTGGAGCTCTGAAGGGCCTGCCGGCAGGGGGCGGGTCGGCTGGTGGGCAGACTCGGGAGTGGAGACAGTGAGGGGCTTGTCTGGGGCAAGGCAGGGCGGGGAGGGGGGGGGGGGGGGTGGGAGACAATTCTTATCGATTGTCAGGCTTCAGGCTACACCCTAGGACTCTCCCCCCCCTCTCTCTGCCCTCCCTCACCTGTTCCCTGCCCGCCGCCCGCCGCCCGCCGCCCGCCGCCCGCCGCCCGCCGCCCGCCGCCCGCCGCCCGCCGCCCGCCGCCCGCCGCCCGCCGCCCGCCGCCCGCCGCCCGCCGCCCGCCGCCCGCCGCCCGCCGCCCGCCAACCCTTCAGGATTGCCAACACGAACGTCAATTCAATTTACATTTCATCGGCGCCGACACGTAACGCCGGTTATTTCCGGTTCCGCTCCTCCGCCCGGCGTCTCTCGGCGAGTCTACTTTCTGGGGGTGTTTTTTCTCCGCGACACCGCCGCCATTTTATTCTATCTAAATTGCACTTCCGGCGAGAGAGACGCCGGGAAGCGTTAAGCGGAAGTTGTTTGTGTTGGACTTTGATGCTGACAGTAAACTGATCTGTGGTTGGGTCTTTGAGTTGGGTTTTAGGCCAATTAGATCCATAGAACCTCCATTTGAGGCCACACAAGTCGTAATGGTGGCGTCATCTGTATCTCATACTGCAGTTTTACATTCTGTTTTCCCTCTGCAGCTTTTTAGAGTGTGCTTGAATGCGCTATGTACATCGCCTAAAGGTTGGAGTGGTCACATTGAACTTCCAGCTGCTTCCAGAAAACTATCCCTTCACTATCTGCATGCTGTTCACTGTGATAGTGACAACAGAGCAGGGAGCCAGTGTCTCAGGGTCTTAGAGGTGTGCCCAGCTGACCATGAAAAATCACTGAAAACCAAAATAGCTCAAGACCCGCTGGTACTTGATATGTTTAGATTCAGGATAAGCAGTTGCAGAAATGGCAAGTTGACTGGGTGCAAGTGGATTACAGAAAACTATCCTTAGACTGAATCTAACCCAAACCATTTAGTTGTTATTCATTTATAATTCCACGCTCATTAATCATGGAAATACTGTTTGCTTTTAGTATATTCATCGGGGGCAGGGACCTGTTTCACTAGTTTTGTGACTTGTCTGTGACACCATACAGACATTGGGGTCGTCTAGTTTCATGACAACACAAGTAGCTGCCCTGAGGAAAAGACAGACCCCAAACATAAGAATTAGACAAATCTACACATCATGGACCTGTTTCACTAGTTTCGTGACACGTCTGTGACACCATACAGACATTGGGACTGTCTAGTTTCATGACAACACAAGTAGCTGCCCATAGGATAAGACAGACCCCCAAAGACAAGAATCAGACCTGTTTCACTATTTTCATGACAAAAGACATGAAAAGCGGCACCTACTGTGCAAGCAAGAACGGATAAATCGAAGTCTAATGTCTAGTTCTTATGAAACCGGACACACCATCTAGACGCCGTTTGACATGTCACGAAACTAGTGAAACAGGTCCCTGGAGTAAGATCTCACCTGTGTCTATTTCCATCTGGCTGGCCTAGTCATAGACTGAGGAGCCTTTTCTATCATCTCTTCTTATGTAATATTACGTAACATTAAGTAACGAGTATTCATCATAACTATATCTATAGCCTGGTAATTACCCACTTGGCAACTCAGGGAACAATCGGTAAACAAGAGGCAAGTCACTATCTAACTGCGTAGATAATTGTCATTTGTCAGCACAGCGAAGAATGGCTGATCAAGAGTCAAGTAAGGCCCGGCGTCCACCTACTACGATATGGCTCCGATATGGTCTACGATGCACCTCCCGATAAAAAATAAAAATCGCGTCGGAAGGTCACCTAATATCGGGGCAGTTGACCACGTCTCTGCGATTAGACACCGATAAAAAAAACCTACAATGCATGGTGGATTGGCATGTCTAGACATATGTCTACGATTTTGCACCTTCCCGATATATCTCCGATATCTGCTTTTTGTAGCGGTGCCATATCGGGAGGTCTAAATTTCTATTGTAGTAGGTGGATGCCAGGCCTAACTATTTCACTGCGTAGATAATAGTTATAGTTTGTGGAAGTGTTGTGGAGCAATTATCACCAAGATTCCACAGCTTATGAGGGGAAAGTGCAGACCTTTGTATATAATTTCAAAACATTAATTCTACATTATTCACTTAATGTGATGATAATCTGTTAAATCTCTTCTTATTCCACCAGATTATTGAAGCCTGTCTGTCTATACAGCGCTTTAGTTATAACTTGATCATAGTGTCTAATGTTATATAGATCAAACCTACCTCCTTCATTCTATACAGAGAATATATACACAATAATGACTGGTTTTGTGTACGAGTGGCCGTAATCTCCGAGTAGTTGACACTCAGTAATATCCGAGCGACTACCGAGGATATTACGTCGTCAACTATGAGGAGATTACGGCCATTTATATACAAAACCAGTCGTTATTGTATCTATTACCCACCTACAAGATTAATAACAAATCTATTGCAATAAAAATGTTTCTACAAGACATTTATGTCTATTTTTCAAAACCTGCATTTTACCTACCTGAGGCCAGAAACTGACCCCAAAATATAAACTTTACAAGAAGTCCTAGTTTCCTATATTATCATTTACTACAGATATTTAGCTATCACAAGTAATTTATTCCAATAAGTTATGAGTAGCTATTATGATTTTATACAACTTTAAGGTGAACCAGCCTTTTTGTGTTACGTCCGACACCCCTATTAATGTGGAATATTTTGGAATTTTTTATTCTAATATGGAGAAAAAATAATAACAGGAATGAGATAAATTAGGGAATATGAGTTTTAGACCAGAGTTTGGTACGGGAGACGGGGACGAGAGACAGGGACGGGGGACAGGGACGGGGGACAGGGACGGGGGACAGAGACGGGAACGGGAGACAGGAACGGGAGTGAGGGACGGGAGAGAGGGACGGGAGCCTGGGACGGGAGCCTGGGATGGGGGACAGGGACGGGAGTTTGGGACGGGGGACAGGGACATGAGACAGGGACATGAGACAGGGACGGGAGACAGGGACGGGGGACAGGGACATGAGACAGGGACGGGGGACAGGGACAGGAGACAGGGACGGGAGCTTGGACGGGGGACAGGGACATGAGACAGGGACGGGAGACAGGGACGGGAGACAGGGACGGGAGACAGGGACGGGAGACAGGGACGGGAGCTTGGGACGGGAGTTTGGGACGGGAGTTTGGGACGGGAGCTTGGGACGGGAGTTTGGGACGGGAGTTTGGGACGGGAGTTTGGGACGGGAGACAGGGACGGGAGACGGGGACGGGGGACAGGGACGGGGGACAGGGATGGGAGACAGGGACGGGAGCCTGACAAGACATCAATATATAGAGAACCTGCGGTGGACTATTTTTCTCTTCTATAACTGCAGATTGTGGAGCGAGTTTTTCCCCATTGGCCAGCTTGTGGGTGTGTGTGGTGCAGGACCCGGGACTAAGCCCGGTGGCGTGGTGGGGGTGGCGACTGCGGGCTCGAGCCTGGATGCTGGAGGAGGGGGCAGAGGGGTAGGAGAGGAGGGGGGAGAGGAGGGGGAGAGGAGGGGGGAGAGGAGGGGGGAGAGGGGGGAGAGGAGGGGGGAGAGGAGGGGGGCCGAGGAGGGGGGAGAGGAGGGGGGAGAGGGGGGAGAGGAGGGGGGAGAGGAGGGGGGAGAGGAGGGGGGAGAGGGGCGGAGAGGAGGGGGCAGAGGAGGGGGGAGAGGAGGGGGGAGAGGAGGGGGGGAGAGGAGGGGGGAGAGGAGGGGGGAGAGGGGGAGGAGAGGAGGGGGCAGAGGAGGGGGGAGAGGAGGGGGGAGAGGGAGGGGGGAGAGGAGGGGGGAGAGGGGGAGGAGAGGAGGGGGGCAGCGGAGGGGGCAGAGGAGGGGGGAGAGGAGGGGGCAGAGGAGGGGGGAGAGGAGGGGGGAGAGGGGGGCAGAGGGGGAGGACAGGAGGGGGCAGCAAGGGGTGAGAGGAGGGGCAGAGGGGGAGGAGGAGAGGAGGG
The DNA here is from genome assembly GCA_950022655.1 of Alentia gelatinosa. NCBI lineage: Eukaryota > Metazoa > Annelida > Polychaeta > Phyllodocida > Polynoidae > Alentia > Alentia gelatinosa. Next base: position 112,184,361 of record OX465582.1, read on the forward strand.
GGGCAGAGGAGGGGGCAGAGGGGGAGGAGAGGAGGGGGGCAGAGGAGGGGGGCAGAGGGGAGGAGAGGGGCAGAGTGGGAGGAGAGG